>AP025056.1:12236265-12836265 GCA_036186865.1 Eustoma russellianum
GTATCTGATTGATGTACATACTCGTATATGGACAGAGTTTAAAATTATTCAAGCTGGTGTATAACCTCTTCTCCCTTTACATTTCTTTTTTCACTGATTAGACAAAGTGGGATTATTTAAGAAGTGATGATTAAGATGGCAAGTATAGGATTGCATGTACTGATTACTATCGTTAGTTATTTGGGTAAAAGTAACCTGGCTATTTGTGCTCTGATTCTTTGGACTTAAACTTCCTGAGCTGGGTTCTTAAGTATAGTGTATAAACTTGATGCGTACTTCATCTTCTCTCTTCTTCCCGGTCCGCAAACCAGTCCTCCTTCCTGGCCCTTTGGTTGTATGGAAAATAAATATAAGAAAAAGCTGAATGTGAGTTCTTTTATGATATCTACCTCCCAGTATTATACGCTCGTGAAATCCATTTTGTTTAAATGATTTGCATGTTCTGTCTTGTTTTGGGTCGGTTACCAACATCAGTCATTCCATTTGCAAGCAAGATTAGTTGGATTTGTCCATTTTTCTGCTTTACTGGTTTAAACTAAATGTACCCCTATGTTGTTTAATTTTAGTTGTAAGCCTGTCACCTGTCCACCTCGATTGGAAAAGTATTACTTTTCTGTCTCAATTTCGTTTTTTTTTTGAATAATTTTGCAGAAATGTCATAGATGTGGGTATTTTACTTACCATTGTACGGGATTTTTGTTCACCTATATTGCAGGGTGATCTGTACTCGTTTTTGCGTAAAAAGGGTGCATTGAAGCCGACAACTGCGGTCAAATTCGCTCTAGATATTGCGAGGTATGTAAATGTTCCTTTTTTTTTTCTTTCAAATTCTTTTAGTACATATGTTTGTTTGTGTTTTTTTTTCAAATTCTTTTAGCACATATGGTAGGTAAATGTTTGTTTGTTTGCTTATTTTAGCACATTATTTTAAGAAATGACTTAGTGTGCAGCTTATGCCAGGAAATATCGTTCGTTGATTCTTTAATTCTGTGAGTTGGTCACTGATTACTTTTGTTTGCCTTAAAAGTTGTAGATAAATTTTTTCTGAAGATGGTCTATTATAGAAATACTGAAAGTTGTGACTGGGTTTCCCCCCTCTTCTCTCATGCTTCTTTCTTTCTATTCTTTTCTAGAATGGTCTCTCCTTTTTATTTATTTTTAATTAGGATGGTCTTTCCTTTAGGTTAGTAGTGCTCATGGCCTGAGGTGGGTTTACAATCCACAATAATTGCTTAGGTGCTACTAGTAGTAGCAGGCAAAAGAACTCTCCTTATACCTGAGGTTTGTCCCTTTACGTACATTGTCTAAAAGGAAGTGTTATTTTTCTCAGTCAGTTGGGCGTAGGGTTACAGTTCTCCTATATTCTTCAGTAGATCTCCTTTAGTTTGAGATTGTTTTTCACTTTTGGAGTGTTTGAGTTGGGTTTAATTGCTCTGTGTTATACCATACTTAATCTTGATTTTGGAAAAGCATGTGATTATGTCCTATTTATATTGCAGGGGAATGAATTACTTGCATGAAAACAAGGCAGCAGCAATTATCCATCGTGATCTAGAACCTTCGTAAGCATTTCCTTGGAACTCAAACTGTCAGGTTTATACGACTTACCATGGATATAACTTCCCAAGGCATTATCGTTATCTTCCTTTTCACAAAACGTACTGATTAATATTAAGTTTGCTTGGTTTATTATTTCATGAATGCCTGGTGCTTTTTGCCTTGTACGAGTAACATAACAGAAATATTCTGAGGGATGATTCTGGACATCTGAAAGTTGCTGACTTTGGAGTCAGCAAGCTATTAATGGTGACCAAGAGAGTTAAAGAAGACAAACTACTGTCCAATCATGATGCTTCTTGTGAGTGCCCTACCTTTAAACAATGGTTCTATACGTCTTTAATTGTATAAGAAAACTCTTCTGAGGGAAGATGTAGAAGTCATTTCATTTGTCTGTTGGGAATTCCAGGAGGAAAATCAAGAAGAAATGGATATTATCGAAAGGAATTGTCTTTATTTTGGAATATATCGTCTCTTAACAAATGTTCCTTCCGTTTCCATGCTCCAAATGCTTTTCCATTTCTACACACCGGATTAATAATTTTGTTTGTGGTGTTAAATAAACGATTCTTTGAAGTAATTTTTGTCACCATAAGGAGCTTCTTCCCGGACCTCTATTCATTTTGGAAAAATTGGTTCGCATTTCGATGGGATCAAACTTTATTATCAAATCCGGTTCAACAGAATTTGGTTTTGATCCAATTTGTCTTAATTATTATGGATTTGATTGGATCAGACCCAAATAGGGACTTGTAAATCCTCTGAAAAAGAAAAAGGAATAAAAGAGAAGAAATAGGAAAGCAGCCTTTTTACATCTGATGTCCTCAGTCACCCTACGGGCTTCCTGTATACCACTGCCACTACGACATCATCACCTGCCATCTGCTGCCACTGTCTCCAGTGGCCATTGTCCACCAGTGCGTCTAGGGTGGCTGGTGGTGCAGTTACCAGGATTTTTCTTTTTCAAGTAATTTCTTGTTTTGTTATATGTATGTGTGTGTGTGTGTGTAAGTACATAGAGATAGATTGACTTTTCCACTTTAGCTTTTCATTTTGGTGTTTTCTGTTTTAGATTTTCAAAAGCATTTTTTCCTTGATTTTGTCTTCTGCCTCTTGCTTTATTAATATGCTTATGGTTTAGTCCGAGAAAACTCTTTTGTGTTTAAGGCTATGCAGTCGAATAGATTCTAATGACTAGAAACATTACAATTTATTATGCATTATGGGTTTTAAAAAAAAAAAAAACTCAAAGTACTATTGTTTGGAATTTGGAATATCAGGACCGAATGATAGCTAACTCTTTTTCAGAATCAGAAAGAGGGCTAATTGATTCTGGCCAATAAAATTCTAACAACTATGGACCTTATACAATCCAATCTGAACTGCAAGTGAAGCAACTTAGATTCAACACGAAAGTATGCTATCCAATCTGATCCGAGTTTCGAATCAAGAAAATTGGAATGAGCATTTGGATGTGAATGGATCTTAGTTGAATCCAAATAGTAACACCCCCAAACTCAGATGTTTCAATCTATTTCGTGGTAGCCTGCTGTCTCACTTTCATAAAATCATCTGGGCCGTGTAGTGCTATGAAAAGAGTATTTATGAGATATATAAATCAAAAATTTTGACTTTTTGTGAGTAAATGTATAAATCAAGCTCTATTATTTGTAACCTTGGTTATATTGCTGCTCAGGGCGTTATGTAGCACCTGAAGTTTTCAGAAATGAAGAGTATGATACGAAGGTGGATGTTTTCTCATTTGCTTTAATATTACAAGAGGTAAAAGTCATGCATATTTTCCTTCTGCGATTTTCCTTTTTTTATGGTGTTCTGTGACAACTCTACAGTTAGATGCGTGAAAGTTTGATTAGTTTTCATTTATTCTGTTGGAGATTTTGAGGCTGAAGGTGGTGATAATTAGCAAGGGTGATGCAAGCAAAAACATATTTTTTTTTTTTGTTTTTGTTTTTGTTTTCTGTTTTTTTTCCTTGGTCACCTGTCTCCGTGGCATCAAATTTAATTTTATGTGATTAATCTAATCAATCCAGAAAACTAGTTTTCAACCATAACATTGAATGTTATGTTTGTGCTGTCACATGGGCATCTGTGTTGTTTTTCTGCAGATCTGTCAAGACAATACGTATTGCCAGAAATATTATGAAGTGAAAGAAAATGGCAACTGATTTTTTTGGGTCCCTTTTGTTGAGCCTAATCCTAATTCTTTCCTTTTCAGCTCTGGGCTGGGAGGTCCTTATATGTGGATTAGTCCCCTTCCCTGGAGGCTCAGATAACCCAAAAGCAGATCAAAGATGTCTTATTCTATATGAAAACTGACAGCTCCTGGTCTTAATCGATATACAGTGGAGTTCTACTTGGCTAATTAGAACATAGTTGGTCAGGAATTCATGGATATCATTGGTTACCTCTTTACAAACAACTCCATCTACTATCCCATCAATTCTACAGCCATGTCCCTTATCCCTGAGGTGGATGCCCTAATTAGAATGAAAGACTTCAAGCATATCTGTTGCTGCAACATTTCCTATAAAGTTGTTGGAGCCATTAAGGACGACGGCATCAAGGGGAGAAACGGTCCTTTGACCGGATAAGGAGTTAATACTCCTTTATTGTAATTCATTCATTGTAAAATGACAAATTGATTGTAGGAAATAAGTAAGATTGCTTGATTTGTGGAGAGTTAATATGATAGGCATTAAATGGGTGATTTACCCGGAAATAGAAACGGCCATGGGCCATTAGTGGTGTAAATATTGTATTTATGAGGGAATATTTTTTGACTAGAGTAAAGGTAGGAAATATGTTGTATAAATTGATGTATACCATTTTGGAAAGTAATGAGAAGAAGATATTCTTCCTTCCATCCTTAGTCTGCTATTTGTTTCATGGTATCAGAGCCTTACCATAAACATAACTGTCAAAAATATTCCACTCATCCATAACTGAGATGAGCAACTCGCCGGCCGAAACTTCTTCTGCCGCCACCACCAAGGCGGCAGCCCCACCAGATCCTAGCCTACAACAAGCCCTAAATGAAAACTCCTCTCTTCAAATCGCCAACCACAAACTAAATGGAGAAAATTTCCTCTTGTGGTCTCAGTTTGTTCTTATGGTCTTACGTGGCAAAGGGAAACTGGCCTTCATATCCGGCCAAGCAACAAAGCCGGAAACTGATGATCCAAAGTATCCGGCCTGTGAGCTTAATAACTCCCTTGTAATGTCATGGCTTATCAACTCAATAGAGCCACATATCAGTCGTACATACCTTTTCTTGCGAACTGCAAAAGCCATTTGGGATGCAGTTCATGAACACTATTCTGATCTTGAAAATGCCTCTCAAGTATTTGAGATCAAAAATAAACTCAAAGAAATTCGTCAAGAAAATATGAGCATCACTGAGTATTACAATACTCTACAAACTCTTTGGCAGGAACTTGACCTACACTATGAGGCTGATTGGGGTGATCTAGATGGCAATGTCAAATTCAAAGACCATCTAGAAAAAGAACGTCTATATGATTTTCTTGTTGGACTTAATAAAGAACTTGATGAAGTAAGAGGTCTAAAGACATTTGAAGATAAACAGTACTCTTTTATTCATCAATTAGAACCATCGGTATTACAACTACCTAATAAGCTGAGAAAGGGATCCTTTTATATCCTGAGATTACAACGGTCAAATAGCTATAATGAAAAGAAAGGATTGAATCCTTACTGACAATAATAACGGTAACAAGGAATAAAAAACAAATATTTAATCCTATCATTTCAACACTCCCTCTCAAGCTTGTTGTATGGATTAATACAACCAAGCTTGCCCAATAAATCATAGAAATGATTAATCGCCAGTGGCTTTGTAAACATATCTGCAATTTGATTTCTTGATGAAACGTGTGATACACAAATAACGCCATCTTCAACCTTTTCACGAATGAAATGTCGATCAATTTCAATATGCTTGGATTTATCATGTTGAACAGGATTTTCAATCATATGAATTGAAGAAATATTGTCACTGTATATCTGCACTGGTAATGAAATCTCTTGACCCAAATCAATCATTACTCTTTTAACCCAAAGTCCTTCACACAATCCCAATGCTAGAGCTCTTAATTCAGCTTCAGCACTGCTTCTAGCAACAACTGACTGCTTCTTGCTTCTCCAAGTTATCAAATTGCCCCAAAGAAACGTTACATATCTTGTAGTAGATCTCATATCTGTGGGAGATCCTCCCCAGTCTGCATCAGTAAAAACAGTTAAGTCCCTCAAATCTGTCCTTTTAAAATACAGACCCTGTCCTGGAGCATTTTTTAGATATCTAAGAATTCTCATGGCAGCTTTCATATGAATCATAGAAGGATTATGCATAAATTGACTAACATAACTAACTGCATAACAAATATCAGGTCTAGTATGAGATAAGTAAATTAGTTTTCCAACAAGCCTTTGATAGCTTAACTTATCAACTAATTCTTGCCCCTTATCTTGAGTATTAGTTCGGACATCAACTGGTGTAGGTGATGGTTTACATCCAAGCATACCTGTTTCAGAAAGTAAATCAAGTATGTATTTCCTTTGAGATATACAAATTCCTTTTGTTGTTCTACTAACTTCCATTCCCAAAAAATACCGCAAGTTTCCTAAATCCTTAAGCTCAAAGACCGAAGATAATTGTCTTTTAATATCATCAATTCTTGTAGGATCATTACCAGTTAAAATAATATCATCCACATATACTATTAGTATTGTTATTCTATTAGTACCTCGTCCTTTTATGAACAGGGTATGATCACTATGAGTTTGTACAAAGCCAAAAGTAAGTATTACTTTAGTAAATTTTCGAAACCATTCACGAGGAGACTGTTTCAATCCATATAATGCCTTTTTTAGCTTACAAACCTTTGAACAGTTTTCTGAATTTATAAAACCAGGAGGTATGTCCATAAACACTTCTTCATTCAAATCATCATTCAAAAATGCATTTTTAACATCTAACTGCACCATCTTCCAATCACAATTAGCAGCTATAGAAAAAATTATCCTAATTGTGTTAAGTTTAGCAACAGGAGCAAATGTTTCAAGAAAATCAATACTATGAGTCTGAGTAAACCCTTTAGCCACTAATCTCGCCTTATACCTACTGATAGAACCATCGGTATTATATTTTATTGAAAACACCCATTTGCAGCCCACTGTTTTCATGTTTTTCTGCTTATCAACTAATATCCAGGTTTGATTTTTTTTCAATGCCAACATTTCATCTTTCACAGCATTCCTCCATACTGTTTGACTCAAAGCATCATGAATAGAAACAGGCAATTTTTGTAATTCTAGAGATGTAGTGAAAGCACAAAATATAGGTGACAATGATGCATAAGATATGAATTTACTTAAAGAATGTTTAGTGCATTCTCTTGTACCTTTCCGAAGAGCTATTGGTCTATCATCAATAATACTATCCAAATGATGTACCTCAGGTCCTGAAAAATGAGGATCAGTAGTAATAGTATAATCTACACTACTAGACTGTTTACTCTGGCCATGTGGACTAAGTGAGGAAGATTGATTCAGTCTTTGTTCAGTCCTTATCGGCTGCTGACATCTTCTATGATAGACCTGAGTGATAATGGGTTTTTCCTTTAGAGTACTTGGTAGTGTACTCACGGTTTCTCCTGAAACAGGGACAACTCTAGGCAGATTATTAGTATTAGATGAAACAGGCAGAATATCAATAACACTCCAGAAATCTTGATAATCCAAATGTTTTTCAGTATTGAGAATTTCACTATAGTAGGAGCATGTCTCATCTATTTTAACATCTAATGTCACAAATACTTTCTTGGTTATAGGATCATAGCACTTATACCCTTTCTGAGTATTGGAATATCCAATGAAAATACATTTTAGTGATTTATGATCTAACTTACTTCGTGTGTGCTGTGGAAGATGAACATAAACAACACTACCAAACACTTTTACTGGCAGTACTGAGACTAACTGTGTAAATGGAAAACAACTCTTAAGAACATCAACAGGAGTCTGAAAAGAAAGAATCCTAGATGGTAATCTATTGATAAGATAGGTAGCAGTTAAAATAGCTTCACCCCAGTAAAATTTCGGTACCTGTTTAGTGAACATTATGGCTCTTGTTACCTCAAGTAGGTGTCTGTTCTTCCGCTCAGCCACCCCATTCTGCTGAGGCGTATATGTGCAGGCCGTCTGGTGATGTATACCTTGTCTTCTTAAGTACTCCTGAACATTCTTATCCATGTACTCAAGACCATTATCAGAACGCAATGTTTTAATTGTAGTATTAAACTGAGTTTTAATTAAAGTAACAAAATTCTGAATGATTAAGCTGGTGTCAGATTTGTGTTTCATAAGAAACACCCAGGTAAGCCTTGTATGGTCATCAACAAACGTGATAAACCACCTAGCACCATTGAGATTACTTACCCTAGAAGGTCCCCAAATATCGGAGTGCATTAAATTAAAAGGTTGAGAAGGAACATACATCTTGGAAGGATACACAGTTCTAGTTTGCTTTGCTAGCTCACATACTTCGCATTTAATACAAACAGGATCAACACCAACAAAAAGTTTAGGCATAATTTTTCTAAGATACACAAAATTAGGGTGACCTAACCTATAATGCCATAACAAAATACTGTTTGTACTAGAGCTACCAAACATACTGACACTATTGGACTCAACTGTACAGCAAACATTGGAGTTTCTACTCCATCTTGCTGCTCCAAAAATATAGAGTCCATTATGCACTTTAGCACTGCCAATCCTCTTCCCCAAAGACTTCCCCTGAAAGACAACTTCATAGGGTGAGAAAGAAGCAATACAGTTATTATCAATAGTGAATCTTCGGACAGAAATTAAATTAAAGGTAAGCTCAGGAATATGAAGTACTTTAAGAAGTCTAATCCCTTGATCAAGTAAGACATTACCCATTCCACACACTTTTACTTTAATCCCAGTAGCTACTTCAACATATTTAGGACTCGGAAAAAACACATAATTTCTTAATAGAGTATAGTCATAGGTCATATGATCCGAAGCCCCAGAATCTACAATCCAGGTTATATACTCAGATACATAATTCGTCATACCTGAATAAGCCATAGTTGCAACTGACATAGACGATGACTCAGCTTTATCCTGCTGTTTTCCAAGAATTCTGAAAATCGTATCTAATTGCTGCTGAATAGGAGGATTATTTCCCTGTACAGTACCTTGTTCTGTCTGTGGTTCTACTTTTCCTTCTGCAGTTTCATTATCCATCTGATTCACAATATGTGCCATAGACCCTTGTGATTTACCCCCTTTGCCCCCTTTCCTGGTTTCAGTTACTGGATTTCTCCAGTTATCATTAATTGGGGGTTTCCAGGTGGATGCATTGTTACTCTTGTTTTTCCAGTTGCCACCAAAATTTTTAGGACGTTGAACTTTAGCATCTGGTCGACTATAACAATTCTCATAAGAATGACCAGATCTATTACAAAATTTACAATAAGGTCTTTTCCCTTGAAAAGAGCCTTTAGAGGATGCAAAGGTGGAAAAGTTACCTTCAGAACCAACAGACACAAGAGCAGATCCGTCTACTGGACCATGGGATGCATTCATCATGACCCTAATACGGGACTCTTCTAATCGTACTTCTGAAAACACATCATTTAAAGTTGGGAAGGGTTTGGTTCCTAATAATCTACTACGGACAGAATCAAAGTCTTTATGTAGTCCTTGCAGAAACCTAAAAACTCTCTTAGTTTCAATGAATTTCTTGAATGCTAAAGCATCAGCAGGAAGACCCCAGTTATGGGTCTCATAGGTATCGATTTGTTGCCAAAGGAGAGTGAGCTGAGAATAGTAAGAACTCGCAGATTGTTCACCTTGTTTGACCTCAGTCACCTTAGTCTCTAACTCATATATTTCTGCTACATTATCCGTCTGAGAGTATAGTTCTTTAGCTGCTTTCCAGATATCAGCAGCCGTTGGATACAGTATGAAATTATTTCCTATCTCAGGGGTCATAGAGCTAAGTAACCAAGACATTATCATAGCATTTTCAGTTTTGTACTGTTTATAGGTAGAATCTGTGACAGAAGGGATTTGCATGTAACTGTGAAGGTAGTCGTCCTTACCTCTACCCATGATAAACAGTTCAACAGCCTTGCTCCATGCAAGATAGTTATGGCCAGTTAACTTGTGATTTGTGATCATCACCGAGTTATTATCCATCAGATTTGACCCTGATAAGGGTACAAGTACAGCTCTAGGAGTACCAGCAGTTAGATCTGTGGTAGCTCCAGATCCTCCCTCAGTTCTACGAGCAGATGTTGGTGTAGAAGAGGAAGACATGATTTTAATCTTAAAGATTGAAATGGAAGAAATAGAGAAAATGGAAGAAAACCCAGACAAATATTGGAAGAGTAAAGAGCTGAAAGATGCAGAGAATGAGAAGTTGTTAACCAAAAAATAATGAGTAAAAATAATGGGTAAAGGACGACGGTAGCTTCCTCAAGAAGCTGGGGAAAAAACACAATATGTGTCGTGCATGCAAGATTACACGTTGCACCTTTTTGATAAAAGAAATATATTAAATTATGTAATGGTACACAATTTGAGATAGTGGGAACATTCTAGAGACATGTGCACCGAATAACCCCTATCTGTACCTTTTTTTTTCTGTTTTTTTTAAAAACACATACCACCTTTTTTCCTTTTCCTGCACAGTGGTATTCTGAAGAACTTCTTCTTCTTAACTTGTCTGAACGTCGTCTTCTTCGTTGCTTTCTGCGGGCTCTGTTCTCTTCTCAGCTCTTTGAACTGGTTTTATCAATAGTGCAGAATAAATTTTTTTTCGTCAAATTCAAGTAGAATGATTTTTAGTTGTCACAACAACTCCAATACAAGCAATCTTTTGAGCTCGTTCGTGAGTGCAGAAGAATCTGCACTTGAATACTTTGATAATCTCAGAGTCTTTGGCTCTGATACCATAAAGACATTTGAAGATAAACAGTACTCTTTTATTCATCAATTAGAACCATCGGTATTACAACTACCTAATAAGCGGAGAAAGGGATCCTTTTATATCCTGAGATTACAACGGTCAAATAGCTATAATGAAAAGAAAGGATTGAATCCTTACTGACAATAATAACGGTAACAAGGAATAAAAAACAAATATTTAATCCTATCATTTCAACAAGGTCGAATACTAGGGAGACGACCATTACCGTCTCTAAGCGAAGCCTTTGCCGAGGTCCGAAGGGAAGAAAGTCGACGGCGAGTCATGCTAGGAGAAAGGAGAGACATGGTGCCTGTTGAACGCCCGGGAGATATATCCTCCCTGTCCATCAAGGCCACTGGACCGAAAGTAGGAAACCGCCCTCGATGTTCCCACTGCAATGAGTTGGGACACATCCAGGATAAGTGTTGGAATCTGCATGGGAAACCTTCAGACACAAAACCAAAAAGGGGGCCGCAGTATGGCCGTGGACTCACCGCCGTTGCCGAGGAAGGATCAGCCCCTACACCTGCCGGCGCTGACCAGGTTACTTTGAACCAAACTCAACTTGAGCAGTTGCTAACACTCCTGAAAGCCAAATCCAAAGGACATCCTTCGGGTAGCACACCATCTCATCAAGGTACTGTTAATTTTGTGGAAACTTCTTCTTGGATCCTAGACACAGGGGCCACTGATCACATGACAGGTAATCTATCATTGTTTGCAAACTATATCCCAATTTCCGGAACTTCACGAGTAAAGGTGGCAGATGGGTCGTATGCACTTGTTGTTGGAAAAGGATCTGTAGAAGTATCATCCTCACTTGTTTTTCAATCAGTACTTTATGTCCCAAAGTTAACATGCAATTTAATTGCTATTAGCAAACTTACCAAGGATACTTGTTGTGTTGCTAAGTTTTCTGCCCAATTGTGTGTTTTGCAGGAGCAGGGATCGGGGAGGACGATTGGCATTGCTAGAGAGAGTGGTGGCCTTTACCATTTCAAGGACAACCTTCATTTAGAAGAAAAAAATTCTGTATTTCACACCTCTACCCCATTATTCTCTCTTGATGTTGATTCCGAAAAAGGGGATATACTCTTACTCCACCAAAGACTAGGACATCCTAGTCTCCGCTATCTCAAAACGTTGTTTCCTCTGAATAAACAGTTAGCTACTTTGAATTGTGATGCATGTGTATTTTCTAAACAAGTTCGACATGATTACCCTTCAAAACATCGTATTGAATCTGTACCTTTTCATCTTGTGCATAGTGATCTTTGGGGGCCCTCTCGGGTCAAAAATATCTCAGGGGCCAAATGGTTTATTACTTTTATTGATGATCATACAAGAGTGTGTTGGGTATATCTCCTAAAAGAGAAAACCGAAGTCACCACCATTTTTCAAAATTTTTCTTCCATGATAAAGACACAGTTTCAAATCTCAATCAAAGTCCTACGAACGGACAATGGTACGGAGTATTTCAACAAGATCCTAAACACTTACTTAGTCTCTGAAGGTATCATTCATCAAAGTTCTTGTCCAGACACACCACAACAAAATGGTGTAGCCGAGCGTAAAAACCGTCATCTCCTTGAAGTAGCACGCGCTCTCATGTTCACTATGCACATTCCAACTTACTTATGGGGGGAAGCTGTTCTCACAGCGTGTCATCTGATCAATTGTCTTCCATCTAAACCACTTCAATTTAAGTCACCTATTTCTATTCTCCATCAATCTTATCCTCTTTTCCGAGGAGGTTCATCTCTCCCACTTAAAGTATTTGGATGTGTTGTCTTTGTTCATCATCACAATTCCGCCACATCTAAACTGGCACCTCGGTCATACAAATGTGTTTTCATTGGTTACTCTCCCACTCAACGTGGCTATAAATGTTACTCCCCTACTCTCACACGTGTGTTTGTCACCATGGATGCATCCTTTAGGGAACATGAACCCTACTTCTCCCATTCAATAACCACCATTGATCATGAACCAAACTACAACTTCGGTCACTTCTCGAACCCTATAGTCGAATCACTACCGGCTCCTCTCCTACCCGACAGTGATTCAAGGGGAGAGTTTCAGCCTGCTCAACCGGACCAACAAGAGTCTCGGCCTGCCCAACCAAGCCGAAACTCTATTTAGCCGAACTAACAGTTCCAGCCGACGGACCATCAGTCTCCACCTGCGGACTCTCAGCCTCAGCCGACTTGTTTTCAGTCACCCCGCTCTTCGCCTAGACCTCTACCACATCCACAGCAAGACCAAAACAGCCCACAAAATATCATTATATACTCACGAAAGCATAAGACTCAACCAAATAAAGACACCAATAGTTCTTTAGAATGCCAATCCCTGGAGCCGGTTCCTGCCCCTTGCAGTGAGGAGGATAGTTTGGAAACTTCAATTGATTTGGATCTTCCGATTGCACTAAGGAAAGGTAAAATAGTATGTACTCGGCATCCTATTTCTAATTTCGTCTCCAACAGTAAACTGTCAACCAATTTTTCGGCTTTCAATACAAGAGTGTCTAACATTCAAATACCCAAGAATATTGATGAGGCTCTTGCAGATAAGAATTGGAAGGTGGCAGGCCAGGAGGAATTGAGGGCATTAGAAGAGAATAATACGTGGAATGTTGTGGAACTGCCTAAAGGAAAGAAACCTGTAGGTTGCAAATGGGTGTTTTCAGTTAAATTTAATGCAGATGGGAGTATTAGCCGGTACAAAGCTCGTTTGGTTGCAAAAGGCTTCACTCAGATATCTGGCATTGATTATAATGAGACTTTTGCACCAGTGGCTAAGTTAAACTCAGTAAGAATTCTTCTTTCCTTAACAGCATGTCTTGATTGACCACTTTTACAATTAGATGTTAAAAATGCCTTTCTAAATGGTGATTTACATAAGGAGGTTTGTATGGACTTACCACCCGGGCATACTAGGGAAAGGAATTTGGTTTGTAAGTTAAGGAAATCACTGTATGGATTAAAACAGTCACCACGAGAATGGTTTGAGAAGTTCACCCAGGCTGTAAAAACGCAAGGGTTTAGACAGTCACAGGCTGACCATACAATGTTTTACAAATATACCTTGGAAGGGACTCGTGCTATTCTAATTGTTTATGTGGATGATATTATTCTAACAGGAGATGCTTATGATGAGATTGATTCACTAAAAAGGTATTTGAACAGCAGATTTGAGATGAAAGATCTGGGGACGTTAAGATACTTTCTTGGCATGGAGGTTGCACACAACTCATCAGGTATCTCAATTTCTCAAAGAAAGTATGTATTGGACTTGTTACAGGAGACAAGAATGTTAGGATGTCGGCCGGCAAGCACGCCTCTTGAGCGGAATTCTAAGCTGGACGCGAATGGAGGTAATGAGGTGGATCGAGAAAGGTATCAACGTCTTGTTGGAAAACTTATTTATTTATCACATACTCGCCCAGATATTGCATTTGCAGTAAGTTTGGTAAGTCAATTTATGCATTCACCAAAAACACAACACCACGAGGCTGTGTTGCGAATTTTAAGGTACTTAAAGAAGACTCCGGGTAAGGGACTGTTTTTCGGGAAAAATGATGACAGAAGCCTTGAGGTGTATACTGATGCAGACTGGGCAGGTTCTTTGATTGATAGAAGGTCCACTTCGGGATATTGCACTTATGTCTGGGGAAACCTAGTCACTTGACGTAGCAAGAAACAAACTGTAGTAGCTCGAAGCAGTGCAGAAGCCGAATTTCGAGCACTGGCACATGGCATATGTGAAGGTCTATGGATTAAAAGGATGATGCAGGAATTACGTGTTAATTTCTATAGTCCCACACGCCTTTTTTGTGATAATAAAGCTGCAGTAAGTATTGCACATAATCATGTTCATCATGATCGAACAAAACACATCGAGGTGGATCGACACTTCATTCGTGAAAAAATTGATGATAAAAGTTTTGTTATGGTTTATATTCCTACAAAGCAACAAGTGACACATGTTTTGACCAAAGGGTTACACAGATCGGCATTTGAAGGATTAATCAACAAGCTTGGCATGAACGATATCTACATACCAGCTTGAGGGGGAGTGTTGGAGCCATTAAGGACGACGGCATCAAGGGGAGAAACGGTCCTTTGACCGGATAAGGAGTTAATAATCCTTTATTGTAATTCATTCATTATAAAATGACAAATTGATTGTAGAAAATAAGTAAGATTGCTTGATTTGTGGAGAGTTAATATGATAGGCATTAAACGGGTGATTTACCCGGAAATAGAAACAGCCATGGGCCATTAGTGGTGTAAATATTGTATTTATGAGGGAATATTTTTTGACTAGAGTAAAGGTAGGAAATATGCTGTATAAATTGATGTATACCATTTTGGAAAGTAATGAGAAGAAGATATTCTTCCTTCCATCCTTAGTCTGCCATGTGTTTCAAAAGTGATCAACAAAATCCTGGCAATTAGAATGGAGGCACTTCTACCATCCCTTGATGAAAATCAGTCCGCCTCCATTCAAGGCAGATTAATCCAGGATAATATTCTGCTTGTGCATGAGCTAGTTATGAGATATCAAAAGATTGCTGGACCAAGTAGCTATGCAATCAAAGTGGACATTATGAAGGCTTTTGAAACTGTAAACTATAACTACTTGATGAAAATGCTAAAGTTTTTAAACTTTCGTGAGAGGTTTATAAATTGGGTTCATCTTTGTATCTCTACACCTTCATTTTCTATTATTATTCTTTGATTGGAAACTTCAAAGCCACCAGGGGCTCAGACAAAGTGACTATTTATCTCCGTATCTGTTCATCCTAGTCATAGAAGGCTTTACTCAACTTCTACAAGCTAAAATTAATGCATCTCAATTAAAATACCACCCCAAATGTGATCGTAAAAAACTCCTCTTTTTGACTTTTGCTGATGACTTGTTCATCCTTGCTAGACTGATGTACCATCGGTGAAGATTATTGAAGATACACTAGAGGTATTTGAGAGGATTTATAGCCTAAGGCCCAATCTGCAGAAGTGTGAAGTTTTTGTTTCCGGGACTACAAATTCAAAGAAAAAAGTCATTTTAGACATTCTGGGGATGTCTGTGGCTCTTTGTCAGTCAAATACCTTGATGTGCCTCTGCTGAATGAGAATCTTACGCATTCTAATTATGTTCCTTTGTTGGACAAACTAAACAACAAGATTAATAGTTGGTCTGCTTCTAAACTATCTTATGGTGGTAAACTTCAACTTATTAAATTTGTTTTGATTGCCATTTGGAGTGACTAAACAACTTCTTTCTTCATTCCAAGAAAGTATTCAGGGAAATTGAAAGGATTTTTAGGCCTTTCATTTGGGGAGACGCCAGAAAGGAGAACATTAAATGGGTGTCGGTTTGTAAGCCAAAGGAAGCTGATGGTCTGAGAATTTTTGACATGATCCGTGTAAATAACGACTGCCTAATAAAAATCATATGGCACATTTGTAAGGGAAAACAAAAGTCTATAGGCCAAATGGGTAATTTTGGTGATCCTAAAGGGTAAATCACTCTGGGAGGTGGAGCCAAAGCAGCTGGGTTCTTGGATGTGGAAGATAGTCCTATGTATCAAAGGCTAATATACCCAGTTCATAAAGAAAATCATTTGGAATGGGACTTCAGCATTCTTCTGGTTTGATCCTTAGCATCTTTGGGGAGTGTTGGAGAAAAACTTTCTAGTGCTGAGAAAGAAATTGAATATCAGATTGGAAACCAAAGTTGCAGATGTTCTAAAAGGAGGCTCGTTGAAGATTGCCTTGTGGTAGAGGATAAGATGCTTAAGTCCTCAATTTCTACTGCGCCTGCAGAAGTATTCAACCTTCTTAAGGGCCTAATTAATGGAAATGGTTCCTTGTCCCAAAATTTGTAGCCAAGAGGGCTACTACAACAAAAATTTCCCGTGTTTCCAGCTGTTAACTAGACAAAGATTGTCTGGACTAATCATCATCTCCTTAGATATGCAATCATCCTTTGACTTGCATTTTGAAAGAAGATGATTGCCCAAGACATACTTTTACAATATGGTATTGTTGATACTAACATTTGTGTGCTTTTATTTACCAAAAAAAAAACATTTGTGTGCTATGTGGTAGAATACGTGAAGATCATATGATCATCTTTTCTTTCAGTGTACATACTCAAAATATGTCTACAAGGCTGTTTTAAAGCAGTTTAAAGGCAAGGATTTCATCTACTCATGGGACAATCTCCAGACCTAGCTTCTTTCCAACTATTGGATCTCAAAATTTTGAAAGGATCTTGTGTTCTTTGTCCTAACAACCACCGTATATTGAATTTGGAGATAAAGGAACTCAAGATTTCATTTAACAATTCCGAGAGATTGACAAAGCATTCAGAAGGATGTCCTACATAACATAAGATTTTTTACAATTTCTTTGCAGGGAAACAAAAAAAGAAAGAAAGAAAACTAGAAAATTGCCATGAACTTAGAACTCCTTATGAAGATCTTCAGCTCATGACAACTGGATGAAGTTCTGTTTATTGTTTTATTTTGTCGCCCTCTCTTGGTGACCAACTTTGTAAATTTGTTTGATTTCGGTTTATATATAAAATTTTAATTTACAAAGAAAAAGCATCTCTGTCGTTTTGACATTATCTGCTTCTCTTACAACATCAGTCCACTTCCTACCAATACAGAAGTCGCCCTCCACCTTTGAAAAAGTGCAAATGAAACAATTAAGTGGGGAGGGGGGAAGGAAAAGGAAAAGGAACTTTCTTCTTTTGACCTGACATGTATTCCGGTGATATCAAGATGATTAGCTTGTTTGCTTATCTTATTTTATCACCTTGACATTTGGAAATTTTTTTTCCCGTTTGGAAAATTATTTTTATGTTTTTATTATTAGTATGGTGAACTTTCTTATGTCCACTGTAGATGATTGAAGGCCAACCACCGTTCTGTACGAAACAAGAAGTTGATGCCGCCAAATCTTACGTGGCGAAAGAACGTCCTCCTTTTAAAGCCCCAATTAAACTGTATTCCCATGGACTGAAAGAGTATGTATTCCATGGTTCTCAGCTCTAGAGGTGCATGAAAAACTCTGTTAATGTTATGTCAGATCTGGCTATACTCTTTTACTTTTCTTCTGAAAATTAGCAAACAATTAGATATCTTCGAGATACAAGGACATCATGCAACTTCAGACCTATCCTTGCAGCATCTGTTTTCTTTTGGTACTGAATTTTGTAACTGAAACTGTGAATTTTCTTGTCATTACCTTGATGTTGCTGTGTCAATCACCGTACCCAAGAGTCTTTGCTCCATAGTTTCATGCGTCAAAATTTAATTCAATCTGTTTTTCTGTGTCAATGTCCATTTCCAGTTTCCATTTCTACACTTTGATGCATTACTTGCTTACACATTGCCCTTATTGGTTTTTTCTAAGAATAATTTTCGAATTAAACATAATTTGAGAGGTTTACTATGGAAAGTGAACAACATTTTGAGACTGTCTAAAAGGGAATCATGGACTAAGAAAGTGGGATGGAGAGAGTATAAAGTTCTGGTGTTGGCTAGTGAATGGCTTGTTATTAAAAGTTAGGGCATGAATTAGTAAAGGCAAATACAAAATTTTAGTTTACATCAAGCAAAATGTCTTGTGGGCCGGCTGAAATAAAAAGAGATTTGCTTCCCTGACTTTTATAAGTGAGCAGTCTTAGTGAGAGAGCAATCTATGCATGGAAGTTCTGAAGAAGTTGATAACTTGCTCAGTTTGTGTTAGAGATTAAAATGACAAGGTTTTAGCATATGCTTAATATGACTAGCTGTCGAAGGTTGGGGCTCAAGTCTTGGTAGATGTTGAGGGTTGATGGTTCTGGCAAATGCTTGTGTCACAGTCGAGAAGCACCTCAGTTCAACGGTCATGCCATGTCAAATGTTCAAGTATCATGAGCCAGTAATGATTACATGTGTTCTGTAAAAACGGCTCTAAGAGCCATGCAAGTGTATAATAATGCATCCATTAGCTTGCATTGCAGTTTGTTTTACGGCTTCATGGGCCATGATACCAGGGTAGCATTTTGCATGGTTTAACTGTTGCAGTGGACAATTTTTCATCACAAGTGTAACAACTGTCTACCTCGCAGCTGTTTATAGATTACAAAGCTTGGGCATAGGGTATTTACCTACAAAACTCCCATACCTTATAAACAAGCTAGTTGTTGTCTAAGTTAGTTTCATGGATGGAGAACTGTAATCCGCAAGTTCCTCTGCTGTCGTGATTAAATTTGTTTCTATATGATTTAGGTTGGATTAGAAGGGAATATGAGCAACATATATATGCGTTTTTATCATTCTCTTGGATTTTTTCTATGTTATCTTGGATATAAAGCATCAATTGCTTTACAAATTTGTCTGTACTTCTCTTTCAGCCCACATGATGTTAGGAGTCTATCTCTTGAAACTTGAAAGAAGCAGTGGTAACTTTTTTGTTTTAATTTATGGTAATTGTCACTGGCATTTTACAGGTTGATTCAGGAATGTTGGGATGATTTGCCAGCTAATAGACCAACATTCAGGCAAATAATCACCAGACTGGAAGTTACTTCAACAAAAATTGGCCGTCGGCGGCGTTGGAAGGTAGTGTGTTTCTTTCACTGAGTTACCGTCACACAGTTCATGGTTTCCTTGAAGAAGCCTGCCATGCTGTGCTGAGGAAGTCACTGAATTCTTTTGCCAGCGTGGGTTGAGTGTGCGGCCTTGACACGGAAGGAGGGGGAAAAAAAATAAAGTAGAAGGAAAAGATTGCTTGCATGTAACATGATTTTTTTCTCTCCTGTGAACAAATCATCTCAAGGAATTAAGATTTTATCTTCCTATATGAATCTTGTCCTGGCATTTTGTTTATGTTTCTCTCTTAATTAAGATTGTATCTTCCTATATGAATCTTGTCAGGGCATTTTGTTTATGTTTCTTTCTTAAATTATACACCATTCGTCCCAAAAATATTGTCCCGTTTTACTTTTCAACGTGTGTTTTAAGATACTCATCGACTTTGAATGTGCAGGTTAGGCCATTGAAATGCTTTCAGAATCTGGAAGCCCTGTGGAAGAGAGAAGGCTCCAGTTTGAGTAGCCGAACACGTTCGACTCGGTCTGGCAGCAACATATGAATGACTATGTAGTGTTTTAACCTTGACTAGGTAACATGTTTTTTTTTTTTTTTTTTTTTTTTTTTGTTGGGGTTGGGGGGAGGGGGGGGGGGGGGGGGGAGAGAGAGAGAGAGAGAAAGACCAATCTGCAACCAAATGGGGGGCACAAAGCTAGCCCTTTTGAATCACTTGTTTATTTTGTTTACATTGTGATAACTCCTGCATGGCTGATTCCAGAAAACTTGGTTGTCGAAAATTTTAGGAAGGATTGGAGCTTTTTTTGTACTTATATTCAACAAAGTATACGTAGTTTGATTTTAGTTGATGTTATTGTTTCTTTTCTGAGTCAATATTGCTTCTTTGTCTCGTGAAGTTTAACGGCAATAGAGGCTGAATAGTGATTATATTGTATTACTTATTTCACCATTTTTATTGGGTCATCTATTGTTGAATATCATCTGCACCCCCTTTCCCTATATTACAATTTTCCTTTTGGGTGCTTTCTTTTGTGTGTGTTTTGGCTGGATATCTGTATATCGTTGACTGTACATAGGAATTTGAAGTCAAAATTTCTTTGTTGTTGGTGTTCATTTGTCAAAAACTAGTGAAAATTACAGTTTTATTTTGTTTGCTTGAGGTACATTGAATAGAAAAATCCAAACATCAAGATATTCAGCATAATTTTTCTTCTTCTTTTGATAGAGATATTCAGCATAAATTATGTCTATGAAAGTAGATGACAATACAAAATGGCGGCACATATAATTATAATGACAATAGTGATTATTAATGTTGTTATTGTTAATATTATCATTATTATTATTGGATCAAGAAATATTAATAATCTCAGTGGGATTCAAATTATCCAAATCTACATGGTATGTATGATGGATACATTGTCTTTCTTGAAACAGAAAGAGTACTACTACTTTGCACCATGGTCGGTTGATATCTTTTAAACATGAGAACAAAAGATTCAGGCAATTCTATTAATCGCTTACAATTAATTATAGAAAAAACTGCATAACTTAATATGTTTGTTATCTAAATTAGTTAGGCAATATATCGTGATATTCCAAATAGAAATACTGACTAACAAACAGGGATGAAGGAAGAAAGTGCATAATATACCAACTTACCAATGCCAACTTACAACTAGATGAGGGATTCAGAGATTGATGCTGAAAGTGTCGGGATAGGATCCTCTCACCGCAAGGGGATGTGGTGATGCGTGACCGCGCGACACGTGGCAACAAGGAGGGGTGACCCTCATCTAGCCTCATCACCCCTCCTTGCTGCCACGTGTCACGCGGTTACAAAGAGGGTGAGAAAAGTTGGGGTGAGAAGATTCCAACCCGAAAGTGTCTATTAACATATATTTTGCGTCGCTGGAATCCAAGGCATTGATCCTTTCAGCACATATCTATTTTCAAAAAAAAAATCATCATCATTCGGACCCAGTATATCTTAACGACAGCAAAAGCTATCGTTAGGGTCTGAGGAGGGTAAGTGGTAGGCAGAAAATACCGCCCAAGGGATAGAGAGTCTGCTTTCAGTGAGACTCCCGGCTCTATATATACCTACATAAATGACATGATAATAAAGATATGTTGTGCTAGTGTGTTAGTGAAGAAATTCAAGAAATACAAAGAAAGGACCAAGTCCATGTATAATTATCTTTCTTGCTCCATAAATATACATGTAGAATTATCTTTCTTGCTCCATAAATAACAACTCCGCTTACAATAATGACATATATGTCCATTTCTAATGGAGTCAAAGACACACACTCTTCTTTGACTTTAGAATATGATAGAATAAAGCAAAATGGCTCACAAAATTGGCTGCGCTTCTTTTATTGTGAAGTAGCAATTGATCGCCAAGCTTGACGCAATTTTCAGTATGGGTCATCAGAAAACAGCATCTGTATGTTTCTAACACATGAGAATGGTTGCATACATCCAACCCTCCTATACCTCGCCAGACGAGAGCTTCTAAGGCAATAAGGTAATGTTGTTGTTGTTACAATAATGACACACCGGTATCTTCTGAAAAAAAAAACAAACAAAAAGGAAAGTAAATTTTCTATATAGGATCATTGATCAACCATCCTGGTCAGAGAGAGAAGACAACCATATGCTAGCAATTTAAGAGTTGAGAAAATGATTTCAAATTACAAGAGTAGAACATGGTAAAAGTTAGGAATATGTATTAAATATAATTCTAGACTGACCAATTCAGGGTTAGTTTCAACATAAGTTACTTCTTGAATGTAATTATTCTTTCAATATCATGTTCAAGAAGCTTTGAGTTTTTCAAACAAAGTTTTAACATAACCAGGACAAAAAATTGACACAACAAACCAATTTGTCTTGCAGTATCACATAAACTTTACAAACCATTTGTAAAAGTGATAGTTTTTCGTTTTCTTTATATTTCTTTAATTATGTTATACTTACAAGTTTATTGGCTTCAATGGAGATTTAAAATCATTGTTTTTTTTTTTTATTTTAAAATGTTGCCCCCATGCAATGCAAAAATTCCTAAGTCCTATTAGGAGACATCTACAGTGTCTCACACCGGCCATCTGAGCCGTTCGTTCAAATAATAAAATATACTATAGTTAGATTAAAACAATGTACCTAACGACAATATGAACAGTAAGTTTTATAATGTCACTGTGTATTATATTTTTAATGGACGGAAAAATGTTCGATGGTCCCGCACCGGCTAGGTTATTGGCCAATTTTGAGCCTCCTTTTTGGGAAGGGACGGAGTTCAGATCTCCTCACCTCAAATCACTAACCGCATTCGTCACCGCACGACACGTGGCAGCAGGATGGGGTGGTGAGGCTGGATGAGGGTTACCCTTATCCAGTCTCATCATCCCACCCTACTGCCACGTGTCGTGTTGTGGGAAGAGGGGTGAGTCACTTGCGGTGAGAAGATCCTATCTGGAAGGGACGACTAGAAAAATCCTGTTGGTTGTCTCTTTCTGCAGACAATCTCGGAAAATCATAAAACAATGGCTTGAACGGTACAATCCTTCCATCACACCGAAAGAAAAAGGTGATCTTGTAGTTTTTGGTATGTGAAGATGTGTTGTTTCAATGTTCTATTTTATTTTTTTTCATTGAGGCCGAACATCAATCTATGATTAAGAGATAGTTGTCCATACAATGAAAAATGATGTATAATTTTCGAAAAGAGATGGCCACCTTTGGACCATATGGATCCCACGAGTGAGTAAAAAGTTAGATCTACATTAGGTCTTATTTGAATCGTCCCATCTAACCTCATGAGGATATGTTTGGTTTCAAACCCTGGTTCAAATAGGAAGAGTATGTCATGCTAATGTGTCTTGGCTGATCCACATCTCAGGCTCAAGCGCCAAAAATCACAGTAAGCTATCCATGTGGCAGAGAGCCTTCACATCTCAATTACATCGACACAATTGATTCTACGAACGGGCTAATAGCCTGTCATGCGAGTCTCCCACTAAAGCATGCTATATTAAAATCAAGATATGTTATCATTTTAGCACATGTTGCTCAGCGACATAAGGTACACGTGACATCACTTCATCTAGTGTGATAGAGAATGTGATAAATGTTGTGGGATGAAATCTTTTCTCTTTTTGTTGTGGCTTTTCTCCCTTATTGTTTTCTTTTGCCTCTTGCTTTATTATTGTGCTAATGATTTACTTGCAAAAAAAAAAAAAAAACTTCTTAATGTTTAAAGGGTGTGCAGTTAATTAGAAGGAGAGGTAAATGGTCTAAGCCAATGCAATTCTAAAGCTGTGGACATTATCCAATCCAATCTGAACTCCAAGTGAAGCAATTTAGATTCAACAAAACTATGAAACTCATCCAATCGGATGCGGATTTCAAATAAAGCAATCTGGAATCAGCATTTGAATGACAATGAATTTTAGATCATTCCAATTAGCCATACCCATGAACTCAGATATCAAAATGTTTTACTCTATTTCATTGGAGTTTGCAGTCTCACGTCTTTCATCAAATCATCTGGGTATATATAGTTCTATAAAAGAACTAATTTGTAAGATATAACGCCTATCTTTTTCTTTTTTACTTTATTTGTGGGAAAAATTATAAACCAAACTCAAATTAATCTTTTATTTTGTTATATTGCTCAGGGCGTCATGTAGCGCCTGAAGTTTTCAGAGATGAGGAGTATGATAAGGTGGTTATTTTCTCATTTTCCTTAATAATTTCATGTATATTCTCCTTTCACGAAATTGTAACAATCAATTATAATTTGTAAGAATCTCGTAATTTATTTATAAATTACTAATGTGGATCACATGAGAAAATGTATCCGTACACTTTATTGGCTAGATGCGTTGCAATTATTGACTGCCATTAATGATAAGATTTGATTCTGATTATTAATTTCCGACATCAAGAAATTATACTGATTGTCAATCAATAAGTTTACTGATATATCAAGGAGTTATAATGATAAAGAGTGGGGTTTATTGCATCGATAAGTTTGCAGATACATTCATCATTATATGGATAATAATGTTTTGAATCATGTGAGCATCGGTGGTTCATGCTAGAACACTTTGGACCACACCTCATGAGGTATATACAAACAAGCATGGAAATAATAAATTTTTTCTAATCAAGCAAATGATGTCTTTGAAATATCATGATAATTCCTCAATGACCGATTACTTGAATGCATTCCAAGAGATTATCAACCCACTGGCAACAATAGACATTAGCTTTGATGATGAAAGACAAGTTTCATGGCTTCTTGGTACTTTAACAAACTCTTGGAGACGTTTAAGATGTCATTGTCAAATTCTACTTCAAATGGTATTTTCATAATGGAATCGGTTAAGAGTGCTATTGCTAGTCATGAAATAAGACATAAGTATCTAGGCTCCTCTTCGCATTACGAGGTGTTGGCTACAAATTAAAGGGGAGTAAAAGTAGAACTTTGAATATTATGGTGCATCTTGTGGTAAATCTCGCAAAGGTTCCAACAAATGGTCTAATGTTGAGTGGTATCATTGTGGCTTGAAAGGTCATATCCTAAAATATTGTCGAAATTTGAAAAGAGAAAATAGAGAGAAGAACAACCATAACCATGTCAAGAAAGAAGGTACCAATATAGATGATGCATTCACTTTATTGTTTGTGATGGATGTGTAGAAAATGTCAACATATCATGTGATGGTATGGATTGAGTGGTTGATAGTGTACTTCTGCACATGCTACCTCTCGTCGTGATCTTTTCTCAACTTATGAGGCTCGTGATTTAGGTGTTGTACGCATGAGAAATAGTGGACAAGTAAGTGTCTTCGGAATGAGAAATATTTGTGTCGATGCTAGTAAAGGAACTACACCAGTTTTCAAAGATGTGAAACATTTTTTCGATATTTGGTTCAACCTTCTATCTGTTGGAAAATTAGAAAACGAAGGCTATTGTAATTCTTTTTCTGGCAATGAATGGAAACTAAAAGGGTGCTCAATAATGGTTTCAAGAGGAAACCGATGTTCAAATTTGTATGCTGTAAAATTTAGGGTTTCCAAGTGTTACATCAACACTTGTGATAATGATAGCTGCTCCGAATTATGGTACCAACATTTGGTATTGAAAAAAAAATTTGAGTATCTTGACTAAGAAAGTGTATTATCTGGTGTTTCTGATGCAAAGTTAAAAAGATGTTCACATTGTTTGACCAGATAGCAAAGGTGTGTATCCTTTAACTCTTTCGAACCAAAAAGGAAGCAAGGGGAATTACACTTGGTGCATTCCGATGCACTTGGAAGTGCTACTATTTTGTGACATTTATTGATGATTATTTTAAAAAAAATAGCTTATACATTAACGACAAAAGATTAAGTGCTTGATACCTTCAAGTCTTTTCAAGCAGCATTAAAAGGAAAACAGAAAAGAAGCTCTAGTATATTGGAACGGAGAATGTGGAGAGACTATATTGGTCTTTTCGATGAGTATTGCCGAGAGCAAGGTATACGCCACCAAAAGTTTTCTCCAAAGACACCGCAACTAAATGAGTGGGCCAAAAGAATGAATAGACCAATGGTTGAAAGTGTAAGATGTTTGCTATCTCAATCAAATTTGCCAGAATATTTTGGCGAGAAGCATGGAATACGATAGGCACGTGCTAAACTCACACCTTGTGAGTCTTTGAAGTTTGATATTCCAAACCGTGTTTTGAGTGGTAAAGATGTTTCTGATAACCATCTTCGAGTATTCGGATGCTTGGTTATGAGCACGTTCCAAAAAAAATGAAAGATCAAAACTTGATGACAAGACAGATAAATGTGTATTTGTGGCATATCGACTTGATGAGTTTGGATATTAGTTCTTTGATCTGGTTACAAGAAATTTTATTCATAGTTATGTGGTATTCATGGAGGATCATACCATTGGTGAAATTGAAAAAGCCAAGAAAAAGTTTCTATTCTTATAGACGAAGAATTGGTGAATACTCATCAAACTACAATTCCTCCCACGCCGAATATGTAGATAAGAGCGGTGAAAATCAAAGTATGGATTTACATGTCGATTATTCTTTAAATAGTAATGATTTGTATTTTGTGAATTTACAGTTTGACCTCCGCAATACAAAACAATTTGAATTTTTTGATTTTTTGCCTCCATGGTCATTGTGTAAAGATTGCAAAGAAGGAATGTAATATTATGGTTATAGATCGCAAAGGAGTAGAAATTTGATGGTATCTTAAGAAAAACAATTAAACAGTTAAACAAAGTGTACTTCTTACGGTGCCATTCAAAATGGCGCCTTAGGTGGCAATTGGGGCCTTAGACACCTAAGGCGCCATTCACAGGCTCCCACAACGGTGTAATCTTCAGCTTAGAATCTTGCATACAAAATCATTCCAACACTTTATTGATGTATTTTTCTTTCAACAAGATCAACGAACCTCTCATTCGATCTTGAAGAATATGCATGCAAAGAATTTGATTCCCTAGACCTAAATCTTTTCTCTCAAATTCTTGCGCTAACTCTTGTTTTAACGCATTAATCTCCTTCATATTAACTCTAGCAACAAGCATGTCATCATATAAAAACAAAATAATGTAGGAGCTGCTGAAAGACTTGAAGTAGCAATAATGATCTGTATATCCTTGCTTAAATCTACAACTACTCATGAATTTATCAAACCCTTTATACCATTAAGAATGGAAGTCTTGATTTTAGAGGATACCATTCATATTTTGTGGGGATCTTGTTGCTAGAAAAAGCATATCTATTACCTGTGAATTTTTTGGTGACTGTTTGGTCTCTTGGTTCTTCAAAAACAAGATAGTGTGACACTTACCACAGCAGAATTCGAAATCGGCCGCCTTATGTTGTGTATAATTGCTTTAGATGACACACACATTAAATGACAAAAATGTTAAATTTGATAAAGTGATAGTACCTTAGCAGGAGATCATTTATTATATTGATTCCAATTTTGGATGCCAACATAGCTTAAAGTCCTCTTCATGCTATATGTAGCTGCTAACTGGAAGAACTATACAAGGAAGAATATTGGAAAAAGATTTTGTAGCTTCTTTCTTTAGGAAAGCATTTTTGTAGCATTTATATAAGGCACATAATAATGGAATATAATAGTGAAATTTTGTCACAGGTCGATATGGTAGAAAGGATTGAAAAGACCACTAAACATATTCTACGACGATAATTGGCAACCTAATGTTTCAGTTACAACAGAAACTTGTCTAAGTTATAGTGCATTAAGTATCGAGTTTGTTGCTGTCAAATGAAAAGTTTTAGAGTGACATGTCTCTATAGAGTATATGACGATAAAATTTGTAAATGCCGATCTGCTTATCGACTAATAATCAGCCATGGTCTTTTATGAACATACTGCTCATTTAGATGTTTATTGTTTATAGATATTTCAGTTCAATGAGAGTTTGTATTTTAATGTTCATTCAATTAAGAACATGTTAAATAAGGATATTAAGTTTTTGGTTATTTGTACACAATACAGTTTAAAGTTTTATAACACTCTGTACTTTTTGATCTCGCTAAGGACTAAATGCATTAGTAGAGAATAAACATGCTACGATCATGTTACGTGTAATTTTCATGCTACACATCCATACTTGATCTATGTCATTTATTGTGTTGACACATGTGACCATTGATGGGCCGAGTCACACATACGTGACAAAGGATTTTTTTGATCCTTATGTTGATGGAATGATGTACAAGATCCGATAAGGTATCTTTAAATGATAGTGGCTTCTGAGCCCATTTAGTTGTAATATACGATTGTCACTCCATATATATAGCTTAAGTGGGAGATTGTTCTATTATATTTAATAATCTGTTTTAGTTGTAATATACGATTGTCACTTTATATATGTAGTCTAAATAGGAGATTGTTCTATTATATTAATAATCTATTGTGGACTTACAAATATTGATGGTTTATCATAGATATTATCATTAAGGTTTGGACAAAATTAAAGTGCTCACCTAAAGGTAATAACCCAATTGAGATATCTTATAAAATATGAGCTTGATGTGTAGATATCGGATTCTAATTTCCATTTTTGACGACATGCAATATTGGAATACAATACTTTGTATACAGGTTATCATCCGTGAATCAGACCGTATGTTAGTGATAGCACTCTCAATGTGTTATACGGGATACGATCCCCTCGCCCCAATTCCCTCACCCCACGCGTCACCGCACGACACGTGGCAGCAATAGAGGGTGGTGAGCCTAGATGAGGGTCACATGCATCTAGCCTACCATCCCACCATACTGCCACGTGTCGCGTAGTCATAAGTGGGATGAGGGGATTGAGGGTGAGAAGATCACATCCCGTGTTATACGCTCTTTAAATTTGAGGAATGTACGTTACTGATTTGGAAGACCGTAAAACCAAAACAACCCAACCTCAAATCTGAATCCAAAGCTTTTATCCCCTCACAATATACACACACAGAGTATGTGTGTGTATATTAGTACCTCTTATCCAAAAAGGAATCCCTCTATTAGTATCGGCTATTTATCCAACTTCCCTTCATATTGCATCAATTGTTCATGCTAGAGACAAAAACAGTCATCAATAATTATGAGTTGAGATCCTTCTAAACGTGTTTAGAGAATGCTTCAAATTGTTATGTATTATCTTTCGTTTTCTTAAATAAAGAAATAATTAGAAAATAAAACAGCAAGTACAAAAATGAGTAACAACCTTCGATATAGACTGATACGATTCAATTTAACAATTTATTCGTTCAGGTTTGATTATGTCATAACTCAATAATTTGTATGTAGGCTTATCGTTGGTTGAACTACATTGCCAATTTGATCCCAAAAACCAAAAACAGACAGTAGGTAAGGCTATATATACACACATATATATACATATATGTGTGCGTGTGTGCATACATATATATATATATATATATATATATATATATATATATATATATATATATATATATGAACATTTGGAAACCGTTTTCTTTCACCCATATAACTATTGGCTTTTATTCATCAATCTGAATGATTAAAGAAAAATATAGACTCAACCTATATAACTTAACTTTCTTTTTATAATTGGAAAGAAAAATTAGGTGAAATCCTTTATTTCACTGAATCGCAGGTAGAGATATTAATAGTACACACAAAGTTAATGGTATTTTCCGTTTACCCACAATGGAAGAGCCGCCCCTACCAGGCAGGTGGCCACGGGTCATAACGCATTCTTTGCACAACAAATCCATTTTGAAGTTGACTTATTCACTCGGCCAATCGTCGGAATGTGCCCAAGAGAAAGCGATGTTTTATTTATTTATTTTTGTTTGATTGTGAGAGGATTCAAATGGTTGAATCATTCAAAAGCAAAATACCGTCGACTTTTCTGTAAATTAACGAGGCAAATGCAATTCATGACCTTCAAGGTAAAGCGGTGTGTAATAAAGGGTTCAAATCTCCTCATCCCATCCCCTCATCGCGTGCGTCACCGCGCGACACGTGGCAGCAGGGGGTGGTAAGGCTGGATGAGTGTTACCCTCATCTATCCTCAGCACCTCTGCTGCCACGTGTCACGTAGTGGAGAACGCGGTGACTCACCGCACGGTGAGGTGATCCCATCAGGTTGTTAAAGGTTTTTTTAAATTAAAAAACTTTAAGAGCTAAATAATAAATAGTATATGTAAAATCCTTAAAATAGTGTGTATTCATATATGTAAGTATAGTACATATATGATTGTATATTAAAATAAACCTAAACTGCAAATATAGGTGTACGATATATGAATGGAGGGAAGGACAGGGGAGGGAAGAAAATAAGGGCTTGAGTTTAATTGTACATGTAAAAATTTCATTTAGAATTAAACTACAAATGTGTAATTTATGTAATTATAGTAATAATGTACTATATAATACATAAATTAATCAAAACCCACGAGATTCTTGTGTAATAAAAAATACATACCTTAATTGCATGTGGTTGGTCAATCCAAATCAATTGGATTGGATGATATTGCATTTGTGCTTCCACTAATATATATTTTCCATGTGTCAAATGGATCATCGTATTCATCCTATGGACGTTATTGGTCTCGTGTTTTTGTCTTTATCCAATCGTTCAAGCATGTCTGGAATTCTAAGTTCTTAGTTCTTGGGATGCAATGTGGCACGAAGTTCCTCTAATATGTAACCTTTTACACTAAATGCATGACAACTGTAGAAGCAGAAGCCGCTAGAATTGCATTTGTGATACCAGATAACTTTTAAGAAAGTGTTTGGTTGGGAGTTTTTCATTAAGAGTACGGGTATGAAGGAATCCAAACCCATAAAAGTTGTTTATTTAGGAAACGGAGATATGGATTTCGATTTGATATCTAAGTATTTGATTTTGATATCCAAGTATTTGATAATGGATATCGTTTTTTTGATATACTATACCTCTTGTCTATCAATATGGAGAATGAGGAGTATAGCCGGTCAACGCCGCCGACCACCGTTCACCACCGGTCGGTCACTATTCTGGCCGGTCAAATTTCTATTTTTCCGGCCGTCCACATTCGATACTCATTTCAATTCTGATACGTTCCAAACAACATCAATGTCTATCATACGCATTCCCACTTCAATACCAAACAACTATCACATTGAGCCCAAAGCCATAAACTCAAACCTATTCTAATTCTGATTTTGATATTCAAGTGCGAACCAAACGCGGACTAATAATCTCGTTTTCTAATTTTATACCAAGGATGCCAAAGTCATAGTCGAATCCATTTGATTGTATCTGAACAATCTTAAAAAGTGGTGTTTAAATACGTATCAAGTTCCAAAAAGTTTGAACACGATGACTCAGTAAACTTTTGACGGTTATTATGTGATTTTTTAATCATTTGTTAATTCGTCCTAATAAACTTAAACTACCATTATTAGAACTACCATCAGCACTACTACTTTCACTAAAAGCTCGATTTTTAACAACACTGCCCAAATTTATTTAATATTTGGAATACGATTCATTTAACAATCTTTGGATTTTAGTCAAAACCAGCGAATAAATCGTGTTTGCATCTACTCTGTTTTCTGAATAAGTGTATAACCATGATTTTGATCCATCAATGTTATATCGTGAATCTAGTACGAAGTCAATGAGATAAATTTTAGACGTGCCAATCTCAGACACGACACAAAAACACGATCCGAACCTAACATGCTCCCCACGGGTATGGGCATAGTCTTGACGGGTTTCGTGTACAAATCGGGTAAGACCTGAAACTTACCCGCTGAAAGCTGGTAGTGTCCAGGTACACCCGCGTTATTTATTTATACCCGCCATACACGATTTTTTAATATATTTTACATATAAATTATAAATATTAAAGTAAAAAATTATAAAATTAAAAAAACTCCTAAAATCTAAAAACCTAATCTTTGATTCTCAATTAGAAAAATGTGTTTAGAAAGTAGAAAATGATGACATTTTGAAATGTTTCAAAAAAAATAAATATTTGTAATTTTATTTGAATTGATAATAGTTTTAATGTAATTAAAAGTTTGTGGATTTACGGCTATAATATAAGAAATCTGATATATAATTTTTTTTTTAAAGTTTTGTCTCTATGGATTGTGCATATCCTTTCTAAGTATCTTAGATCTATCAATGTTCAATGGTTTATAATTTTTTTATGTTTTTCTTTTATGAGAGGGAGATTAAGATGGTTTGGACATGTCAAGCGGAGACAGACAACGGCGTCCGTCAGAACAGTTGAAAGTCTCATTGTAGAGGATAAAAGAAGTACAGTCAGGTCCAAACTGACTTGGGAGGAGCGGATTAGGCATGACCTACTAGATTTGCACCTCTCTGAGGACATAGTACGTGATACGATCTCATGGAGATGGATGATTAAGGTTAACGAGGTTTAGGCAGAAAATAAGGACACGTTAGAGTATATTTAGGGCCTTAGATTATCTCTCAACTTTAGGTTGATTTGACACTTTCTTTTTGTGTTTGTTTTTGTCTTTCATTATTTGTCTTTCATTAATTGTCTTTCATTATTTGTCTTTCATTAATTGTCTTCATTATTTGTCTATATAGGTACACATAAAGCCGCGGGTCTGGAAGCAAACTCTCTATCATTTGAGATAGAGGTATTGTTTGCTTGCCTTTCACCCTTCTTAGACCCTAGCGATAGCTTTTGCTGTTATTGGAATATACTGAGTATGTGTTGTTATAGTTGTTATTTATTGCTCATTATTTAGTAACCCTTATGTTTTTAAATGTTTCTATGCATATAGAAATAATAGAAACACTAAACAAACATTTAAGAAAACTTGAAAGATGTATAAAAAAAGGGAAAATTACACTTAGACCCCCTGCGGTTTGACTTAATTCCAAAAATCTTCTCTCTCGTTTGGAATTATACATTTACCTCCCCTATAGTTTGGGTTAAAAACGCACCGGCCAATTTCTGACAAAACCACAGGGGATAAACATGCCGGAAATCATCCGGTGCATTTTTAACTCAAACCATAGGGGAGGTAAATGTATAATTTCAAACGAGAAGGAAGGTCTTTTGAAAAAAATAAACCACAATGGGTCTAAGTGTAACTTTCTCTAAAAAGACAAATTTTATGTTTCATTAAATTCTATTCAATTTTATATGCATATATATATATATATATTTATATATATAGACACACAGATATATATATATATATATATATATATATATATATATACTATTTATTTTCTACTCACTTATATTCACTTAATAAAACATATACGTGAAGAATTTTATGTTTCATTAAATTCTATTCAATTTTATATGCATATATATATATATATATATATATATATATATATATATATCTAGACACACACACACACACACACATATATATATATATATATATTATTTATTTTCTATTCAGTTCTATTCACTTAATAAAACACATATGTATTAACATCTTTAATATAAAACGGACAGATTTTATTTTTCATTAATTTAGATTAAGTTATATATGCATATATGTACACACGCACACACACACATATATATATAAGCATTCATGCATTGAATATCGTTATTATCTCTAATTTTCATTAGGCAAGCGCAAAGGAAAAGTTACAGTTAGACCCCCTGTGGTTTGGTTTAATTTCAAAAACCTCCCCTCTCGTTTGGAATTATACATTTACCTCCCCTATGGTTTGTGTTAAAAATGCACCGGCTAATTTTCGGCATGTTTACCCCCTGTGGTTTTGCCGGAAATCGGCCGGTGCGTTTTTAACCCAAACTATAGGGGAGGTAAATGTATAATTCCAAATGAGAGGGGAGGTTTTTGGAATTAAGTCAAACCGCGGGGAGACTAAGTGTAATTTTCCCTATAAAAAACATTAGAAAAAAAACATATATACTACAAAACATGGACCGGAGTAAAATCCAGTATACTGAATGAGAAAAAAAGAGCCTAGCTTTCCTTCCGAAATCGAAAAATCACCTAATATCTTGTTCTGCAATATCCCTTATTTATGGAAGCTGAGATCTCTTGATGTCCACTATAACTTCAAGGTTGTGTGTGGCCTGTACTTATACCTCATGGCTACGAACAAATAGACCAAGAAATTCAAGAAGCCCAAAATTGCAAGCAACCAGAAGAACAAATTCAAATGATTCTTGTTCAGGTTGTTTCCCGCAAGCCAACCTCGGCTTCTTGTGTTCTTCGTTGCATGATTCACAATTCTTACCAAAATACTGCTCAAGAAGTATCCAAGTGCAAACGCCAGATAAAGGAAACAAGAGGAGAGAGATTTCAGCCTCTTTGGCGTTTGTGAATAGAAGAATTCCAAGAGCCCCACATATGTAAACATGTCTGCTATCCCAAATATGAAGTACTGAAATGCCATCCATAAAACACTGATTGGCAATGGCTGCAGAACTGGAATTGCATCAAGCATGTTGTGCTTTCGCGCAACGTCTTTTCGCTTCACTTCTACCAATGCAGCAACAGCCATGGACAGAACACAAAGGACTAGGCCTACACCTACTCTTTGGAGGTATGTCATGCCGGTTGGATGTCCGGTGAATCTACGGATGAATGGTACAATGATTTGGTCATATATGGGAAGTGTGATGACCATAAAGAGTATTGGAATAATGGGGATTGAAGCTGGTGGCATATTGAAAGAACCAATCCTTGTGTCCATGGTGCTACCTTGTTGGACTGAGAAGGTTTGGAGTTGAGCAAGGCAAAGGGCCATTGTAATTGCACAACCAAAAATCGGCATCATTCTTAAGATGATCTTGGCGTTTTCCACTTGTGTGACAGTGCAAAGTTTCCATGGATTCCTGTCTGTGTTTTCCATCACTGATGGCCTAATGGCTGCTTTGTCCAAGAACCTGAAGAAAGTAAAGGCTACCATGAGAAAAACTTGGGCTAGATAAATGTCCTAATTCGCGCTTGTGTTGTCTTTTCCTCTCATTTTGTTACATAGATTTTTGTTTCCTTCTTCATTTACCTATTAACACACTAGCATATCATATCCCTATTTTTGTGGCATTTATACAGGTACACATAAAGCCAGGGTCTCAGTGGAAGCAAACTCTCTATCCATTGGGATAGAGGGCCTGCCGCTCACACTCCCCACACTAACGATAGCTTTTGTTGTACTTGGGATATAATGATTATGATTGATTGATCGATCGATCTTGTTCATCTGCTTTCGATAATTTCATTCTCATGGAATCCGAGGGGAAATAATAAAAGAACTGACCTATAATCATCGGTATGAGGCAAAAGATCCTCTTCAATTCCGGTTTCTTTGTCTCTATCGATTTCATAGAGGTTGCCAGAGTCATCAGGTAAAGCAAGATTCCTGTTGTAGATGGCTGCTACATAAACCTACAAAGATTTTTCCCAGGCAAAATCAGTTCTTTTGCATAATCTCCTTCGTCCCTTCTTTTGGTCAATGAAAACAACAACATTACCCCATTGCCTTAGAGGCTCCCGTCTATGGCGGGTATGAGAGGGTCGGATGCACATAACATAAACCTGATGGAATGTAAAGAACCTGAATGATTTCAGTGATGGCGCTGCTCCCTCGAACCACATATAGACGATGTTTTGTGAATCCACAAATGAGGAGCAGAACACCCACGAACATTACCAGAGTGCTCAAGGCAAGTCCCTTATCCCAACCTTTATGATCTTCTACATATACAAAAACAGTTAAACTAATTGCACCACCTATACACATTGCTAGTAATACCCAGTTAAAGAACGTCGATTTCTGTTGCACTTCCTTAGGATCATCATCCTCAAATTGATCAGCTCCATGAGATGGCAGTGCAACTTTCACCCCTGCTCCTCCAATGGCTATAAAGTAAAGCCCAAAAAACAAGAGTGTCGCGTTTGCTCCGTTTACTTGAGCACAGTGTGCAGTAGGATCAAATACATTGCATGGTGGTGGCTTCAGTCTGGGGTAATGAGCTTGTAAGGTTAACAAGCACAATCCCTGAGGACACAGGAAAACATTAGCCAAGAAGGAATGAACACAGCATAACATGGAATGATTTGTGTAGCAAGAAATCATAGTCCAGATGTGATTACTATGCATTCGAGGCATGTGGACAGAAGGATGATCTTGAATCTTCCAATATATGCATCAGCAAGGAATCCCATTAGGATGGTGAGGAGATAGCCGGTCCCCGTAAAAACTGTAATTTGGTTGGCTGCATTATCTAAGCTGAAGTGCATCACCAAATTCAAGTAAAGAACTCCATTAACTGCTAGCGAAAGACTTGCCATGTTTTCACAAGTGTATGTCCCTATAACCCCCCCCCCCCCCCCCCCGGGGCAAAAGAAAGGAAAAAAACACACATTAGATCATGTAACAGAATCAAATTATCCCCTGATGAGGAATCTCAGGGGACTCAACATAACACAATGGCATAGATATCTTTAAGAAATCTGTGTCATGACTTTCTAACACAAATTTTACCAAGTATAAGCGAAGCAACGCGCATTCCTCCATGCTTATTCTTGTTTGCTGGTTTTCCTCTCCAGTCCACCTTCCCAACAATGTTATTCTTCTCCTATAACAGGAAACAAAATCTGATTAGTTCTGAATGGGGATAAATACAAAAGGGCTGATTAGCACACAAAATGCTTGAAATAAAAATCGTGAAAAAATGTACCATGATTACTACAGTTTCCTGATTCTTGGGAGGAAAATGGAAGTGATAGTACAAACTCAAGGGTGTACCATTTTTTTATAGTGAGAATAGTGCCGGCTATTTTTGGCTGGTACATCAAGATACAGCCACTGTTACTAACGCTAGGAGAATTATTAAAGGGATATGCGGGAAACTGTCTTTTCTTCCTCACTTTTACTGTCTTCATGTTAGCAAAAGATACTGTTTCGCCCCATTCAATAGACATTGTTCTTACAGGAAGATGGTTCCGTACTATTACATGGCAAAACTCAAATGAAGCTTGAAGTGAACTTTGGACAAATTTCCTGAAAGTCAACAAGCCATTGATCTCTGTTAGGTCGGTTGGGACAAAAAGTACATCACGCTTTACCCGGAAAGGGTCTGTTGCATATGCTGATGGAATTCATCAAACTCAAGAAACACATAAGAAGCACAATCCAGGGAAATTAGCACCAGTTGAGCCGCACCCGTTGGATCAAAGTAAAAAAATCAAAGGTCATGATCATTAAATGATGAGTTGACAATTCAGTTGGTGGTAGTTATCAAAGACACGCAGTTGATTCCGAAAATTCCAGATGTTGGTGATGCCGGAGAAAGCAGAGTGCAGTCGGAGAAGAAAGAAGCAAGGCGGCAAAGAAGTTTAAAAGATTGAAATGACATGTATGCCCTTAACAATGTAATATAAGTAGTCGTGAAGAAAGGGTAGTTTAGTAATTTCAGTCTATTCTGTTTCCCACCCTATTCGTTTGTATAAAACGGGTCGGGTAGTTGTAGTTTGACTCGATAACACTATTGAATAAGATACTTCCTCCATTTTTGCTCTATTTTTCTCCAGATTGTGTAATTTTGAATCCTTGTTTCTGAACTATTGATTGTTTGAATCAATTTTTATCATGGTATCAGAAAAAGGTTTAGCTTGGTTGATCTGTATTCGGAGTTGTTATTCCTTTGTTTGTGAGCTTTTCTTGCATCAGTAATGGCAAATAATGCGAGAAATGGTGCTCAAGCACTAGAGAATCCACTTACCAATCCGTATTATCTTCATCCAAATGATAGTCCAGCAATAATTCTTGCTCAACCTCCTTCGAATTTCTCACAATTATCATTCATGGAGTAGAATTTTTTCTATGACCTTGATTGTGAAAAATAAAATAGGTTTCGTTGATAGTACAATTACACCTCCCAATCCTAATGATCCTCAATATAATTCTTGGAGTCAAGCTAATTTCATGATTCAATCATGGATTATGAACAGTGTATCTTCTGTTATAGCTCATAGTGTGATGTGGTATGATAGTGTAGATGAGGTATGGAGTGATCTTAAACGAAGGTATGGAAGCTGTGATCCTTTTAGACTTTCTAATTTACTTGAAAATTTCTATAGTATAAGGCAAGAGCCAGACTCTGTTAATGATTATTTCACAAGATTAAGATTGTGCGGGAGCAGATGATGCTGTAAGGCCTATCCCAAGGTGCACCTGTCGTGCACGTACATGTGAGGTTATTGCTAATATGCGTGCTTATGTGGAGAGTGACTATGTAGTTAAGTTTGTGAAAGGCTTGAATGATGATTATGATCAAGTGAAATCCCAAGTGTTTGTCATGACACTTTTACCCAATATAGATACTGTGTTCTCCATGGCCTTATAATACGAGAGGAAGCTGAACGGTAATGATGTTCAAGGATCAGTTATTAACAATCGTACTGCTTTAATGGTTGATAACAGTGATTTGTGTGAGTGTTAGTGCTAATGCCTTTGCTAGTAGAGGAGGAGGCAATGGTTATAGAAGAGGAAGTTGAAGATTTTTCTCTAATGGCTCAAGAAAGCCACAATGCACTCATTGTGGCATGATTGGACACATGGAGCAAAGGTGCTATAAGAAACATGGATTCTGTCCAGGGTTCAAACCAAAGGCCAATCTGCCAGAGGTGTATGATTCAGAGTTTGATTCAGAGTTTGATTCACAGCAGTCTGATCAGAATGGATAAGCATGTCAGGCTCCACTTCTTGCTCAGGAGCAAACTCAGAGGTTATTGTCACGACTGAATGTCAAGGATTCTAGCCAATTTGCTGTGACTCCTGTGTAATTTGATAGAACCCAAGGAGCAGTGATGTCTTGTCTAGTAATGAACTAAGTAATTTTTGTGCTGATGGTTTGAACATATGGATGCTAGATTCAGGAGCTACTGATCATGTTGCATGTAGTCTAAATCTATTTCATTCTTATCAATCTGTTCATGACATCTCCATTAAACTGCCAAACAAAACCTCCGTGCTAGCCACACATATTGGTTCAATCATTATCAAACGTTCTCTCATCATACACAATGTACTATTTGTGCCTAGTTTTGCTTACAATCTTTTTTCTCTCAGTAAATTACTTTTTATGTCATCTATACTCATTCGATTCTTGGAGACTTCTTATGTCATTCATGACCAAGTCTCCTTAAAGACGATCGGTTCAGCTGAGATGCATAAAGGCCTATATTACTTATAAGGTGTTGGCAAACAAACTCTTACTGCATCTCCTAACTCTAATTGCTTGTCAGCTGATGTCAAGCTTTCAAATTCATCTTCCTTGCTATGACATTATAGATTACGCCATGCTTCTACGCCCAGAATAAAAGAGATACAGAGAATAGATGCTTCCATTACATTACTTGAACAATTACATTCATCTGTTGTATGTCATTCGGCCAAAATGAAAAGAAATCCATTTCCATTGTCTGATTATGTTGCTAAGATGCCTTTTGATCTTATACATGTGGACATATGAGGGTCTCATAAACATTATACTGTCTATGGTCAAAAATACTTTCTCACTATAGTTGATGACTTTACAAGATATACCTGGTTGTACCTTCTTAAACAAAAGCCAGAAACTAGGCAAGTTATTGAAAGTTTCTATTATTTTGTGCAAAACCAATTCAGTAAACAGATTAAAGTTTTGAGATTAGACAGTGACCAAGAATTCAATATGTCTCGATTCTACATGAGTAGAGGTATTGTTTATCAAACTAGCTGTGTCAACACCCCTCAACAGAATGAGGTAGTTGAAAAAAAACATCAGTCCATTAATACAGCTAGAGCTCTAAAATTCCAGTCTAATGTACCTATTAGCTACTGGGGGTTTTGCACCCAGTATGCTGTTTATCTCATCAATATCTTGCCTACTCCATTACTTGACCATAAGAGTCCCTACCAGATTTTGTTTCAAACTGGTCCCTCTTACCAGCATTTAAAGGTTTTTGGGTGCTTAGCTTTTGCTGTAGTCTCTACATCTCATAAATCCAAGTTTGCACCTAGATCTATTCCTTCTGTTTACCTTGGTCTTCCTCATAATGTCAAAGGCTATTTGATGGTGAATCTGAATACCAAAACCATTTTTATCTCTAGAGATGTTCAATTTCATGAGCACATCTTTCCTTTTAACACTTCCTCTACCACTATTCCTACCAATGTCATATTCCCTGCTTCATCATCTCCCACCAATCACCTTCTCAGGATATTGCACCTTCAGAAAGTTCATCTTTTGACTCTGCAGATACTTTTAATACAGTGTGTATACCCTCCTTGGATCACACTCCTACTACTTTAGATCATTATTCTTCTGACTCACATGTAGATCACACTGAGATAAACCCGTGTACTGGAATCGAAATCTGTTTGCCTATGCCACTTTCCGCTTCTCCCTCACCTACAAGAGTCAGGCAACCACCTAAATATCTTTAGGATTATTACTGTAATCTTCTGCATCAAGCTCCTTCTTCTCAGTCACCTGATTCTACTTGTTATCCTCTTGAGGCTTACATGTCTTTTGATACATTATCTCCTGAATATAGAACATATACTCTCAATATTAATTTCAACAGGAACCAACTTCTTATCATAAAGCATCCAGATCTCCTCATTGGCAGACAACAATGCATTTGGAGTTAGCTGCCTTAAAGGCTAATCATACTTGGTCCATGGTTCCTCTACCAGCAGGTAAGCAAGCCATTGGTTGTAAATGGGTTTATAAAATCAAGTACAACCCAGATGGCAGTAAGAAAGATATAAGTCCAAGCTTGTTGCAACGGGCTACACTCAGCAGTTAGGAGTAAACTGCACAGATACATTCTTTTCTGTTGCTAAGTTAACTACCGTTAGACTATTGTTGGCCTTATCTTCCTTGCAACATTGGCATGTTCATCAACTTGATGTCAACAATGCTTTCCTCCATGGTAACCTTAGCCAAGAGATTTACATGCAGTTTCCTGAAGAACTTTCATCTGATGTTCCCAACGCTGTTTGTAAACTACACAAGTCTCTATATGGTCTTAAACAGGCTAGCAGAGAGTGGAGTGCCAATCTTACTTCTTTTCTTCTCTCTGAAAGGTACATTCAGTCCAGGAATGACTACATCATGTTTACCAAAGTTACTCTTGGTACCTTTCTGGTTCTACTCATCTATGTGGATGACATTATAGCTGCCAGCAACTCTTTGTCTCACATTGCAGGCCTAAAACATGTTTTTCATGATGCTTTCAAGATTAAGGATCTTGTCCCCTTAAAATACTTCCTGGGTATAGAGGTGGCCATGTCACAGGAGGGATCATAATATTTCAAATGAAGTATGCATTGGAATTGATAGAACAAGCTGGTTTTCTTGGTTTTAAAGTTGCCAAAACTCCTCTGGAGCAGAATTTAAAACTGGCTCATAATGATTCTTAGCAACTCTCGGACATCTCAAGTTATAGGAGACTGGTTGGCGAGTTACTATACTTAACCATAACTAGACCTGATATTGCGTTTACAGTCCAACATCACAGTTAGTTCTTTGATCAACCTACTGAGTTACATCTTAAGGCAGCACATAGACTCTTGAGATATTTGAAAGGGACAGCAGGTAAAGGAATATTTTACTCAAATATGGCAAGCTAGAATTGAGAGGGTTTGTTGACTCAGATTGGGGAGGGTGTGTTGAGACCAGGAGGTCTAAAACAGGATATTGCATGTATGTGGGAGACTCTTTAATATCTTGGAAAGCCAAGAAATAGACTACTGTTTACAATTCTTCATCAGAAGCTGAACACAGGGCTTTAGCTTTTGCCACATGTTAAATACAATGGCTTTTATATTTGATGAAGGATTTGAAAGTGCAGCAAACAAAGCTTGTTGAGTTATTATGCGACAATAAGAGTGTCGTATACATCATAGAAAATCTAGTGTTCCATGAACGTACAAAGCATATAGAGATCGACTGCCACATTATCAGATATAAGTTCCAACAAGGAGTGATTCATCCTATGCCTATCATATTAGAGTTGCAACTGGATGATGTCTTCACTAAAGCTCTTGATTCAGGAAAATTACAACACCTGACTTCTGCAAATGGGAACATGCAACATCTACAGCAAGTCAGGTTTGGGGGGTGGTGGTGTTGCAGATGATGATAGAATTCATCAAACTCAAGAAACACATAAGAAACACAATCCAAGGAAAGTAGCACCAGTTGAGCAGCATCCGTTGGATCAAGGTAAAAAAATCAAAGGTCAAGATGATTAAATGATGAGTTGGCAATTCAGTTGGTGGCGGTTATCAAAGGCACGCAGGTGATTCCGAAAAATCCGAATGTTGGTGACTTCGGGGAAAACTGAGTGCAGTCAGAGAAGAAAGAAGCAAGGTGGCAAAGAAGTTCAAACGTATGAAATGACCTTTATACCCTTAATGATGTAATATAAGTAGATGTGAAGAAAGGGTAGTTTAGCAATTTCAATCTATTCTCATTCCCTCCCTATTTGTTTTTATAAAAGGGGTCGGATAGTTGCAGTTTGACCTGATAGCTATTGAATAAGATACTTCCTCCATTTTTTGCTTTATTTTTCTCGAGATTGTGTAATTTTGAATCCTTGTTTTCTGAACTATTGATTGTTTGAGCCGATTTTCATCAGAGTCAACCGACATCGGGATCTATAAAACGGCATTATGCTTTTTCGTTTGGTGTACTTGGCATGGCGTATTAAGTATTATGTAGTAATAGTTAATTTATTTCATATCCAGATTTATTATTGACACTGTAAAAATTATCCATGCAAGTCTCAATGATTACTTGGAAAAAACATTAGGGCTTTTAGTTTGATATATTGAGAATTTTTTTGTTTTTCTTTGACTCCGCCTCCGAAAAATCACACTATTCCAAAAGAGCTTCCCCCGATTTTTGTATAATTCTCTTTTCCTCTTGCTTCTCCCATGTACGCACCACATTCTCTACAGACTGGGGCGTCAATGATGTTAACAACTCTAACACTTGAAGAGATGTATCCTCTAGCACCGGTCCTAGGGGTTGCCAAAAGAGCAGATGTATCTTTTAGATTCCGTCCTAACAAATTTTTCTTCACTCTCGCAGATACACTGTGTACTATGTTAAACCAACTAAACTCTTATACACTCTTAGCGCTAGTTTGCTCCACAAGGACACTACCCAGACTCTTTTCCTATTACTTTGAACCACTCTTTCCGTCAGTGAACTAGATATTGTATGTCTACAATTTTCTTCATATCCAAATATGATATGCATCAAGACATAGGTCAACAGTTTTCCACAGACGATACTACATGATACGACTTGACATCATAAAATTTACAAACTGGGTCTTTGATATATGAGAAAAGTAAAGCAATAATAAGGGTAAACCCGAAGGCACATGGTTTTTGTTAGAAGAAGTGTACGAATATGGACACCAAACAAGACAAAAGAACGAAAATGGCGGGAAGAATAGAAAGCCGAGACACAACAAAGGTTGATGTTTTTAAAGCTAAAATGCATCCACCACGAGCGAGGTGAACTACTTGGCACGAGCCTCCCAGGGTATAACGGCTTCTTCCTTTCATTCGCTCTACAAGAGGAAGATGAACTTGCACAAGAGAAGTGTTGATAGTAGAGGAGAGGAAGAAAGCAAATTGTTGAAAACTACACAATTTTGCAAGGTTGCAGTCTATTGTGTAAAATAGCCAAACCTTGTATTTATAAGCTTAGGTTTAGATGAAAAACACACTTTGAGACCCATTTCAGCAGTTACTATACCTCCAAGTCAGTTGCAGAATGTTCACAAATGAAGGGAGATGATTCTTGAATCAAAAGATGTAATTCAAAGTGAAGAATCCTGACTTTTGGCACATCGATCGATCGATGTCGGACAGAAACTTTTAACTTTGCATCCTGCCAATATCGATCGATCTATATGATCGATCTATGTTGGACAGATACTTTCAACTTTGTACCATACCACATCCATTGTTCGATGTCATCGATTGATGTCACATTGATCAATCGATGTCATTGATCTATTTCCAACAGAACACTCAACTTCATCTCAGCTTTCACTTGGGTCGATCCAACTCACACATTGATCAATCCAAGTGATTTCTTTCAAGTTTAAAGTATTCAAATCATCTTTCTATCTCCTAAACAACATCTTACATGTTTATATATAAGTTTGGAGCACATTTTGAAGTACTTTTAACGTACTTTCCAACAGTTTTCACAGCCACTCTGAATATTAAGGTAATAACAACAACAACAACAACATTATCCTATTGTCTTAGAGGTTCCCGCCTATAATGGGGTATAGGAGATCGGATATACGCAACTATATTCATGTGTTAGAAACACATAGAGGTTGTTTCCAGAAGACTCATAATGAAAATTGCATGTCGATCAATTGGTACTTCACAATATAAGAAGCACAACCAATTTAGTGAGTCATTTTGCTTTATTCCATCATATTCCAAAGTCAAGGAAGAGTGTGTCTTTGACTCTATTGGATACAGAAAGAAATAGGGTAATAATAAGAAAACATTTAATCAAGAAGAAAATGACGTTACTAATATGTAAATTTGTTGTGTATCTATCTCCAGTGATAAAGGTGCTCCTTATAAGTCTCAGCTCAGGGGTTTGATGAGTAACGGATCACACTTCTGTGTTTGACGGGACAACATATCTCTTAGACTGGTCATTGAAATGTCCTTGTTAGGGGACTTTTCGCTCCCATCTCTAATTGGACAAGATGCGCAATCTCCTTATGTTTTGTGGTGTAGTTTAAAGTATAGAGTCGCCAATCATGTTCATACTTTAGATTCACGTGTGTCTCCAGGACATATCCTAGTGATTCTAGATAAGGGGTTTCGAAAGGAACGTCAGGGGTTCGAACCTTGCCGAACTCAAGAATGTTTGAACTCCCTCCAAGCTAGCTGCATAGTGTGGGAGCACTATTGGCCCGTGGAATGACCTGATAGGCTGACAGGTCAGCCCGTCGGTTGTCCTTTCGGTGCCAATGCGCTTCTTGTGATGTCCCTGTGCTAAGACAAACTTCTACTACTGGGTCCTGAAAACCTGATTTACATCCCTAAACAACCTGTGCGACCGGAGTTATTAAACCAACCTCTCTACTATCAACCGAAGACAATGACACATAATGGACAATGACTTGCATCTTGAATTGCCACTTAGAACAAGAAAAAGTATATAAACGAGAATAAGATGACATTGACGTCTCGAATCTTACCTCTCTATTGTGTATATAAACTTACAACTGACATGTCATTGACTAGCTTCAAACAAGTTCGCTGTGTGGTGGGATATCGGCCATGCACCCAGTCCCAAGTTTTCATAAGCGCTCTAGTGAGTTGTTCCGAACTCTCGTAGGAAGCAGCATCACTTCCACGCTTATATAGGTAGAATTCATCAAGTGTGTACTGCTCACACCACCATACAACATGACTATGAATTCCATTAAGAGATTCTAAAAAATCTCACCCTAATTTGCTTGCAGCGAGCACTATCTTCAACAACACCATAGGGAGGGACATATTGATGATGCTAAGTAGGATTCTTCTGTGACTTGTTATTACCACATTGAACCCCATTCGCAGGATCTCTGCTTATAGTGGGTTGGGTTGCCGTCACACAGAATCCACTTCAAGTGGAACAAGTCCCATCCCTCTTGATGTTTCGCGGACCAACTTTTTGCATAGTCCCTTCGTCAGAGGATCAACCAGGTTAAACTTTGATCTTACAAACTCCAAGTTAACCATCCCTGAACTCATTAAATCTCGCACAATATTGTGTCTCAGTCAAATATGCCGGCTCTTTCCATTATAAACTCTGTTCTTTGCTCGAGCAATCGCAGCATGCGAATCAGAGTGAATAGACACGTAAGGCATAGGCTTAGTCCACAAAGGAATGCCTATAAGCAAATTCCTTAACCATTCGGCTTCTGTGCATGCAAGTTCTAAAGCAACAAATTCAGATTTCATTATTGACTTTGCTTTACATGCTTGCTTAGATGACTTCTATGAAATAGCGCTACCACCCAAAATAAACATAACCATTAGTTGAGTTAACTTCATCATTATCCGTTACCCGATTAGCATCACAAAATCCTTCTAACACACAAGGATTCCCACTAAAGAACAAGCCAAGATCCATGGTTCCTCTAAGATATCTCAAAAGTCTTCTTAGAGCAAACCAATGTGTATTACTTGGATTGTGAGTGTATCTAGCAAGTCTATTTACAGCATATGCAATATCTGGTCTAGTGTAATTCATTAAATACATTATACTACCAATAATTCTTGCATATTCACATTGAGAAACACTATCACCTTTATTCTTTTCTAATCTTCCGTTAGGATCAAATGGTGTACTTACAGATTTGCACTCAAAGTGATTAAATTTCTTTAACACTTTTTCAACATAATGACTTTGACAAAGCATATAACCCCCATATTTCTCAACTAACTTAAGACCAAGAATAAAGTTAGCATTTCCCATATCTTTCAAATCAAAAGCTGATGACAAAACGATTTGGATTTATTAACAACATACAAATTCGTACCAAAGATCAACATGTCATCAACATATAAGCAAATAATCACACCGTCAAGACTTTCAAATTTGCTTTAAACACATTTATCACTTTCATTTACTATATAGCCATTCGCTATCAAAGCATTATCAAATTTCTCATGCCATTGTTTAGGGGCCTATTTCAAACCATACAAAGATTTCTTTAATCTACATACTTTGTGTTCTTGCCCATTCACAATCATTCCCTTGGGTTGTTTCATATAGATTTCTTCATCTAAATCTCCATTTAAAAACGCTGTTTTTACATCCATTTGATGTATTACAAGCTTATAAATAGAAGCTAATGCAATTAGCACCCTAATGGTTGTTATTCTAGCAATCGGTACATAAGTGTCAAACAAATCTACTCCTTGTTGAGTAAATCCTTTAGCCACTAATCTAGCTTTAAACTTATCTATGGTGTCATCAGCCTTCAACTTCTTTCTAAACATCCACTTACAACCTATAGGCTTACAACTTCTAGGTAAATCTACCACTTCCTAAGTGTGATTACGCATAACTGAGTCTAACTCGCTGTTTATAGCTTCTTTCCAAAATGTTGCATCTATGGATTTCATAGCATCTTGGTAAGTTTTCGGATCTTCTTCTAAGATAAACACTTTAGTAAAATCATTACCAAATATTTTCTCAATTCTTTTCCTTTTGCTCCTTCGTAGTAAATCCGGTTCTGTATTAACTATAGTTTTACTAGATTCACCTTTTTCATAAACGGAGCAACCCGAATCCTTTTGTTGTTTCATAGGAAAAACAGTCTCAAAAAATTCAGCATCTTTAGATTCTATAATTGCAGAATTCTCAACAATCATAAACCTATATGCCGCACTATTTTGGGCATATCCTATCAACACATAATCTTTGGTTTTTGGTCCTATTTTACTCGTTTGAAATTCAGGAATACCAACTTTTGCCAAACACCCCCACACTTTCAAGTATCCTAAATTTGGAGGATAACCCTTCCAAAGTTCATAAGGTGTTTTATTAGTCTTTTTGTGTGGTATTCTATTCAATATATGGCAAGCACAAAGAATAGCCTCTCCCCACAAATTATCCGGTAAGCCGAAACTAATAAGCATAGCGTTCATCATGTTCTTAAGGGTTCTATTCTTCCTCTCAGCTACACCATTGATTGAGGAGTATAAGGAGGAGTTACTTCATGAATTATTCCATGTTCTTCACAATACTTTTGTAGTGAAGTAGTCATATATTCACTTCCTCTATCGAATCTTAATCGCTTGATTTTTCTTTCTAATTGATTCTCTACTTCATTCTTAAATTTCTTGAACATTTCCTCTGCCTCATCTTTATGACTTAGTAAGTATAATCTAGTGAACCTCGAATAGTCATCAATGAAGGTAATATAATATCTTTTTCCTCCTCTACTAACATGGTTCTTAAAATTACCTAAGTCACTATGAATAAGATTTAGTTTATTTAAGACTCTTTCAACACTCTTGAATGGTTTCTTATGATGCTTGGCTTCAATGCAATATTCACATCTATCAAACTTGTCTTCATTTGCTATAGAAATGATGTCCATGCTTTTCAATCTTTTTAATGCATCAAGATTAACATGACCTAGTCTAGCATGCCAAATGCCATAAGAATCCAACAAGTACACAGAAGAAGACTTATTATTATTGGTTATGCATGTCACATCTAGTACAAATAACCCGGCATTACAAAATCTCTTCCCAATAAAATCTCCGTTTCTAGCGAGCACTAACTTATCAGAATAAAAAACAAGTTTAAGATTGGTCTTGTTTAGAAGTGCTCCAGAGATCAAATTCCTACATATAGTAAGAACATAGAGCACATTACTCAGCTCCAGTCTTTTTTCCGAAGTTAATTTGAGGAGCACTTTTCTTTTCCCGAGTACACGGGTTTCACGTGCATCCCCAAGGAAAACTTGGTCTCCACTATCTATTTCTTGAAAGTCAAAAAATAGATCTCTACTGGTAGCAATGTGTCTGGTGGCTCCGGTATCAACCACCCACTCTGTTGCACCTCCAACAAGGTTTACCTTATCCACGACGACCGCATCGATGATCTCCTTGTCCTTATTTCTGTTGTTCCCGTCGTGCTCCTCCAAGTTTGCATGGCCACTTGCTTGACCCTTTCTTTTGTTGCAGAAGAACGCCTTGTGTCCAGCCTTGCCACAAACCCAACAAACTCCTTTAGGCTTCTTTTGTCCCTCCATAAAATTCTTACCTTTGTTGTGATGCGCTTTGACATTCTGAATTTTTGGCTTCTTCGTCTTCGGATTGTGCTCCAGAATGTTTGCTTGAGATTCATTCTCAGCACCATCGCCATCTTCTAGCCGATTGTTCTCCTCGATTCGAATGTGCTTGTGGCGTCATCATGTTTACCTCTCTTCTTGTATTTACTCCAAGAAGAAGGTAATTTCTCCAGCAAGGAGGCAGCTTGAAAAGTTTCATCTATCTTGATGTCTTCTTGTTCGAGATTATCCACCAATTGTTGGAATTGATGGATTTGATCATTGATATATATGTGATCAACCATTTGAAATTTGAGGAATTCACTGACCATATACTTCCTCTTTCCCACATCTTTAGAACCATATTTGTTTTGAAGTGCTTTCCAAATCTCTCTAGTAGACGAAAATTTGACATAAATGTCAAATAGAGAATTTGACAGAAAATGTAGAATATGATCCCTCCAGGTAGTGTTGTCAGCTTCGTACTTGAGTGTTTCTCCTTCTTCTGATGGTTTCTCCTTAGTGAGTACGTAAGAGACAGACAGCATCTCAAGAAAGAACAAAACTTTAGCAGACAACCTTTTGAAGAATTTGCCATCAAAAGGTTCTACCTTGGACATATCGGGAACATCATGATGTTTGGTAGCCATATTGAGAGCGGTTTAGCTTGAAGATTGTTAGAAGAAGTGTATGAATATGGACACCAAAAAAGACAAAAGAACGAAAATGGCAGGAAGAATAGAAAGCCGAGATACAACAAAAGTTGTTGTCCTTAAAGCTAAAATGCCTCCACCACGAGCGAGGTGAACTACTTGGCACGAGCCTCCCAGGATATAACGGCTTCTTCATTTCGTTCGCTCTACGAGAGGAAGATGAATTTGGACAAGAGAAGCGTTGATAGTAGAGGAGAGGAAGAAAGCAAATTGCTGAAAACTACACAATTTTGCAAGATTGTAGTCTATTATGTAAAATAGCCAAGCCTTGTATTTATAGGCTTAGGTTTAGATGAAAAACACTCTTTGAAACCTATTCCAGTAGTTTACTATACCTCCAAGTCATTTGCAGAATGTTCACAAATGAAGGGAGATGATTCTTGGATCAAAAGATGCAATTCAAAGTGAAGAATCCTGCCTTTTGGCACATCGATCGATCGATGTCACATCGATCGATCGATGGATGTCGGACAGAAACTTTCAACTTTGCATCCTGCTGACATCGATCGATCGATGTATCAATCGATTGTCACGTCGATCGATGACCTTATTCTTTTATACTTTGCACCCGTCAATGCCCTTTGGTTTCTTTCTTTACTTAATTCGAAAAAAGTTTATGACCTTTCATGGGGATGGGATCATCTCACCGCAAACCAGTGCGGTGACGCGTGACCGCGCGACACGTGGCAGCAGGGAGGGAAGGTGAGGCTAGATGAGGGTCACCCATATCTAGCTTCACCACCCCCTCTTGCTGTCACGTGTCGCACGGTCACGGATGGATTGAGGGAAAGTACGGTGAGTTGATCCTATCCCCCTTTCATGTAATCTCATGAAGATCTTCTGATCGCTAGATTCTATGTCAAAAAGCGCCTGTCAGCTATATAGGTATGCATATACTTTTTCAATAAAAGACCAAGAACAAACAACAATATGGTTGTCAAATGAGACTGACCAATTTAATAAAAAAGATTTCATGCAATCCATTAGTACGTCAGGTCAAAGTCGATACAACTGAGGCTTAAAGAGATCCTTTGTCCACAGAGTGACTTCTAATGCATTGAGGTGATATATAGTGACAATTACTGATAGTGATTTTTTTTTAAATAAAAAATGTGAGATACTGACAGTTACGTTTCTCTCGTCAAATAGACAAACACATGAGGACAGTACTTAAACATCTAAAGATACTCTTAATTGGGATGTTTTCTTCCCTCCACTATCTCATTTAATAGTCATCGTAGTTATATGTTTTTACTAGTTTAGTACTTCAATGCATACAAGGCATAAAAAATAAGACACAGAATAATGGACAAAACATACACAAAAGTAGAAAAACATTGATAGGCATAAATGATACATAATCTAAAATCCTAAGCAAAATATATAAAATAATAATAATCGGCTGCTTAAACAAACTTTACCCAGTATATTACAATTATTCAAGCAAAATCCCGTAGTATTTAATTTTATGTTGAATTTGGATTAATTATTAATCATTTACCTTTTTGTTGATTGACGAGGTCGGATTGTCTCGCCAAGGTAAAAGTAGAAATACCCGGAGCTAAGGCTGTTAGTCCTCCGTCACTTGTCCTTCTTGGAAACCTGAGAAAGGAAAGAAAGCGTTAGGGGTCCCAGGACGCTGTCCCGGGAGAACCCTCCGACGCTCAAGTCAGTTGTGAGCACTTATGCGTATGGCTTTAACTGAAATAGAGGTTTGATGAAACCTGTTTTGAGGTCGGCCAAAGTGTGGGCCGAGCTGAGATGAAAAGTGGTGGGTCTTATCTTTCTGTATTGTTGAGGTTTTGAAAGACTTGAAAAAGCCTGGCCTTCTTTCTGTTGAGGAGGCCCTTTTATACTTTGTGAAGCTAGATGCTGCGTGTCTCAAGTGGATAAAATGAAGACATCTGGACATCTTGCATGGCAGCCGTGCAGCTGCTAAAGATTGCTGTGCTGGCAACTTCCCTCCGTATGATTGACATCTGGAGAGAGGAGATTGCATAAAGGTCACGTAGCAAACAGCTCTGTGACTATTGTAGTCTGGTCGAGGTCATTAGTTGGAGACCTGCAGCCGAAGTGAATTATTGACAACTGGGAACCAAGGATTGGACTCCTTTGGCCGAACTGAGTATCTAACCAAGGTCAGTGGGGGGCTAAACTGCTATGACCGAAGTGCCATTTAAACGGGCAGAGGTGCAGAGGCTTTAGTTCGAGATGTCTGGGCCGTGGCTCTATTGCCGAGCTACTTTGTGGCCGAGATGAAGCTTTGAGGCCGAGATAAGACCTCCTGGCCGAGACAATATCAATAAACGAGGTGAAACCCTTAGGCTGAGATGTGCTCAATCCCCAAGGTGTTCTAACCATGCGGCCGAGGTGACAAAAAGACTGGCCAAAATAAGTTATTTGTCCACCTCGGACTTGATCTATTACTGGGCCGAGCTGCGGCACTTAGTCATTTTGTGTCCTTACTGAACGTTGATCGTTATTGACTGACGAGTGAATTTCTTGGTATCATCATCTGCCCCCCAGATTAGACTGGCCGAGCTGAGCTGAGGGCAGGCTAATCTGATGATATCGTTGTCTCCCACCGAGGTGTCACTCTTGAAGCCAATTATTCCATACCTACCAAGCGTGGTGTACGAAGCATCAGTTCATAGCTGTACTAATTGAATTAGACTGACCAGACGAATGACCTTCCCGGACACGTGTCCATCTCGGATTGGTTTGTCCTGCGCAATTATTGTCTACGCAGACCGAGGTGACAACGGTTCAGCTTTTATCATGTCGGTTCAGGATTCGATGCCAATCAATCTTGATGGTGGCGTGGGAATCGAGGTCGGCCTAACCCGAGGTGACCTTTGGAATGGCTGAGACTTGCCTATAAATAGGGCTTCATTCCTCATTTTTCCCCTTTTACGTTCTAATTGCTCTCCCCTCATTTTTGCTCTTCAACCGGTGTCAGCTCTTCTGGCGTTTCCCCTTGCTCCGGCGTCCTTTTCATCTCAGAGATCTTCTTTCTTCTCTTCCGGCTAATCACTTGTAAGTCCTGTCTTCCATGTCTTCTGCTTCAGATTCCCAAAATCGCTCTGAGGGAGCTTCCTACGTTGGTAATGTAGGAAACCTCAGTTCATCATCTGAAAGGACGGTTGTTTCTGAAAACCGTCTTCCAGCTTGGCCCTTAGGTGGCGCTGGAGATGGTGCCGGCCCTAGTGGCCAGGCTCCGCCGAGTAGAGCTATTAGAGTAGTAGAGGTTTCTCCGGAACAGGCAGAAACCATCCCACCTCCGGGCACGGCAATGGTGCCTAGTAGATCTAGGGTTTCAACTCTGCCAGTAGGGGTTGTTTATAAGGGGTCTCCTTCAGCCGAGGTCCAAGAGTCCTTCTGTACCTTGTCCGAGGTGCACGTGTCTTTATTGTGTGGGATGTATGACATTGATGTCGAACAATTTGACCCCATTCTTCCCTCAGCTAATCAGACAACCTATGACCCTCCTGCGGGATATGAGGCTGTTTATGAGGAATATTTTCACTCTGGGTTTTGTCTTCCCGTCCCAGCTTCTTTGTTTCGAATCCTTCATTCTTACAACCTTAGGCTTCCCCAGATCAAGCCTAATAGTTTAAAAATTATTCTGTCTTTCCTGCTCTTCCTTAGAGCATCTGAGATCCCCTTTGATCAGAGGATCTTTAGGAGTCTGTTTGCCTGTAGGTCTTCTGAAAGTTGGTATTATTTTACCAAGAGAGTGACTCCTGAAGATTTCAATTATGTCGTACATATTCCTTCCTTCAAGAAGAACTAGAAGGGTAGGTTCTTCTATATTAAGAAGTTAGGGCTACCCCAATTGGATATATGGAAGTCAGACAGAGCTGACAACATGAAGCCGAGTCCAGAATTTTGTGATGAGGCAGCCAAATTATATTCCTCGCCTGTAGTCATTGACTGGCATAGAGTTAATGACTCTGTTCTGAAGGCAGCTGACCGGGGTTCCTTAGCCTCCGGCCCTCACTACAAATCCCTTTCTCCAGAAAACTTGGCAATAGTCCGGGGTATACACTGATACCTGGTATTTCCTTCTCGCTTTTTGACGATCTTTCTTTTATTCTTATGTTCTCTGTGCAGATTCTATGGCTCCTGGAGGCAAAGATTTTGCAGCAAAAATTGCCAAGGCTGCATCCAGGAAGAAGGCTCAAGCTGCAAAAGCTAGGGCCGAGGCCGCCCAGAATCTGCCCCCGGCTGAAGGCATTGCCGAGGCTGAGGTGAATCAGGCCATCACCATAGCGTTTGAGTCGACCACTCCAGGTAGTGTTTTTAGACTTCCAAAATTGCTCATTGGGGTGGTTTTTTACTGTAGTTACTGTAACAGGTGCAAGGGTCGAGATCCCACCAAGAGATCACACTCCTGACCTTGAACGGACTCAGCAGATCGAGATTTCCATTTTGGGAAAAAGGGCGAGGGAAGATGTTCCCGTCCCTGAGGCCGAGATGGCACCTGCTCAGGAAAATGTAACGGTGGGCGAATTTGATGAAGCTGACACCGTAATGAACCCTGTTGTAGCCAAGAAGATGAACAGTTTGATACTGCCCATTGACAAACAACGTTCTCAACTGCATCTTGGGGCAGCTTGGTCAACACTGTCCACATTAACTCTGCCATGGTATGACCTATCCCTTGCTTGTTATTCCTGTTGAAGTTTTACTAACCCCATTTTGGTGAAACAGCTGAAAGTGCAACTGTCCGAGCTCATTAGCCGAGGTGAAGAGCTGCAGAGTCAGCTGGCAACTAAGATCAAAGAGTCTGATGCTAATTCCCAAAGCATCGCATTTTTGAAGTCAGAGGTCATCAAAGTTCAAGGCCAAAAGGAAGAGGCCGAGACTAAGTGGGCCACAGCCAATTCCTTAGTAGCCGGGCTGGAAAAGAGGAATGCCGACCTGGAGGAATGTTACAAACCAGGTAATGGCGGAGTCTGGGCAAAAGGATGCCGTGATCACATCTCTGCAGGAAAAACTGGAACAGCAAGCATCAAATTTTTCTGCTCAACTTGCGGCGGCCAAGTCTGAAGCAGTGGCCGAGTTCAAGAAGTCGGAGTTGTTTGAAGAGAATATGGTGCTATTACAAGGCCCAGTTTTGCAGATGAGCCAGACAAAGGCCATAGATGTCTGCGCCGAGGTCTGCCCCCAGCTGAATAAAGAGGATCCTCGGCTGGTTGAACTGTACAATTCACATGCTGAAGCTGAGTTCGAAGCCCAGTTTCAGAAGTTCACTGATGGGGCAGACTTGCGAGAAGATGAAGAGCAGATATAGGCTCGTACTTAGATCAGAACTTAAGACGAATGTACTCTATCATCAATGAAAGTTTCAGCCCCTTTGATTTGCAATTCTCGTTTGTTTCCGAGTTTTTTGCATTTTTCAGTATTTTCTTCAAACTTTTTTGTTGTCGAGATCATACATCGACCTCACTAATCTTGAGCAAATCTGTTTAAAACTGTCCGCAGACTAGTGTAACTCGAGCTTTTCAGGTTTATTGTTGCCGGGATTGACGTCGGTCTTATTAAACCTGCTCAGTTCTAATGAAAGATTGACAAAATAAAAGTTACCTTGTCCTGCTAAGCTTGAATAAGAGAATCGTGTTGCCTTGGCCGAGATCCCCTTCAAAGGGATAATTCTGAGCATATCAGACGTATGCTAGCCGAGATGAGGTATAGAGATCTGCCCCTGACCTTATCCAGATTTGCCAAGGTCACGAGTTTTGAGCAAGTTGGTACCCCGAGCTGGCCGAGGTGCAACTTCTACCCTCAAGTGGGATCTTTCACAAACCTGCTGAGAAGAAATCTTTAACCCTCCGGCAAGCTTTTTCCCAGAACTTGCTGAGGAGAAATTTTAACCCTCTGGCGGGGCTCTTTCCCCCAGAACCTGCTGAGGAGAAATTTTAAACCCTCTGGCGAGCTCTTTCCCCAGAACCTGCTGAGGAGAAATTTTAACCCTCCGGCGGGCTCTTTCCCCAGAACCTGCTGAGGAGAAATTTTAACCCTCTGGCGGGCTTTTTCCCCAAAACCTGCTGAGGAGAAATTTTAAACCCTCTGGCGGGCTCTTTCCCCAGAACCTGCTGAGGAGAAATTTTAACCCTCTGGCGGGCTTTTTCCCCAGAACCTGCTGAGGAGAAATTTTAAACCCTCTGGCGGGCTCTTTCCCCGGAACCTGCTGAGGAGAAATTTTAAACCCTCTTAACGGGCATTTGCCTCGTTCTTACCGAGGTCTTTTTGTAAAAAACTTCAGTTCCGCAGAGCTGTCCACAACATTATAAGTTGGATAAGCAAACTTTAATGCTGAGAAGCTTTATGCACCGAATGGTTAACCTTTATCAAGAACTGTACAGGCCAATTATAGGGCCGAACTGGGGGTTTTCAGATGTATACAAAATTGATCCCCACTTTGAGCTCAGTTAACAGTCATGGTAGCCTAACTTGCTGTCTTTTCAACTCAGAGCTGCCGCTCGGATTGGCGTCCACCTTGGGGATCGTCTAAGTCGGCTCTACTGCGCAAGTTCAATCTTGGATCGTAAAACTACTGCAGATGGCCGAGCTCAATTTGGCGAGCTATCTCTTTACCGAGTTGCCTACAGTCTTCTGTATCATGTCCTATATCATGGTGATATAGGCAGTAGAGTTGTGGATCCCTCTTATGGAGTGGCGCTGCAAGGGGCTGAGGTTCCTTTGCCAAACTCTTCTTCCTCATATAGGAGAGGATGTGAGCTTTTGAAGCCAACAGAGAGGTCCTTTCTCTGCCCTGACCCCCCATCCGAACTTTGACAGATGCTCTTTCTCGCCGTGAGGCCTGGATATGTGTTCCAGAACTGAAAGGCCGAGATGAGGTCAAAAGGCGCTGTATGGTCTGATGATCAGACCTCTGTGGTGGGTATCCTGCTTCAGTTATAATCTCGGCTTGACATTCAGAATGATACCCTGGCCGAGATGGAGAATACTCCAGCTGCTGAATACCGATACTGCTAGGAGAGGGTCCACTGGTACCGTCTGTTAAGGCTTTCCCTCTTAGCTCCATAACAGCTGAAATGCTACCGGATTTGAGCACATAGTGTATAGCCCGCATATGTTCTTCATATGAGAAGATGATAGGAGTTGAAAACTTTGACTCCTTGGAACATTGTGCAGTCAGAGAAGACTTTTGATAGTCTTCTTCGCTCATCTTTCTCTCGATAGCTTTCAAGGTCAGTTAGAAAGACTTAGTCACTGGTGGAGCCTTTCGTGGATATTTCGTATGTGAATGGGACCCGGAGGTTCGGGGCCCTTCCTCTAGCGCCAATTTGACGAGGGTCGGATTGTCTCGCCAAGGTAAAAGTAGAAATACCCGGAGCTAAGGCTGTTAGTCCTCCGTCACTTGTCCTTCTGGAAACCTGAGAAAGGAAAGAAAGCGTTAGGGGTCCCAGGACGCTGTCCCGGGAGAACCCTCCGACGCTCAAGTCAGTTGTGAGCACTTATGCGTATGGCTTTAACTGAAATAGAGGTTTGATGAAACCTGTTTTGAGGTCGGCCAAAGTGTGGGCCGAGCTGAGATGAAAAGTGGTGGGTCTTATCTTTCTGTATTGTTGAGGTTTTGAAAGACTTGAAAAAGCCTGGCCTTCTTTCTGTTGAGGAGACCCTTTTATACTTTGTGAAGCTAGATGCTGCGTGTCTCAAGTGGATAAAATGAAGACATCTGGCCATCTTGCATGGCAAGCCGTGCAGCTGCTAAAGATTGCTGTGCTGGCAACTTCCCTCCGTATGATTGACATCTGGAGAGAGGAGATTGCATAAAGGCCACGTAGCAAACAGTTCTGTGACTATTGTAGTCTGGCCGAGGTCATTAGTTGGAGACCTGCAGCCGAAGTGAATTATTGACAACTGGGAACCAAGGGACTGGACTCCTTTGGCCGAACTGAGTATCTAACCAAGGTCAGTGGGGGGGGCTAAACTGCTATGGCCGAAGTGCCATTTTAAACGGGCAGGGCGCAGAGGCTTTAGTTCGTAATGTCTGGGCCGTGGCTCTATTGCCGAGCTACTCTGTGGCCGAGATGAAGCTTTGAGGCCGAGATAAGACCTCCTGGCATGAGGCCGAGATAAGACCTCTGGCCGAGACAATATCAATAAACGAGGTGAAACCCTTAGGCTGAGATGTGCTCAATCCCCAAGGTGTTCTACCCATGCGGCCGAGGTGACAGAAAGACTGGCCAAAATAAATTATTTGTCCACCTCGGACTTGATCTATACTGGGCCGAGCTGCGGCACTTAGTTATTTTGTGTCCTTACTGAACGTTGACCGTTATTGACTGACGAGTGAATTTCTTAGTATCATCATTGATCAACAAAGTATATAAAAGAATACTTTGTTTAACTAAACAAATAAACGTTGAAAGACAAGTCTTACTAATTTATGCTACTTACATGTAACTTTTGGTCTTTTTCAAGGCGACCAAGTTTTCTATGTCACTTGAGATGAATTTTCCTCCATATTATTGTGTTTCTTCTGACAACTTTTTCCGTCATGACCATGTTGCCCACGTAACGTGCACTCTTAATATTGTCCAACTCTTTTTTGCTTTGTTTATTTTGCACGTCTTTCTGTTGGGATCTCCACACCTCTACTTTCCTCACCCATTTTGTGACTGCACGACACGTGGCAGCAAGGGAGGGTGGTGAGGCTAGATGAGGGTCACCTGCATCTAGTCTCACCACCCTCCCTTGCTGCCACGTGTCGCGCAGTCACGCATCACCGCACCCCCTTGCGGTGAGGGGATCCTATCCCCTTCTTGTTACCTTTTTCTATTGCTATTCTTCCTGCTCGTCAGGATTTTTCCGCCTCGACATTTTTGGCTGGCTGGTTTTTCCCATAGTACTAAAACTTGCTATCACCAACAACATATAATGCTGATTCATATACCTGGAGATACATTTTCACATGATAACATTTATCAACATAATCAATACGGTCATGCATCATAAAAAAAAAATATGGCTGATATTGAGAAATAATATTTGGCACTTCAAATCTGCCTTTTGCTCTTATTCCACCATATGAATTTATAGAGTACAATTAGACATGTGAGGATAGTTACCTAAAGGACTATGCTAATCCCTTTAATCAAATTTACAAAGTATGGTAATGATAAATACAAGTATGGTAGATACAGATTAAATCAATTACAACAGATAAATATGAAGGAACATACATTATATATTCCCAATCTCTATCCAATCATTGTGATGGGCCAATATTGGTGATCGACATAGCGGTCAGGTCAACTACGGCGGATCAGCTCAACCACAATAGTCAGCCTGGTCAGCCCAGATGGTCATTCTTGGTTGGTCAGTTCAGCTACAGAAGTTCAGCTCAGCAGCTCATTAACAGATATGGCATGGCTACAAGCAATTCCTGATAAATCCCATTTTCTGCAAAACCATGTATAATCTTGAAGATTCACTAAATCTTGCTCTCCTGTATACGTCACAATTTCAAAACTATAGTCATCGCTCTTGTAGACATTTGGGTCAATAAAAACGGTTGGAAAGTTAGTCAAATCAATCATAATGCACAAATCACGGGATCACAATCAATCCTGTATATGTTGCAATTTATTTATTGTAATAACCCTTTACCATATGTAGCTAGAGGAAGCTATTATACATAGCTAGGCCAGTTGTACAATCATATCAATAAAAAGAAATCCTTCATTCACGAAATATCAACTCAATATGAAATCAGAACGAGTTGGCCAGATCCTGGAGACTCAAGGTATCCTTCATCATCGTCCAAATTTTTTGGCTTATACCAATCTCGACCAATTCCGGCCGATAACAGCCAAAACAAACAAACAATCGAACAAAACACCCGAAACCGTAGGACTCAGAGAGAGTCTCATCATCATCCATACACTTACCTTAATTGGCCAAATTGAGCAAGAACAAAACCATACTTCATCCATATATTACCACAGAGAAATCTCATCATACAACCTGAAAGCAAACAACAAATCATGTCAGGTACTGGAAAATGTTCTGATAACAAAACACACCCGGATGAATTAACCATCCAATTAGCCAATCTCTTGAGACAAAGCCTCAGATCAACACCAATGAACACAAAGTCCGAAAACCTTTCATTGGACTTTAAGCTTAATGACGATAACTATTCGCTATGGATAACGCTCATACGAAAAGTGATTAAAGTAAGAGAGAGGAGCTATTATCTCACTGGAATACCTCCACCTGTGCCACCAAGTGACCCCATCTATGCACATTGGGAACAAAATGACCGTTGTGTCTTTACGTGGCTTATTTAAAATATCTAGACACAATTTGTGAACAACATTTCACAATATCCGACTGCGAGAAAACTATGGGATGGAATCTCCATTACTTGTGTCTAAGGAATGGATTCCATGCAAATTTTTGATCATCACAAAAAGTCTAACTCGATAAGGCAAGGAACAGATACGCTAGAAGAATGTTGGAAAAAGTTACTGAACATTTAGATGAGAATAGACGAAAGGGATCCGAATCTGATGAAGGACCCGAATGGTATTATCATATACAATACAAGGTCTAGGTACGGAGGCTGTTCCAGTTATCAACAGTCGTCGACGAAAATTTTGAGCGGGTTAAAGAGAAAAGCCTCAAGAGGGAACCCCTTCCCTCAGTTGAAACCGCGTACACCACAATTTGTGTGAAAGAAGCCCAAATTCACATATTGAGTCCTATGGCTTCCAAAGAAAACAGTTACGTGCAGGTGGACATTTACCATCAATTACAGGACAGACGACATAATTGAATGATACAAAGCTAAGCTGATGGCTAAGGGGTATACACAGACAGGTGGTATTGACTATTCGAAAAACTTTCTCGTTGGTGGCAAAGATCGATACTATCAAGGTTCTGTTCTCTATAACAACAGATAAAGATTGGCCACTTCATCAGTTTAACATAAAAATACCTTATTACATGGAGAGTTAAATGAGAAACTATAAGGTTCCACCAGGATTTTCTAGAGAATTCTAAAATAATAAAGTATGTAAGTTGAAGAATGCGCATTACGGACTCACACGGTCCCCTCGTGCTTGGTTTGAACAGGTGACGGTGGCAATGAATGAAAAAGATATAAACAGAGTAATGTTGATCATACTCTGTACTTTAAATGAAGAGGACACTTGATTGCGTGTTTAATAATCTATATGCACGATATGATAATCACATGGTCCAATACAGAAGAAATCGAGCGGCTCAAAAGATATCGGTTTGTGGAATTTAAAATGTAGGATCTAGGGAGGCTAAAATATTTTCTCGGGATTGAAGTTCTCCGATCAGATATATGAATCTTCATTTCCCTATGAAATTATATTAAACTTACAGACCGAATGGAAATGGTTGACTACAAACCCAACGATATTCCGATGATTTTGAATCACAAGCTCAAGATGGAAGAAGGAGCTAGCTATTAGCAACAAAAAACATTATCAAAGATTTGTATGGAAGATGTATATCTCTCTCACACCAGACCTGATATTGCGTATGTCGTTGGTGTTGTGAGTCTTTTATGCATCAACCTCAGGAACAACAATGATAGCAGCCATGAGAATTATATGTTATCTGAAAGGTATACCAAGAAGATGCATTATGTGCAGAAATAATGAGCATCTAGATACTAAGGTCTTTACTAGTGCTGACTGGGGAGGTAACCCGAATGACAGACGTTTTATTTCAGGATATTTTGTCTTGATTAGAGGAAATGTAGTGACATTGAGAAGTAAGAAGCAAAAGGTTGCTACCCCGTCTAGTGCTGAAGCTAAATTTAGAGGAATTGTAAAAGGATTCAGCGGATTGTGTGGCTAAAGAAAGTAATGGCAGAAATCGGCATCCCAATCAAGAGTCTAACCCAGTTGATGTGTGACAACAAAGCGACTATCGACATCTCAGAAAATCCAGTCAACATGATAGGACAAAACACATTGAGGTAGATCGATACTTTATAAAAGAGAAGACCGAAGAAGGAGTTGTTGAGCTTTCGTTTGTTTGATCAGAAGATCGATTAGCCGGCATTCTTACTAAAGCAGTCAGCGGAAGGATATTAAGTCGGTATTGTGCAAGTTCATCATTGGAGAATGTACTATTCAACTTGAGAGGAGTGATGAAAAATTAGTCAAATCAATCATAAGTCACAAATCACGGGATCACAATCAAATCATGTATGTATTGTAATTTATTGATTGTTCATATTTAGCTGAAAGAAGATACTACATATATATATATATATAGACAGATTGTACAATCAAATGAATGGGAAAAAAGTTTCTTTCATTCACGAAATATCAATTCAGTAGTAACTTCAGTATCTAATATCAATTCAATAGTAACTTCAGTATCTTTTTTCCAGTCATATCTGCATCTTTGGACAAAGTTTCCCTTGCCACTTTCTTCTTCAGTTGTCCCTATGCTTTTGCAATGTCACCATGGAATAATTCATTATCCAATCTGTATTGCTGATGCTTTCAAGATGAGATATTCTTCTCAACTTTCTGTCTTTAGTTTCTCTATCCAATATTTCTTTACACGTGTTATTATATATTGTGTGTGAAGCCAAAACATGTCCTACAACAATACATGATAACTCATGTAAAAACATACCGGCGAGGGAAAGTCGGAGTAAAAAAATCGGAATAAGTTAATAGTACATCACACATAGTGTAAGTGCCAAAGCTGGTGATGGGGTTTTGTCATCAAACCACCTTGCAGCTTCATAGTTTATTTCGACAATGTTTTGCATTTGAAGGCTAGGATGAATATTGAAAGAATTTGCATTCATTCAAGTTAATAAAAATTTACAATGTTGTTTTTTTTATAGAGAGTGAATTCTAACTCTAACGGCTATTTTTACCACTTGGACAGTAAGAACAGCCGTTAGAGAGTGAATTATCTGCAGCAATCTACAGTAAATTCTAACGTTAATGGTAATGGCTAGTTACCAGCGCAGCTGCGTTATGTAAAGTAAAAGTATTCTAAGTTACAATATTTGCACGTCTAAGTATGGCAGCTCGGCCAGTTGCGTTGCTATCTTGATCGTGATTCATCTTGTGACCTCGGCTCATCACTTCTTTACTTTGGTTGTCTTCTTCTTCTTTCCTTCAGCACATTTGTTCTTCTTCAGCTCAGTTCTTCCTCCTTCTGTCTTCTCCTCAGTTCAGCTCTCTCTGTCCAGACCAGCTCGGTTGACTGACTTGGTCATTTTCCATCTTCGTTCTGACCTTTGATTAGGTCGGCCTAATTCAGCTCGGCACACCTTAGTCCAGGTTTGGCTTCTTTAGTTTCAGCTCGGCATATCTTTGTCCTGGTCTCCCTTCTTCAGTTCCGCTTGGCACACTTCAGCTAAACTTATTTCTACATGCTAAAATGAGAAAATCGCACCTAGCACCTAAACGGTGGTCAAATTATCCACTTAACACTTAAACGTTCAGAAACCTCATTTGGCACCCAAAAGTGGCCAAAATTGACTCAATTAACACCAGAAATCGGCTGATAACCTGCTGCAGCCGGTTCCAGTACATTTTACCGCCAAAATCAATTCCCTCTCCAAAATAATGTCTTTCCCTTCCCTCCCTCCTTCTGCAACTGGTTCTCCTTTGGTTTTCCTCCATAAATTAACCCCCACTTCACAAAAGCAACCAACATTCATCCATAATTTAAGATTTTGAATCAAGATTCTCCATAAATTAGTTTCCATAATCATGTTCATAATAGCAAACACGTTCTCCATCGTTCATATTTTGAGCTAAACCCCAGCGCCCCATTTCCCATGCTCCATCTCCCATAAATCGTTCCTCTTTCCACCTTCTTTTCTTGACACTCTCTCCTGCATTTCTCATTTATTCATCAAATTCCTTATTTTCTTGCATTCTTCCCTTGAACTCTCTCTGGTTGGTTCTGTAACACTTAGTTACAACAAAAAGAAACAGAAAAAGGAAATCTTTCATCAAGATAGCATGTAAACCTACCTTTAAATTGACCTGTTTCTTACCAAAATCCATTGAGAAAGAGAACCCTTTTAGATTTATCATGGACATTGTGAGGATTAGGGGATTGATGCTCCTTTGGTCCAAGAGAATAAGTAATCGTGTAGCTCTTGTGGGTGGAAAGCACACGCCACCGATTTTGCACCTGCTAAGTTTTTTTTCTTTACACGCTGGCTTTAAATTTCCTTCCGTTTTAGGAAAAAAGCACTGATTTTTTTTTTGTGTCAAGATTGAAGCATTTTTAATGTAATTTGATGCATTTGATTGTCAAGATCATAAATACTCCGTTTTTGTGTTTTCAGAAAAATGGATTTGGCCCATTTGCATAGAGCCGAAAAAGGAACCAAGATGAAAGAGCTGAATTCTTTTGGAATGGGAATAATGGGATTCAATCGTGGTGCCCTTTTGATAATTAGGCTTCTCGATTCATGGGTTTTGCCTATCATGTCAAAATATAATAAGTTAAATTAACACCTATCATTCTTTCAAGTTTTCCAAAAATACAGAGTGAGGGGAAGAACACACCAACTCTCCCGGCCTCACTTTTTACGAATTGGGTCGGCCTTTCAATTGGGCGGCGTCAATCTCAAAATAAAGAGAGGGGAGAATGAGAATCTTGGTTCAAAATATTGAATTATTGATGGATGTTGGTTGATTTCGTGAAGTGAGGTACTAATTTATGGATGAAAACCAGAAGAAAAGTTGCAGCAGAAGAGAGGAAAGGGGAATACGTTATTTTCGAGGGAGAATTGATTTTGGCGATAAAATGTACTAAAACCGGCTGCAGCAGGTTATCAGCCGGTTTCTGGTGTTAATTGAGTCAATTTTGACCATGTTTGGGTGCCAAATGAGGTTTCGAAACGTTTAAGTGTTAGGTGGATAATTTGACCAACGTTTGGATGCTAGTTGCAAATTCATCATGCTAAAATCAACAACGTTTCTTGTCGTAGCCGCTGCCGAAATTCCATCTTTAGACCTTGCCCTCTAAAGCCAGCAGATGACATGTTCATCCACAGATAAAACCATTAAAGTCATCACCTTCATTAGATGAAACAAAATTACTTGAATTACATGATTCCTCAATTTTCTCAGTCTCAACAAGGCCTCTGTTTCACCAACATTTATTATTTTAACATCCATACATGTGTGATGTTTGGTCACTACTCCGGCCGATCAAATTATTCCGGTCAATTTTCTGGCCACCCACCTTCGATACCTATTTCAACTCCAATACGTATCGAACACTATCAATGTCAATCATGCACATTCTCACTTCAATACCAAACAAATATCATTTTTACGGTCAATCTCATATACTCCAAACTCATATCCCTTCATACTCATTCCTATTCTGATTCCGATACCCAAATGCGAATCAAACGCCACCTTAAAGTTCGCTGTCATGTGAGCTGCTCAACAAGTCAAATTTTACGAATCTTTGACGATTCCAAACGGAAAGAAGATAAAAATGGTTGAATACATCTAATTACAAACTGGAAAATTATGAAATAGTCTGTACATAAATTATTTGTATTTATATATTTAACATAACAAACATAGGTGAAGGCAAATGTGACAACTGAATACAGAGGCTAGTCCCCAGGACATAGCCCAACTGGTTCCGGGAAAGGGTTCTCGAAAGGGAGGTCAGGGGTTCAATTCTTGCCAAAAACAAGAAAACCTCTTCCCAACAAGTGCATAGTGTGGGAGCTTCTTGTCCTGTATGCTTGCTTGTAGTGCTGAGGGGCTCCTTATGCAGACTACTGTGTAAATGACCAAGCTCCTGTTAGCGGGTCGTTGGGTACCTGATTTACCTCCTACACTACCTTTGGGACTAGCTGTGACAAGAACCCTTACTGGTTGGGGTTAAACCTTTTTTAATACAGAGGCTAAAGTTCTTTAAGTTTTTTGTTTGTTGCTTTTGTTTATGAACAATTTGTAAAATATTGAAAATCAAAGGATCTTTGTTCTTGTCAAACCAACGCGTTTTGAAATGTAGGTTTTTCTTTTTGCGTCTCACGCTTTTCGATAGAACTAGTCTTTTTTTTCGCGCTCCAGGACGTAGTCAATTTAATACTCGAGATGAGAATTGATACCAAAAATCAAGAGTTGGAATTCAGGGACACGCGCGGTGTGGGTGTTCTACTTCTGCTAGTTTGTAGGGACACCTTGAGGGTACTCCACTTCTACTAGTTTTGTAAGGAATACCTTATGTGGATCACTGCGTGAATCTTCATCAACTTAGAAAGCTGTTGGATACCTAATTTGTATTTTGGCAAAACTTTGTAGGGCTTAGATAGTGGAAACCCAGGACGAAGGATTTTGCCTTGCTATCAAATCTTTTTTTTTCGCGCTGTTGTCCTCCGACTGTATATTTGCATAGATACGGTTTTGTGCTAAGACGCAAACGTACTATATTTATTTAATTGCGTAATTTGTTATTAGTTTATTGCTTTTATGTTGCTTTATTTAAATAATAAAGTAATTAGAACATTCACTTATGATGTCATAATATTTTAATTGTGGATTTATTATCATTGGAATTTTATGTCTTGTTAGCATTTTTGTATCATGTGGGTTGGAAAAAAGCTGTTGCTAGAGAAAAATAAACAGATTTATAAATGATGAGGTAATAAATAGATTTATATAATGAGGTCATAAAATGTTAATTAAGGATTTATTATCTATGGGAATTTTATAGTTCAGCAGCATTTTTTTTATCACGTGGGTTGGCCAATTTGTTGTTAGAAAAAAGTAAATAGATTTATATAAAGATGGGTATCGCCACCAATGCCATCATAATATGTAATCAGGGAAATGATATCTCCTCACCCCTTTTTACGGGTTAGGATATCTTTACCCCTACTTTACTCACATTCTTTGTGACCGCGCGACACGTGGCAGCAATGAGGGGCAGTGAGGCTAGATGAGGGTCACCTGCATCTAGCCTCATCACTCCCTTGCTGCCACGTGTCGCGCGGTCACACGTCACCGCACTCCCCTTGCAGTGAGGGGATCCTATCCCCTTTTTTCCTCACATCTCTTTTCACCGTCTGCCACGTAACAACATGAGAGAATGGTGAGGCTAGATATAGGATGGAGAGAAAAAGGTATATGAGGAAGATGAGGGACACGTGACAGCCGGTGAAAAGGAAGTTAAGGAAAAAAAGGGATGAAGAGATCTCATCCCGTAATAAGGTATCGTATCTAAGTGCAAGTATGTCCTCATTTGAGGGCATCTTCTTGGGATGTGTGGGGAGAATTAATAGAAATCGTATAGTGGGAGTGACCACCTTGAATTAGGGTGTTAACTAGAAGAACCGAAACAAATATTTTTTTCCTTTTGAATTCGGATACGTTTAGTTTAATGAACGATTTGGCTTGGCTTGTTTGCTGTAACGAACTTCAAAATTTGTTCGAATTTGGCTCGAATGCGCTATAACTCTTTAAACAACAACAACAACAACAATTATACTCAGTATATCCCAACGACAGCAAAAACGATCGCTAGGGTCTGGAGAGGATGAAAGGTATGCAAACAATACCTCCATCCCAAGAGATAGATAGTTCGTTTCCGGTGAGACTCCCGGCTCTGTGTACCTGCATAGATAGCACAATAATAGGAACATGTACTATTGAAGGGATTTTGTTAAACATAAATAGAACGCTTCCGATATTAAAATAGTCATAACAGTGAATATGCATAAATAATTAAAAGACAAAGACCAAACAAAAAAAGTGCAAAGTCAACCTAAAGTGTAGAAAGTATATAATCCTCTAAGTATACTCTACGGTGCCCCTATATCCAGTCTACACCTCCTTAACGTTAATCTCATGCCTCCATGAACTCCTATCATGGACCATGTCCTCAGAGAGGTGCAACTCTAGTAAGTCATGCCTAATCTGCTTATCCTAAGTCAGTTTGGATCTGACTTTACTCCTCTTTCCCTCTAGTAACTCTTTAAACGAGACAAACATGTGAATCTAATTAGGTGTTTGAATTCGGCTCGTTTAATTAAAATTAATAAATAAACTCGAATCAAATACAAATCGAACTCAAACTGTTCACAAACAGTTCGATTCACTAAACACTCTTACCTTGAAGTATCTTCAATATGCACACACGATTTTCCTTCCAATTCTGATGCCGAGTTTGAATCATAAGTCCCCAAGACCAAACAACACTCGTTAATTCTGATCCCAAGTTGAATCAAAGGTCCCCTTCCACTGAAATCCATTTTTCCTGCCACCTCTTTAGTGTAGAAGGCAGGGGAGACAGTTAAGTGGGAAATGTTTATGGCAGGAGTTATGCAAGATACTAGCATGTCAACATAAAACAGTTGCTCTTATATAACAGGCTCCTCAAAATATTGTATACATATACAAGCACAAAAGGAAAAGTAAAAAAAAAAAAAAAAAAAAAAAACTGATGCTTTAGCCAATCTAGGAGAAGCCTACAAGACAAATAGCTAAGACTAATGTACACAAGGAAGGAAAAAAATAAGAGAGCACAGTAGTTAATAGTGCAAAGAATCTTTGATCTCACTTATCTAGCAAAAATACACCCTGGACCAAAAGAGAACAAGTCAATAGTTCAATAAAGAGTACTTGGCGCGTAACACGATTCGGCCCTTGTCTACGCCAAATTTAGCACCAGTAACCAACCAATGTCCCGGAATATCTTGTGGCCCTTTGGACATTTCTGTCTTGTCTACTATTTTCCCCAGCTTGCCAAGGCTTGAACTGTCTCCCTTTTTATCATCAGGTGGCTTCTCAACTGACGACGAACCGTCTGGTCTTTGTGCCATAGACAAGTTGGACGGGGTATGATCCCATACGGATCTCCTTATCGTGCAACCTGGTACCTTAGAGAAGAGTAGTTTCAGATGCAAGACACTTTTGGAACCGAAGTCCCAGACACCAAGCTGAGCCCCCGTGACTATATGTACACCAGAGAGATCGCCAATAGAGGTCTCCGTATGCTCTATAGGTGCTGTACTGACATGAGAGAAATTCTTCCACTTTATCGGCTCAAACCAACGGCTGTCCTGCTCTTCTGGGCCTTGCCATTTAGGCGCACCAATGGCAACATGTGCATCCCAATGAGGTTGGAGTATTTTAGGAAGAGAAACAAGATGTTGCAAATGAATGGCCAGGCGATTTTGCTTACTTCCCTCAAGGCTAAGCCTAAGTCCGGTTATCGGTTTACGTCCAACAGTTACCTGAAAATATTAGGAGGTCCATGTCAGCATACAAAAGGACTTCATTTATAAAATCAGAATTAAAAAGAAAAGAATCCAGCAAATAACTTCTAACCAAGACTTAGAAAATAAAAACTATATTAGCCAGTTTGAACAGGTTTAGACACTGCATCATGTTTTGTCCCATATGGCCATATCCAAAACAATGAAAAAGACTACTGCATCAGCATTTTCTTCCAAATTTTAACTACACGTGCGAAAGAATATTAAACTAAAAAAAAACTTCTACGTCACTGACTGATGAATAGACATCACTTGATCATGCAGCATTACACAAGAACTTTGACATCACTTGATAATGCTGCATTATACCAGAACTTTCTTCAGCTAAAAAGAGAAGAGACTAATAATGCAACTACCTGATCTGGGCTGATATAAAGCTTAGGACCCATCAAACTGAACTGGAGGGCAGGACAAACAGGCTCCTTCCTTTGATGAGAGTTCTGCTCTGGAGCCCAAGCCCGAGCAATTTGGAAATCTAAGAAGTACTGCAGATCCTCTATCGGCGGCTTGTCTGAAAGGAGGAAAATTCATAATCTGAGCTAACTTTATATCTTAAAAGAAAGAGAAAGCATTTCATTTTTCTGGCAGAAGTAATATAAATTCGTTTATTATTAACAACTGCTATATAGAGGTAAATCCACAAAGCTGATTTTACGGTCTACACATGCTGGATGCATTGGCTTGTCCCAACATAATAACAACAACAATAACATTACCCTATTGCCTTAGAAGCTCTCGCCTATGGCGGGGTGTGGGGGGGTCAGATATACGCAACCATACACATGTGTTAGAAACACACAGAGGTTGTTTCCCGATGACCCATAATGAAAATCGCGTCAAGCTGCGTCGATCAACTGCTACTTCACAATATGAGAAGCGCAGCCAATTTAGTGAGTCATTTTGCTTTATTCCATCATATTCTAAAGTCAACGAGGAGTGTATCCTTAACTCTATTGAAAATGGAAAGAACATTGGCTTGTCCCAGAGAAAGGGAAATTAAAATAAGGCTTTTAAACATCCGATTAGGAAGTCTACTGTCTAGAAAAGCCCTCCTATTCCTTTCAGTCACTTAAGCCCAAAAACACAGCAGCAGGAGATGCTTTTAGAAATTTTGCCCTTTTCTTGATCTACACTTTGTTCTCGATCTATCCAGTGCATGGAGTTGCTGTGTCATCACCTGCTACAATATAAAAGTGATAAGGACCAAGCTCCGACAATGCAGAACAAAGCGCCATACAACAGGTGTCAACTTCAGAATCCTCCGGTAAGCATTCTAGGTTGGCTCAACAAGGATGTTGGCATACAAAAGGAGATGACTTGCAACATCTCTGGAAAGGAATCAGAAGATGTCATAGTTGAAAAGTAAACATTAATGTCTAATTTAGTTTATGGAAAGAAAGGACGAGACACACAGAATTTACATCTGATGCTGCTAAGACCCATGGTAGGGTGTCCGTGAAAGTAGATGACGATTTGAATCTCATTCCTATTCCTTTCTCGTTCCTATTCCTTAAACTATCAGCCGTATCAACATTCAAGCCACTTTATCCTTCCTCTTTACAACACAAACATAAGGATTTGGCTGTAATAACGCCCCTCTCATTTACTTCCGTTTTTGATCTGTAGTCCTCCTAGTTAATGGTCACAAGTTTTGATTCCAGCAAGCAAACACTTCTACTTCTTAATCATGCGAATTTCTTCTAAGATGAATATCATCTCCCTTGTTTTGATTACCGTCTTCAAAGGGCAGTTAAGATTGCAATATCAAAGCACAGCGGTTTGTAAAGATTGAGCAAAAACCTGGATAATTATGCATCAATAAAGGAATCAATAACAAAACTTCATATCTTGACCATAACCCATAACACAGCCAATATTTCACGAAAACTGAACCTAGAGATTCCATCTGTGTTCTCATACACTTGCTCGAGGTGCTCCCCCATCCTCGCCATGTATTACATGTCCCAGAAATAGTCACGTTCTGATTTGACCACTAAATCTCATCAAGCTTCTGTTTCAAAACCAAATTCCTACAACCATATGCCTTGCAAGGCTTCATTGAAAGTACCAAGTGCCACTTTCATGCTAGATACGGTAAGAGCTTTGCACTCAACCTGATGGTACTCTTTTCTCACCAATTGGCCCTTCCCATGACCCTTTTTTTTTTTGCCTCACTTCTCTGCTTAGAAGCAGAAGCTAAGATTTAAAAGAGAAGAGGGACATAAAATAATTGGGAAAACTGGATTATACACTTCCCGGCTATCTGAACCATTTCTCCTCCTCCAGCCAACCTCGCCGTCTCTTCTGAAGACTTCTCTGGCGCCCCAACACACGGCCGGAAAAAACACCCATCTATACCTAAATTCCGGAGAAAATGTTGGATTTTCTCTTTTCCATCGTAATTTGAACAGATTCACAACATGCAAGACCTAATTAGAGCAAAGTCGGCATGGGTTATTTTGCACAAGCCAGATTGCATTCCGGAAATCTATTATACTCTCTTTCTTCTGCTTTGAGGAGGATAAGGGAAAGAAATCCTTGGACATCCCTCTATAAACGGTCAACTTGGGTTTGTAGAAATCGGGACTCTCTATTGTTGGTCAGGTAATGGGCAACAGTGTCTCTTTCACTAGTGTTAAGACATTCGCTAAAGCTAGATGGAGTATAAAAGGCCTTTTAGAAAACAAAAACATTCAAATGATAATTTTTCTGTTTAGATTTCAATCAGATGCTTCAAAACAAGAAATCTTGGAAAATCTCCCATAGGTTTTGGCAACCGAATACTATCTGAACCATTTCTCCTCCTCCAGCCAACCTCGCCGCCTCTTCTAAAGACATCTCCGGCGACTCCGGCCGCCACAACATGCGGCCAGAAAAAACACCCATCTACACCCTAGATCATGGAAAAAAAATTCGGATCTTCTCTTTTCCATCGCAATTTGAACAGATTCACAACATGCAACACCTAATTAGAGCAAAATCGGCATGTGCTACTTTGTGCAAGTCGGATTTTATTTCAGAAATCTATTCTACTCTTTTTCTTCTGCTTTGAGGAGGATAGGAGAGAGAAATCTTTTGTCATCCCTCCGAAAACAGTCGACCTGGGCTTGCAGAAATCGGGGTTCTCTATTGTTGGTCAGCTAATGGGCAACAGTGTCTCTTTCACTAGCGTTAAGACATTCCTTGAAGCTAGATGGAGTATGAAAGGCTTTTAGAAACACAAAAACATTCAAATGATAGTTGTGTTCAGATTTCAATCAATGCTTCAAAACAAGAAATCCTTGAAAGACCCCCATAGGTTTTATCAACCGAATACTATTCCTTTGGCCTTGGGTCCCAAACAAACCTATTGAAAAACTGAAATTACATATCCTTCCTGTTTGGATTCGTCTCCCAAACCTTAGGCTCCATTATTTCAACAGTGACACATTAGGGAGGATAGGTAGCCTTATCGACAAACCCTTGTTTATAGACAGAGCAACTACAGCCAAAACAAGAATTGGGTTTGCTAGGATATGTGTTGAGCTTTCTACAAGTAGAAAATTCCCAAACCAGGTTAAGTTCACAGATGAGTTTGGAACACAGGTCTACCAGGAGATGGTTTATGAATGCCTGCCCTTAAGATGTATCAAATATTATGCTTTTGGTCACTCCTATGACCCTACGGTGAATACACTACAGAATGGCAACCAAAATGACAAAGTGAGTACATAAAGAAGAACCAACAAGCACAAGTGAAAGCAGAACAAAGACAATGGAGAAGTAAACACTGCTGAAAGTACAGAAACAGAAGACGGTAAACTGAAGAAATGTATTTCTTATCAATTTCAGAAGGAGTATGCCCGTATATATGGACACAGGGAATTAGTCAGATCCTGGAATTATGGGGATTAGGATTTACTTAGTATCCTATCAAATATTCAAGACATAAATACGCGTCATCACAAGGATTGACGGGGATAGGATATTCTCTTCATAATGACTAGATAATACTGGCGCTGTCTAATACTCTAACAGACCCTCTCAAGCTGGAATGTAGATATTTTCCATTCTCAGGTTGATTACAAGAGCTTCAAAGCTTGGTCTAGAAAGACTTTTGGTAATGATGTAAGTCATGCAGAAGCTTCCATCATCGATTTTTTTCTCGAATAAAATAGCGATCGACCTCCACATGTTTGGATCGATCATGATGGAATGTGACTGTGAGCGATGCTAACGGCAGCTTTACTACCACACTAGAGCTTCGTAGGAATGGTACTAAATGCAAAAGAAACTATTTAAAGTTCTGGTTCACACTATAGACTTCTCTCCCTACAAACCAGGTTATATTCCACGCTGAGGGAAATTGCATCTTTCTCATAGAAAAGCATGCCATGTCATCTATTTTTCTTCTTTCTCTGTCTCTCTCTTCCTTTTTATTTATTTTCTTTTTTATGAAATGAGTTACATACATGTCTCCTTTTTATTTTTATTTTTTTTTGATGCAATGAGTTACATACAGGCAGACATGGGCATGACCTAATGGCTTCAAATGTGACTTGACTTGATGGCTCACATTCCTTAATACATATGTTGTAAAGCGGGATCTTATAAAGAAGATATTGACAATGCAGAAAAAAATCACTTAAATCGGAAATTAAATATCTAGCTAGCACACTCCCGACCCACCCAAATAAATAAAAAATAAAAATCTGTCAATGGAAGAAGACCAAAAAAAAATTGTGTTCTTTCCTGATATTTTTCCCGGTTACTCATAAACAATACAATCAAATGCTTATGGGAGTGGCCTTGCAGTTTTTTTCTCATATATGCGCAGAAACACTGATCTAAACCCCAAATTATACAGAAAAATTATCCTTTACATTCCAAGAAGAAATACAATCTGCCAATATCACAAAACTTGCCAAACGAGAAAACATAAGAACTATGAGTAGTCAAGTCATCTTACATTCCAGATACAACTCGATGGCCCGTGTTAAGTGTTTTTAATCCTGGAACCCCTTCAAGCAAAGAAAACAACTGGAGTGAATGTCATGTTGATCACATCTGGTGCTGTTTCTACTGTTTTTTCCCATTGGCATGACTCTGCTCCAGGTCATCCCCTCCTCGTCTTCTGAAAATAACTGTCACATCCTGCAGCAAGACCACAGCTTACTGATCAGTTTACTATCAGTAGTTTCCAGTTTTTCACCCACCATATAAATCCACGAGAAAATAATCCATCAAAAGGGGTATAATAGCAGTAAAATATGATAGTAATTTTATGATATCACTCGAAATACCCAGTAAAATCTCAATAGCAGTTTAGAGCCTCAGAGAAGCAATAGCACACCAACCTTGTCCTTATACTTTAAAGGGCCAGCACTTGGCTGACCTTTTAAATCCGAAAATCTGTGATCTCCAATGTCTTTCCACATAGTTTGCAATGTCCACTGCCGATAGAGGAGACAATTGATGCTGTCTTACATATACTACATCTCTTCCACCGAGAGTGGCAGAGGTCACTATGTGCGTACCATATTTTTCAATGAAGCTGGACGAGAAAATTATTATGGAGTCAGATAAAATCAGGGTGAGAAGGATAACAATTATCTACAGGTTATCATGTACTAATGCCACGTACTGATGAAAGTTAGAACTTTTTGTAAATATACAGTTGATCTATTTAAACCATAGATATGCACTTTCTTCTTCAAAGAGCATCAGAATAATTTAATATTTCTGTGAAAGAATATATTTTTAACATTACTGGTCTTTACCTTACAGGTGCTGCTGCATGCTTTTACAATAAAATTTAGACAAACACTATAGTCTGGATAAATTAGAGCCTATGCTTTTCAAAGAAAAAAAACTAGCTTCTCAATGACTTGTTAAACAACAATGTCAACGCCTATGGTTGACTCTGACGGTTGTACACCTCAAAAGCTCATCAAATAGCAGAATGCAAATCCTGAGTCACCATCCCATGATAAGTGCTCATTTCTCAGGAAGATGGTAAACGAATCAGAAATTTCTCCTAACGTGCATCAATCTATTAAAATCATAGTCAATCCAGCTAAACTAAACTCCACATCGTCATCAAAATGTTCCTCAAAATGCCTCAGAAGCATACCCATTTCATTCCACCCAGTAAAAGGAAAATGAACACGGCACAGAAGTATACAGGTTCACTTGTAGTGGCATACAACTATATGTGACACCACATATATGATACTTGATCACTTTTCTGAATTATGAACATCATGGAGAGTTTTAGTTTTGCAGGAGCAGCAGTGCATGGAACGTGATGACCAAGGTAGCAAATTATACCTTGCTAAGGATGCTGGATCCCAAGAGTAAGGAACAGCATGCTTTATTTCTTCCCGCAAAATCAAATTTGATTTTGCTAATCTGACAGAGAACAAGGGAATAATGTATCCAGTCATTGCAAGGGATTTTGTAGCTGCTGCATCGAGTTGCCAAGATCCAGTGAAATTAAACATTGCATTAAACTACCAAGTGGAACAGAGCCAGATATACCAGACTTCTCATTGAAGTATTTTACCATCTGCAAACTCAAGTTCAGAGATATTTCAGTAAGATTATGGTGAGAAACTGGAGCTAGTTTCAGTTTATGATTAGCACCTATTCCATCCTAAATTCAGATTTCAGAATGTGCTGGCATAAAAGTTTAGATGAGTCAAAGAAAATAACATGAAGAATAGCCGAATTAGTCAGTACAGTGAACAGTATGCTTGCTGCATTTCAACTTAAGACCTCAACGCTACATTCTCAATCATTGTTCTACTCAATGGAACTACAGAAAAAGGGATAAGAATTTGAAAAACTATTAAGGTTATCATTCACCAAGTTACTATCTTCTCCTAATATAATGACTAAATGGCAGTAGCTTCAAAAAATGCCAGTAGCTCAAGGGATGGATACCATTGTGCAACTTCCATTAGTGACTGTCAACAAGTAAAGCACCAATTGGAGGGCACAACTAGTGAACCTCACTATCTTTAGTTATCAAAAATAAACACGGGGCACTGTACTGGAAAAGTTTTCAACAATTTACCAGGTGTGAGCTTGAAATGTTCAAAGAGCACTACGATCTAACGCAAAAATAAAAGGGAAAATCAAGCAGCAAACAACAATCAACTTTGTTCCCCGCCCCTCAGAAAGATCCTCTATGCAATTATAGCAAATCCTCAAAGCAAGAAAAGACTGATCGCCACACAAAATTCCTATCAAGATTAATAATGAACCAAAAAAGCTAGAATTGAGAGGCAACCGCGAAAAAACTTTCATCAAGCCTCTCGATCTAATGCATCCCACGAAAATAAAAGATAAAGGAATAAACTGAAAGAAAGCAAGACAAAGAAATTCAAAGGTGACCTCGTGGAAGCTCAAAACAGGGGTGGTCTCAGTAGCCCTCTTCCCTCTAGAATAGTCAATATCAACAGAAACATTAGGAACAACCACCCCATCACAGATCACAAGATCTCTGCCATTTTGCTCATCTATATGAACCAATCTAGACCCTGGTGCTCCCTTGCAATAAAGAAGCCTAATATCAGAAGTCACATCAAATCCTCGGCCAAGAGCTTGTAAGGAGTTAGAAAGAGTGGTGGCCAAAGCATCTGAGACTGATAAACTGTTTCCTTGTGCCATCCATGGATAAAGTTCACAACTTTATGAGAAAGAACTTGATGGGCTCAGTTCTATTCAACAGTTAATAATATATTTCAGCTAGTATTGAAAATTTTCCTCGAGTTTTCTACTTTTCTTGGCTTAGGTTTTTGCAGAAGGGGGAGAAGATTATTGATGAGTCAGAGGTTGGACTTTGAACTCAGTTGAAGGTTGACTGTTCAAGGGGTTTTTTTTTTCTTCTTTCTTTTTTGCTGTAATAATTCCGGTTGACCCGCTAGTGCTCTTCTTTTCCTTTGGATTGAATCTGCGTTGACCAGTCATTTTTTTTTCATCTTTGAAAGCTTGAGCCTTCGTCGTTTGGGCGATTAACGAGGAGATGGGTCTCCTCGCGGCCTCTATCATCACCTCATTGTCCACCGTTCGAGACGTGTCAGCAAAGGTCTTGTTGTCATGTGTCAGACGGTAGGCAATACAGTAAGGGTGGAGACGATGAGGAGATCCAGTCCCATTAACGAGCCAAACAAAGCAATATTAGGTTTTTAAATTTATTTACGAATAGTTTGATTTATTTTATGTAATATATTGAGCTTAAAGAAATATTTACATTCGGTTCGATAACGTTATAATTCTTTAAACGAGTCAAACTTATAAACGAATCTAATTAGGTATTCAAACTCAACTCGTTTAATACAAATTGGCGAACATATTTAAACCGAACACAAGTCGAATTCAAGCTGTTTACGAACATTTTGATTCTTTAAATACCCTTATTCTCGGCCCACATCCAGCTCCACTGCACCCAGGGAGAGGTATAGTCAAAATGAAAAAGATTTTATGGGTTCATGTGCGAATTTTCTTCTTCAAATTATTTCATTCTTTCACTTCATTAATTTATAGATAGTTTTATCAATTCGTCCACTTTCTAAAATAAAAATCTCAATTTATTTAGGTGTAAATATACCTTAATAGCTATGTTCTTAGACTCGAACCAGGTATCGACTCGACTAAGGTTAAGAGTCAGGAGTTAGTGGATTCTGCCGAGTTCAACCAGAATCCGACCGACCCATAGTTCATAAATGAATAAATGAATATATGGATATTTATATACACACACATATATGTATATGTGTGTGTATTATATATATGTATATGTGTGTGTACGTGCATGTGTGTCTAATCAATAAATTTTTTTTGTTAAATATCCACCATTTATATGAAAAAGAAAATTTACTGAAATGAAATATTTTGGGACAAAACAAAATTAAAAATAGTACAATATTTTTAGAACATAAGGATTATATCAAAAAGACAACTTAATAAAATAAAATAAAAACATGACTCAGTATTTAAAAAATAAGCATTTATTATTTTTCCATGAAAAGGAAATTAGCATCTTTAATTTTGAAAATATTTTGGGGTTAATATGTTTTGATTTTTTACCATGTATTAGTTGAGTATAAAAAGGGGGGAAAGAAAGAAAGAAAAAGTTGATATCATATAAATTAAAATTTCTGGAAAAAAAAAACATGGCAATGTATACGAATCTGGCTTGTTGGACAGCTGGAGTGGGGAGAAGTTTATCTTTTTTTCTTGAAGCAAAAAGGTCAAATTCTTAGCCTCGGGGTCATCCAACTGCCCTTGCCACATGGAGCTGCGTAAAGGATGTAAATCAGGAGCTTAACAGCCTTCGAACTTGGTAAGACATTATCAGGATTCCACACAAGGTGCGTACTGCAAACTGAACCAGCAACATATTAACTCAATTAGGCCGGATACAATGGCATAACTATTACTGGCCTAGATAGCAGTATTGTACCCACACTACGCATGTTTTGATTCGAACCTGCAAGCAATGTTCTAACTTGGGTACCAACTAAATTATACTCTGAGGGGGAGATTATCTTTTTTCCGAGAACGGGATGAGGAGGTTACTGTAGCGCTCCGCTCCCGAGCCCTAACATCGGGAACAGTGCACCCGCCGTATTTCACTAAGGAGAATACAAAGCGTCGAATCAATCTCTTACTTGTCAAAATGACGTAGAAATTTTTCGCAGAAACGTAAACCATAACATATATTAAACTCCAATAATCGTCATTACATTGCTAAATAAAACTCTGGAATTAAAATAGTAAAGTAGTGTGTGGAAATCCTCAAAATATAAATAAGAACAAAACAACTGCAGCGTCCCCTCATATCCTAGCCGCAGCTCTCAACCAGCCCACTCTGCTATATCCGTCTCGTCCTCAATGAAGATATGCTCGTAGTCCTCATCCGGCTCACCTGGGAAGTAGGGGTGAGTGACAGAAATCACCCAGTAGATGCCCGCCTCAAACAAATACAAAACGTACATACCAAAATGATATAGCCACATAGCACATAAACATGATATAACACATAGCACATAAATATAAGATAACATGCATAAGATAAAGTAAATGCGGTAAGTAAGTCACTCCACATAAAAATGCGCAAGTACGTGATGCATGCTCAATTAACGTGTCACACGCACCAAGAATCATGTCATGCAATATGCCCTAGACCTATATGCAATGCATGATCCCGGGATTGACTGGATGCCTGTAGCCCGTGCACTACAATCCACCCTTGCGGATGCCCGTGGCCCGTGCACCACGATCCACCCCAACCGATGCCCGTGGCCCGTGCACCACGATCCACCGTAACCAAGTATCCATGGCCCGTACACCATGATCCTCTTCACTCGAGCGTCTGAGACCCGTACATCTCAGCCCACTCCCAATGCAATGCACGTGCCATGAATGCAACAACAAAATCGCCTGGGGCCCGTACGCCCATCCTCACCAACTCCGGCACTCAACACTAGTCGTCTGGGGCCCGTACGCCCATCCTCACCATCTCCGGCACACAATATTTAGTTTAATAAATTTTAAGAACATTGAAAAGTTGTTATTTAGCATCCCCTCATTTTTCCTTAACTTGTATTAATTTTCTAGAATTTTCTACTAATTTTCTCTTATTTAATTCTATTTATTACTAATTATTTTTAATTACTTATATTTACCAAAATTCATAAATTAAGTGGAAATAATTTAATTTTAACATTTTATATTTTCTGTAATTTATTTAGAATTTTCTAATAATTAAATATATTTTTCTAGAATTTTAAACTAATTTTATTTAATTATTTATTGTTTAATCATTTCAGAAATTAATTTCAGATTTTTTTTTAATTTTCGGCCTGGGCCGGCCTGCTGCCTGGTCCGGTCCGCTGGCCATCCGGTCCGGTCCGGCAGCCTGGCCGGTCCAACAGTATTTTTTTTATTTGTTTTTATTTTTTCTATTTTCTTCTAACCTCCATAAAATCTTCGTTTTAACTCCGATTGACCTCAAACCAGTTGCGTTGGACTCGTTATAACGAGACGCAACTTTTGAAGGTGGACACGTCATCACGTGTCCGGACGCGCCGTCAGGGGCCGCGCGTGGGCCCCACGCGCCACCCCTCTGAAACGCGTTAGTCAGACCCTTTTTTCAATTTTCAACCAATCCTAACCTATTCCAGGCTAGATGAAGTTATTCTAAGGTCAAAACGAAATTTTGAAACCCCTAAGTATGTAATTCTCTAATCTTTTGAGTTGTTTAAAGCGTATTCTCACCCTAATCCAATCATACCATCAAATTCACATTCATACACATACGTAGCAGCAAGTAAACAGTTACCTCATGCTTTTCAATTATAAACAAATACACATCTATAATATAAATAATTAAAACAAGTAAATCACATAAAATATATCATCAAGGAATGCATGTATTATACCCGTTTGAGGGGGGAAGAGGCACCTACCTCGATTGACGATAACACGAATAATTTGACGGACTAAAACTTGGGTTCGGGGTCTCGCCTCCCTTCTTCTTCTCTCTTTTCTCTCTTCTCTCTCTCTCTCTCTCTCTCTCTTTTTTTTGTCGTATACTTTTTTGTGCGTGTGTGTGTGTGTATACGTATATATGGGGGTGAGTTAGGATAGGTTTATTTGGTTTTCCCATTTGGTTTTGGTTTAGGTTTCCTAATGTGATTCTAACACTATTAGTTTATAATTATCTTTATTATCATCATCTCCTTCCATCATTATCATTATTATTATTATTATTATCTTATTTAGTAACATTTATGTATACATATATCTACTACATATATATCGATATCTATATCTATATATATATATATATATCTATATATATATATATATATATATATATATATATATATATATATATATTTTCTTCTTCTTTTTTTTCGGCCATAACATCCTACCAACCTTACAAAAAGTTTCGTCCTCGAAACTTGACGTACCTTATTCGAAAAGCTGTGGATATCTCTCTTGCATTTGCTCCTCAAGCTCCCAAGTCGCCTCGCGCTCGGTGTGATTGGTCCACTGCACTTTGACATAAGGGATGACTCGGTGTCTCAACACTTGGTCCTTGCGATCCACTATCCTGATAGGAGTCTCCTCATATGTAATGTCCGGTCGGATCCTCAACGGTGGCGCATCCAAAACATGGCCCGGGTTCGGAACATATTTCCTCAACTGAGAAACGTGAAATATGTTGTGAACCTGAGCCAAGGTAGGGGGTAATGCCAGTCGGTAGGCCAAGGTACCGACCTTCTTGAGCACCTCGTATGGACCAATGTAGCGAGGCTTCAGTTTACCCTTTATACCAAATCGCGAAACCCCCTTCATAGGTAACACTCTCAAGTAAACCTTCTCGCCCATGTCGAACTCCAGTGGACGTCGTTTCGAATCAGCCCAGCTTTTGCTTCTGTCTTGAGCAACCTTTAGTCTATCTCGTATCAATTTTACTTTCTCTCTAGTCTGCTCAACCAACTCAGGGCCGGTAATAACACGCTCGCCAACCTCGTCCCAATGAGCAGGAGACCTGCACTTACGTCCATAGAGCGCCTCAAAGGGTGCCATGCCGATGGCACTATGGTGACTGTTGTTGTAGAAAAACTCAATTAGCTTGATCATACCGTCCCAGTTCCCCTTGAAGTCCAATGCACACGCTCTCAACATGTCTTCTAATGTCCGAATGGTCCTTTCAGACTGCCCGTCTGTCTGTGGATGAAAAGCGGTACTGAGTCGCAGCTCCGCCCCCAACCTTTTCTGGCAAGCTGACCAGAATCGAGAGGTGAATTTCGAATAACGGTCTGAGACGATACTGACTGGGACTTCGTGTAGGCTAACAACATCATTAATATATAATGTCACCAGTCTTTGCACGGTCACATCACTAGGCACGGGTAGGAAGTGAGCAGTCTTCGTCAATCGATCAACGATCTCCCAGATCATATCGTTACCGTTTCTTGTTTTAGGAAGTCCTGCTATAAAGTCCATCGTCACATGCTCCCACTTCCATTCCGGTATCTCTAATGGCAACATCACACCTCCCGGCCTCTGATGCTCTGCCTTAACCTGCTGACAAACGAGACATCTCTCAATGAACTCAACAATGTGTCTTTTCATCCCACTCCACCAGTAGTGTTTCTTTAGATCGTTATACATCTTCGTAGCACCGGGGTGGATCGACAACTTTGAATTGTATGCCTCCTTCAGCAATTCCCTCCTTAGCTCCTCATCGTCAGGCACGCACAACCTTCCTTGGTACCAAATACTTCCATCATCATGAATCTGGAAGCACTCAATTAAATTGGTTAACATCCTCTCTCGGATATCACTAAGCGTCACATCTTCCTTTTGCGCCTCCTTGATCCGCTCAACCAGAGATGGTGTAATTTCTAAGGATGCCAGAATATTAGCAGTGGAATCAACAATGTCGAGATCAAACTCTGCCATCTCTTTCTCTAATGGTGTCTGTCCAGCGTGATTAGACTTTCTGCTCAAGGCATCTGCAACTCGGTTTGCCTTCCCTGATGATAACTAATGGTCAGGTCATAATCCTACAATAGCTTAAGCCATCTCCTCTGATGCATATTCAACTTCTTCTGTGTGAATAGATACTTCAAGATCATACGATCTGTGAAGAATTTGCACTTTACACCGTATAGATAATGACGCCAACTCTTTAATACAAACATCACCGCTGCCAGCTCCAGATCATGAGTCGGGAAATTTTGTTCATATTGCTTCAACTGTCTCGAAGCGTATGCAATAACTCTATCTCCCTGCCTTAACACGCATTCTAGCCCATTCTTTGAGGCGTCGCTATAGATGACAAATCCTTCAGTGCCAGAGGGTTATGCTAACACTAGTACAGTCGTCAATTTTTGCTTCAACTCTGCAAAGCTTTTCTCACACTCGGAGGTCCATACAAACTTAGTCTTTTTCTGAGTCAGTCGACTCAGTGGTGCTTCAATCCTCGAAAATCCCTTCACAAACTTGCGATAATAACCGGCAAGACCAAGAAAGCTGCGTACCTCAGTGACGTTAGTAGGTCGTGGCCATTCCGTGATCGCCTCTATCTTCTTTCTAAGAGTCTCCAATACCTCCCGCAAGTGTTCAGCATGAGCCTCCTCATTAGGCGAGTACACCAAGATGTCGTCGATGAACACCACCATAAAGTGGTTCAACTGCTCCCTGAACACTGTGTTCATCAGATCCAGGAAAGCCGCAGGTGCATTCGTCAGTCCAAAGGGCATTACAAGAAACTCGTAGTGGCCATATCGAGCACAGGACGCAGTCTTTGCTATGCCTTCTGCCTTAATCCTTAACTGATGGTAGCATGATCGAAGATCAATCTTCGACAATACCATGGCACTCTTCAACTGATCATTTAACTCATTGATCATCAGTAGTGGGTATTATTCTTTATCGCGATCTTATTAAGCTTACGATAGTCGATGCATAGTCTCAGACTACCGTCCTTTTTCTTCACAAATGATACCGGGGTCCCCAGGGCGAAACACTAGGTCTGATGAACTTTCGGTCCAGCAACCCCTATAACTGTTCCTTGAGCTCTTTTAACTATGTTGTTGCCATCCTGTATGGCGCCTTCGAGATCGGTTTACCTTCGGGTATAAGATCAATCTTGAACTCTGCTTCCCTGCTCGGTGGTGAAAATGATAGCTCATCAGAGAAGCCGTCCTTAATTTCTCATACCACTGGAATGTCCTCCCCTTTGCTTTCTGCTACTTCTGACTCTGTGGTGGAGGGGCTTGTGCCGGTGTAGGACACTCTCTAGCATAATGTCCCTGTTTGCCACAGTTGCAGCAAACCTTTTTGAGCTCCCTAGCAATGATCTATGTGCGAATACCACAATATGTACCTACTGGGGGTGGCGGTATAACTTCCTTGAGTGGCTGTGCCGCTGTCGCTGCGGGACCCCCAATCATCAATGGTCGAGACGCTGATCCTTGTCCCTACTGTGGTGATCTGAAAGATTGCCCGGTCAGATGGCAGCATGAGATCTTTAACCATCTCTCCTATCTCCTAGGACAGAACTTCTCTCGCGGTCTCTTATCCCTGTCGACCGCTCCAACCCTCTCGAGATCACCCTCAACCTCAAGACGCACTTCCAGCAACTCTTCAAAAGTGGTAGGCTGATTGCAGATGATCAATGACTGAAGGAGAGAGCTCAAGCTGGTCTTGAACTCCAGCATCTTCGCTTTCTCGTTATCCATGATGACGTGCATGTAACTCGCAAGTGCATGGAACCTCTCAAACTACTGGTCCCCAGTCATGGACCCCTACGTTAGAAGCTGAAACACCATCATCCTCCTCTGAATGACACTTTCAGGAACATAGTGCTTTTGATACTCCTCCCTGAACCAGGTCCATATCGGTGATGGAGTCAGTCTGCGTGCCATGCCCTGCCACCATTGCTCGGCATCACCCTCTGAGAATGGTACAACCGCATCAACCTTCAGGCCATCCGTACTTCCATCAATCCCAACTGCTCAGGCACATTCTTGAGCCAGATCTCTGCTCCTCTGGTCGTGTGGTACCCCTGAACATAGGTACCTTGCAGTTCTGCGTCTTCTGGTAGAAAAATTGAAGCCCCCTGGGGTGGTGGTGCTGCTGTAGGTGAGCCATCTGTATATGCTACTGAGCCATCAATGTGGTCAACGTGGCCAAGGTATCTGCAAAGACCTGAGGAATGGTATCCTGAACCTGCTGATCATCGTCATCGTGTCCTCCGTTTTCTGCTGGCGGCTCGCGTCGTGGAGGCATTATCCACAATTTGAGTTCATGAAACGAATACAGATTTGTCGATAATAAGTTGAAAGGTGAAACACGGATAAATCGATAATTAGACAAGAAAAGCTTACCACCGGCACACACCTCCCATAACCCGATCATAACTTAGGTCTAAGATCATCTCTTAAGTCTACTTTGTTTATTAGGGGTAAAATCATCATTTTACAAAAGATCGTAACTTACGTCTAGTGATCTAGTTAATCCTGCGTTTCCGAGGCGGATCTGAAGCCTCGGCTCTGATACCACCTGTAGCGCTCCGCTCCCGAGCCCTAACATCGGGAACAGTGCACCCGCCGTATCTCACTAAGGAGAATACAAAGCGTCGAATCAATCTCTTACTTGTCAAAATGACGTAGAAATTTTTCGCGGAAACGTAAACCATAACATATATTAAACTCCAATAATCGTCATTACATTGCTAAATAAAACTCTGGAATTAAAATAGTAAAGTAGTGTGTGGAAATCCTCAAAATATAAATAAGAACAAAACAACTGCAGCGTCCCCTCATATCCTAGCCGCAGCTCTCAACCAGCCCACTCTGCTATATCCGTCCCGTCCTCAATGAAGATATGCTCGTAGTCCTCATCCGGCTCACCTGGGAAGTAGGGGTGAGTGACAGAAATCACCCAGTAGATGCCCGCCTCAAACAAATACAAAACGTACATACCAAAATGATATAGCCACATAGCACATAAACATGATATAACACATAGCACATAAATATAAGATAACATGCATAAGATAAAGTAAATGCGGTAAGTAAGTCACTCCACATAAAAATGCGCAAGTACGTGATGCATGCTCAATTAACGTGTCACACGCACCAAGAATCATGTCATGCAATATGCCCTAGACCTATATGCAATGCATGATCCCGGGATTGACTGGATGCCTGTAGCCCGTGCACTACAATCCACCCTTGCGGATGCCCGTGGCCCGTGCACCACGATCCACCCCAACCGATGCCCGTGGCCCGTGCACCACGATCCACCGTAACCAAGTATCCATGGCCCGTACACCATGATCCTCTTCACTCGAGCGTCTGAGACCCGTACATCTCAGCCCACTCCCAATGCAATGCACGTGCCATGAATGCAACAACAAAATCGCCTGGGGCCCGTACGCCCATCCTCACCAACTCCGGCACTCAACACTAGTCGTCTGGGGCCCGTACGCCCATCCTCACCATCTCCGGCACACAATATTTAGTTTAATAAATTTTAAGAACATTGAAAAGTTGTTATTTAGCATCCCCTCATTTTTCCTTAACTTGTATTAATTTTCTAGAATTTTCTACTAATTTTCTCTTATTTAATTCTATTTATTACTAATTATTTTTAATTACTTATATTTACCAAAATTCATAAATTAAGTGGAAATAATTTAATTTTAACATTTTATATTTTCTGTAATTTATTTAGAATTTTCTAATAATTAAATATATTTTTCTAGAATTTTAAACTAATTTTATTTAATTATTTATTGTTTAATCATTTCAGAAATTAATTTCAGATTTTTTTTTTAATTTTCGGCCTGGGCCGGCCTGCTGCCTGGTCCGGTCCGCTGGCCATCCGGTCCGGTCCGGCAGCCTGGCCGGTCCAACAGTATTTTTTTTATTTTTTTTTATTTTTTCTATTTTCTTCTAACCTCCATAAAATCTTCGTTTTAACTCCGATTGACCTCAAACCAGTTGCGTTGGACTCGTTATAACGAGACGCAACTTTTGAAGGTGGACACGTCATCACGTGTCCGGACGCGCCGTCAGGGGCCGCGCGTGGGCCCCACGCGCCACCCCTCTGAAACGCGTCAGTCAGACCCTTTTTTCAATTTTCAACCAATCCTAACCTATTCCAGGCTAGATGAAGTTATTCTAAGGTCAAAACGAAATTTTTAAACCCCTAAGTATGTAATTCTCTAATCTTTTGAGTTGTTTAAAGCGTATTCTCACCCTAATCCAATCATACCATCAAATTCACATTCATACACATACGTAGCAGCAAGTAAACAGTTACCTCATGCTTTTCAATTATAAACAAATACACATCTATAATATAAATAATTAAAACAAGTAAATCACATAAAATATATCATCAAGGAATGCATGTATTATACCCGTTTGAGGGGGGAAGAGGCACCTACCTCGATTGACGATAACACGAATAATTTGACGGACTAAAACTTGGGTTCGGGGTCTCGCCTCCCTTCTTCTTCTCTCTTTTCTCTCTTCTCTCTCTCTCTCTCTTTTTTGTCGTATACTTTTTTGTGCGTGTGTGTGTATACGTATATATGGGGGTGAGTTAGGATAGGTTTATTTGGTTTTCCCATTTGGTTTTGGTTTAGGTTTCCTAATGTGATTCTAACACTATTAGTTTATAATTATCTTTATTATCATCATCTCCTTCCATCATTATCATTATTATTATTATTATCTTATTTAGTAACATTTATGTATACATATATCTACTACATATATATCGATATATATATATATATATATATATATATATATATATATATATATATATATATATATTTTCTTCTTCTTTTTTTTCGGCCATAACAGTTACCTTTTCGAATCCTTCTAAAATCATATTTATAATTATTTGCACATTGGAAATCAATTTTGAATTGAATTGAACCGGATTGACGGGTTTGCTTAAATATCGGTCCAATCTCTGTTAGACCCAAGCCGTGACTGAATTTGACCGAGCCATTTTTTTCTGGTTCTGAGGTGCAACACAGACCGATTGTTTAGTTGAGTCATGGTCCGACCGGTCTGGCCAGCCGGTTTAGTCTGAATTTCAAAAGATAGGTTAGTAACGATTAAGTAACACGTCTAGGAGTGTTAAGCGAACTGAATAGTTCACGAAATGTTCGAGTTTGATTTGCATTTGGTTCGAGTTTGTTTGTTAATTTTATTCAACCGATCCCAATTCGAATACCTATTTGGGTTCGTTAAGTTAAACGAGCCAAACTATTCGTGAACTGTTCGTCTGGTCTAAACAATTATAACGTTATCGAGTCGAACTCAAACTAATTTTAAAACTCATTTAGCTAAACGAATCCGAATTCGAAAACCTAGTATTCGACTCGGCTAGGTTCGTTAACACTCCTAAACACATCACGTGATAGAAGTAAAATTTTAGAAACAATTAGTAACCAAATAATATATTAGATGATGTGTTTTATTAATTTAAATTCTCAAATTTAGGACGGGTTAACATAAGACATTAGAAATAAGAAAGCTTTTGTAAATGGGAATGGAACCACCTTTAATGATTTTTCTTCTTTTTCTTTTTTGAAGGAACCTTTGAGAAGTTTAATAGATGGTAATAAAAATAAAATAAAAAACCGGTCACTCTATCAGAATTCTAACCCGAATCAAACCCATGAAGTTGATGTCCTTGTTTTTACAGAAAAAAACTTCTCCCTCCTTTTTGTTATTTGATGACTAGTCAATGATTTTCCATTGACCAGCCTGCACTATCAAACATTAGCAAGCAATATAAAATATTGAACCCCATAAAATCTCATACTCAAATCCAAAACATTTTTTTAATAACTACATCAATTCAAGCAGTGCATAGAAATAACAAATGAGATACAACTTGTGCAAATGAGTCCATGTATACATCACATACTCCTAAATTGTCCTTGTCATTTCTACACACTAACTAGTGAGGTATGCGTTCACCGTGTCAAATAAAAATTCACCTAACTACACTCAATTTACATTCACATGTAGCCTTGTTCAATGTAATTGTTCTTTAACCATTATAGTTGTGGCGCTGAGTTTAACCCACATATGCTTTTTTTGACTTTGACCAATAATACACTTTTTATTGACTCATTTATCTTTTGACATTTTGTAGCGCCCCGACCCGGACAGCGGAATCCGAACCGGTGCACCCGTCGTAGCTTACTGAGAAGACTACCAGACGTCTCATCTCTCGTGTACACATCATCAGTGACGTACGAAAGTAGACGCGGAAACATGTATATATCCAAGGTCAACCGTTAACTCGTACATCAAAAAAACTAAAATCCCAACAACTGGTCATAATGTTTGCCAACTGAAATCCTCAACCAAACGAAATAACGGAAATAAACAACACTGTCTCAACTATTTCCTCAAAATGCACTCTAAACGTCCCATTCAGCCCACTCGCCGTCATCCTCAATGAATATCATATCGTAACTGGGTTCATCTGCAAGATCAAAGACAGTACCCTTAGCGAAAAACGCTAGCAAGTAACCCACTTATAAGACATACGGGATCATCACATGGCAAGACATGAGTAATAGATAACTTGAGGGAATTGAGGGGCACATGTCTTGATATTTTCAAATATATAAGCGGAACAAGTAATAAATCAGGTACAGCAACTTGAAACGCAAGTAAGCAATTCATCATCGATCAAATAACATAAACACACATACCACAACGACTCTCGTGATGCATGTCAAATAATGCACTACGCTACACAATCACATATGCATGAGCCATTTCTTTCAAATCAATGCAATGCATGACACAATGTCCGGTTCCTAACTCATTTCCTTGTAACGCACCCCGGCTTATATTTCCATCCCGGTTAACGTTACAAGCTCGTATGCTCTGTGATGCACCTCGGCTTATATTTCCATCCCGATTAACATCACAGCTCTCGTAAAACTCTACAATGCACCTCGGCTTATATTTCCATCCCGATTAACATTGTAGAGGACTTTATACCCTGTAACGCACCCCGGCTTAAATTTCCATCCCGGTTAACGTTACAGTCTTTTGTGGCCTACAGTGCACCCCGGCTTAAATTTCCATCCCGGTTAACACTGTAGGTCACCTTCGCAAATCAGTGCCGAAGCACCACTCTTTTCAAAAACTTATGCAATGCACGTGCCATGATGCGAGACTCCTCACTTCATTCATACTTCTCGTTCACATATACAATATACATTCACATGCGCAAGTACAAGTAGCATTCAAGGTACACTAGCTTATTCATCAACACTTAACCCTCAACTAGCTCGTCAACACTTACCCTTGATTCTAACGTTCACAACCTACGAGAGTATCCCTATCTTTTCCTCATTGAACCCCAAGACATCTCGTACGTTCAATTCCTAACCCGTCTAAGTCATTCCCGTTGAACTCGGTTCGAGAACCCATTGAAGTCACCAAGTTGATTCACCTTCCTAAATCATGTTCCCGAGACTTAGACTACCTTTAATCAAGTCCTAAGAAGTCACTAGAGTCACCCAAAGACTCCCCGAACGTCCCCCTTTCTTCCTCTACTTTCCACAAAATTTCAGGACTTCATCCCCTATACATCGATCGATCGATGTCCAACTGGGGACATCGATCTATCACTTCGATCGATCGATGTCCTTCTGAGGACATCGATCTCTCAACCTGCACCTACATCGATCGATCGATGTCCAGCTGGGGACATCGATCTCTCAGCCACTACTACATCGATCGATCGATGTCCAACTGGGGACATCGATCTCTGACATCGATCGATCGATGTCAGTTCTATTCCAGAAATTCTTCTGCGATTTTCTGCAGAACTCCATCAATGTTTCCAATCTCCATCCACCAATTCCAAACCTAGATTTCCCTACTACAGTTTCAAGCTTAACATACAGATTAACCGCTATACACATCTCAAACAAGATTCAAGCCTAGAACTCAATTATCCGACACTCTCAATCCTAAAAATCCAATCTTTCCCCTCAACCCATTGCCCAACTATGGGATCACACCAAGAGGGAATTCAGGGTAGGGATTTGCATGTTTTCACATAAACGTCAACAACAACAAATGAATATTCATATATCTTGGCCAGATCTTGAAACGAAAACGCATAGATCATAAACGAATAATCAAAGAACAAATCTACTGCATGGTGATCCAATTTGATAACAAAATAGGCCGTTTTCTTTCGCAAATCGTAAGAACTTATAAACAGACTACTTGCCTTTGATTACTCGAAGACGGATTGAAGAACGGATGTAGGTTGGATTGATTCCTGAAGGCTATCTTCTCTTACGCTGGGAGAAACGGCTAGGGCAGACAAAAGAAGCGTCGTTGGTTTCTGAAGAAACTGACGCTTATCAGTTTATATATGGTCAGGGAAAAAGTTTGGTGTTTCTAAATTACATTTTATTTCTTATTTATCTTAAAGGATAAATCCTAATTATTTAATTCTAAAATTAATTACAATTAAACTCTAATAATAAATCCTCCATTTATTCTAATTAATCCTCATATTAATGTCTAATTAATTTTCGTTGACCGTTATTAATTTCCGCAAAAGAAATCCTTCTTTGTCTTTTAATTTCCCTACGGAGGGTGCGGGGCATAACATCCCTCCCCCCTTATAAGAAGTTTCATCCTCGAAACTGGCGTATCTTATTGGAAGAGGTGTGGATATAACTCTTTCATTTGATTTTCAAGCTCCCACGTGGCTTCGCGCTCCGTATGGTTACTCCATTGAACTTTGACATACGGAATGACGCGCCGGCGTAAGACTTGATCTTTCCTATCCACAATCTTTATTGGATGTTCTTCGTAAGTGACATCTTCTTTCACGTCCAATGGTTGAGCTTCAAGGACATGGCTCGGATCCGATACGTATTTCCGTAGTTGCGACACGTGGAATACGTTATGGACTTGTGATAAACTGGGAGGTAAGGCTAGTCGGTATGCCCTTTCACCAACTTTACCAAGAACTTCATAAGGACCAAGATATCTAGGGCTCAACTTGCCCTTCACTCCAAATCTAGCCACTCCTTTGGTTGGTGAAACTCGTAGGTAAACCTTATCGCCTTCCTCAAACTCCAACGGTCGTCTCTTGGTGTCAGCCCAACTTTTACTACGATCTTGAGCCACCTTGAGTTTCTCTCTTATCACCTTGACCTTTTCCACTGTTTGCTCAACCAACTCGGGTGCAGTGATTGTCCTTTCTCCAACTTCATCCCAACAAATCGGGGATCTGCACTTACGCCCGTATAACGCTTCGAATGGCGCCATGCCAATTGCACTGTGATAGCTGTTATTATATGAAAACTCCATTAATTTCAACATGCTATCCCAGTTCCCTTTGAAGTCCAAGGCGCATGCTCTCAGCATGTCTTCCAATGTTTGGATGGTCCTCTCGGATTGCCCATCCGTTTGCGGGTGATATGCTGTGCTCATTCTCAACTCCGTACCCATAGCTTTCTGGAATGCCCTCCAGAACTTAGAGGTGAACTTGGGGTCACGGTCCGATACGATGCTAACTGGGACTCCATGTAGACTTACAATGTTATCCACATAGATATTGGATAACCTTTCATACGAAGTACCATGAGGCATGGCTATGAAGTGAGCCGTCTTCGTTAATCGATCTACAATTACCCAGATCATCTCATTTCCATTGCGGGTCTTGGGTAGTCCCATTACGAAATCCATCGTCACGTGCTCCCACTTCCATTCTGGAATCTCTAGTGGCTTCATCAAACCACCAGGTCGTTGATGTTCCGCTTTGACTTGTTGGCATATCAAACATCTCTCAACATATGCCGCTATTGACCTTTTCATCCCTATCCACCAATAGTTTCTTTTGAGGTCCTTATACATCTTAGTACTCCCGGGGTGGATGGACATTCTTGAGTTATGCGCTTCTCGGAGCAATTCCGTTCGAAATTCGTCCTTACTGGGTACGCATAACCGATTCTGAAACCATAGACTTCCATCTCCTCGCAATTGGAAATCCTTTACTTGTCCCGTGGATAATCTGTCGCGGATTCCTTTCAGTGCTGGGTCCTCATACTGCGCTTCTTTAATTCGGTCTACCAAGTCTGGGCTGATAGATAAAGCTGTAAGGACATTTGCCACTGAATCCACCAATTCAAGATCAAACTCTTCGATCTCTCTTTCCAACGGAGACTGTCTCGCGTGGCTAGACTTCCTGCTCAATGCGTCTGCCACTCTATTGGCTTTACCCGGATGGTAGTTGATGGTCAAGTCATAGTCCTTGAGTAGCTCCAACCATCTCCTTTGTCTCATGTTCAACTCCTTCTGCGAGAATAGATACTTTAAGCTCTTATGATCAGTGAATACTGCACACTTCTCTCCATATAGATAGTGTCTCCAGATCTTAAGGGCAAATACCACAGCTGCGAGCTCCAAGTCATGCGTCGGGTAGTTCTGTTCATATGGTTTCAGTTGTCTTGACGCGTACGATATGACTCGTTCGTTTTGCATCAAGACACAACCTATAAATGAAGGGTTAGTTTAGGACTTGCATAAGTATATACAATGCATTAATTGTAATGGTGTACATACCTAGTCCTTTCTTGGATGCGTCACTATAGATCACGAAACCGTCGGTGCCGGAAGGTTGTGCCAACACCGGGGCTGTGGTCAATCTCTTCTTGAGCTCAGTAAAGCTCTGCTCGCATTCAGCAGTCCATTCGAATTTAGTCTTCTTCTGCGTGAGTCGACTCAATGGTACTGCTATCGTTGAGAATCCCCCAACAAACTTCCTATAGTAGCCTGCCAAGCCTAGGAAGCTTCTGACTTCGGTCACATTTGTGGGTCTTGGCCATTCAGTGATGGCTTCTATCTTCTTAGGATCTACAGAGATCCCATCTTCAGAAATCACGTGACCAAGGAAGGCTACACTTCTTAGCCAAAATTCACATTTGCTGAATTTGGCATAGAGCCTTTGTTGTCTCAGAATTTGCAACACCACTCTTAGATGTTCAGCATGTGTTTGTTCGTCGGGAGAGTAGACTAGGATATCATCGATGAACACCACTACAAATTGGTCTAACTGTTTCCGGAATACAGTGTTCATCAAATCCATGAAAGCTGCTGGGGCATTAGTTAGTCCAAAAGGCATCACTAAGAATTCATAATGCCCGTATCGAGTCCGAAAAGCCGTTTTAGGTACGTCTCCGTCTTTCACAAGCAGCTGGTGATACCCTTGACGAAGGTCGATCTTTGAAAACCAACGAGCTCCTTTAAGTTGATCAAATAAGTCCTCTATCCTTGGCAGAGGATATTTATTCTTAATGGTGATCTTGTTCAACTCCCGATAGTCGATGCATAACCTCATGCTGCCATCCTTCTTTTTTACGAATAGAACCGGAGCTCCCCAGGGTGATACACTGGGGCGTATCAATTTCTTGTCCAACAACTCTTGAAGTTGCCCCTTTAGCTCCTTAAGTTCAGCTGGAGCCATTCTGTAGGGTGCCTTAGATATCGGCTCTGCTCCAGGGATCAAGTTGATCTCAAACTCCACTTCTCTCGATGGCGGAACTCCCGGTAGATCGTCCGGAAATACGTCCTTAAATTCATAGATCACCGGAATTTGATCCATGGAGGGAACTTCTTGCTGAGCATCTATAGCGTACACCATAAATCCCTCAGCTCCCTTTTGTAAGGCTTTAAAGGCCTTAATCGCCGTCAGGTATATTTTCTTAGGAGCTTTGGTTATCTTGATGTTTCCTTGCACCGTGATGTCATTCATCTCAGGGTCTTTAAGGGTCACTTGCTTGAGCTTACAGTCGATGTTGGCATGATTCTTGGTCAGCCAATCCATGCCCAATATTACGTCAAAATCCTTCATTGGAATGGGAACTAAGGTCACTGAGAAGAGTTTCCCATCTAACTCCAAATCACAGTCTTTGTACTGATGGTGAGAAATCAGTACTTGTTCTCCTGCTGCCTGTACCCTAAATGGGTTCTCAAGCCATTCGGGTGGACAGTCGAGTCCTTTGGCGAATCGCTTAGATATGAAAGAGTGGCTAGCGCCACTATCAAATAGCACGTTTGCAGGCACGTTGTTAACTAAGATCACACCTAACATGAAAGTGCAGCACATAAAGGTCTCATATAAAGCATATTTAATCATCAACTTAAAAGGCTAAAAATTCAACTTAGGCTGCTATTATTAAACTTAAGTCATACCTGTCACGACGTTTGCATCCTCCTGGACCTCAGCGTCCGTCATCGCGTGAACTCTCGCATTGGGCCTACCTTTCTGCGGTTGGGCTGGCCCTGCCCCGGCTTGTGGTTTAGGATTCCACTCGGGACAATCTCTGATTCTATGGCCCGTCTTCCCACACTTGAAACATGCACCGCTAACTTTCCAACATTCGCCCACATGTCTTTTCTGGCAGTGTGGGCACTCTGCAGGTGCTTGGCTATTCTGCTGATTCTGTTGCGGTGCCCTGTTAACTGGCCCCGCTTGCCCCTTTCTGGGGATCTTGACCCAACGTCTGGGCCTACTCCCACTTTGCTCAACCCTCGGCCTCTTGCTCGATTCTTCGCGAGCCTCTCTGTTCTGTGATCGTCGCATGTCGCTCTCCACTCGGTAACATGCGTCCAACATCTCCTCGAATGTTTTTAGACTTGACCCCGCGATTGCTGTCCGTATGCGGGGGTTTAGACCCTCTTCAAACTTCAACATTTTCATCCTATTGTTCTCCAATACCAGAGGTGTGAACTTGCCCAAGGCATGAAATCTGTCCGCATAGTCAGAAATAGTCATCCTCCCTTGTTCAAATCTGTCAAACTGCCTCATCTTTTCCAATACGGCAGTCTCAGGCACATAATAGTCCTTGTAGGCCTTCACAAATTGACTCCACTGGATGGGAGAAGTCATCTTGGGCAGAATGCCGTTCCACCAGGCATTCGCTCTGCCAGTCAGGAAAGGTGTGGCTACATCCACCTTGTGTTCTTCAGGCACTTGTACCAGCTTGAAGCATTTCTCTATCTCATCAAGCCAAAACCCAGCCACCTCTGGGTCAGTTGTCCCTTCAAAGTTTGGGGCGTGCATCTTGCGCATCTCCCCAATATAATACCTTATGCCATGCTGCGGTGGTGCTGGCGCAGGGGGTTGTTGCTGTTGTTGCTGCTGCTGAGCAACTCCTTGGGCTATCACTGTGATAGCATCAATTAGCGCCTGAGGTACTAACACTGGGGGTGGTGGTGGTGGAGGGTTATCGTTGTTCCCATTCCCACCGTTTCCTTGAGGGTCTCTTCTGGGAGGCATTTTCTGCAAGATCACGCTTATTAGTGCCGAGCAGTTCCAAAAATAAACTTGAAATCCATAAGGGGTACAAGACGTAGTTCGTAGGTTAAAACAATTACATTTTATTTGGTTTCACTAATCGCGCTCGTACACACACCCATCCCAGATCAAGCTTAAATCTAAGATTGCATACTTAGACTTAAAGATCAACTTAAGGTGGAGATCACAACTTAGGACTCTACATGTCATAACCTAGGTCTCCGAGGTAGATCTGAAGCCTAGGCTCTGATACCACCTGTAGTGCCCCGACCCGAACAGCGGAATCCGAACCGGTGCACCCGTCGTAGCTTACTGAGAAGACTACCAGACGTCTCATCTCTCGTGTACACATCATCAGTGACGTACGAAAGTAGACGCGGAAACATGTATATATCCAAGGTCAACCGTTAACTCGTACATCAAAAAAACTAAAATCCCAACAACTGGTCATAATGTTTGCCAACTGAAATCCTCAACCAAACGAAATAACGGAAATAAACAACACTGTCTCAACTATTTCCTCAAAATGCACTCTAAACGTCCCATTCAGCCCACTCGCCGTCATCCTCAATGAATATCATATCGTAACTGGGTTCATCTGCAAGATCAAAGACAGTACCCTTAGCGAAAAACGCTAGCAAGTAACCCACTTATAAGACATACGGGATCATCACATGGCAAGACATGAGTAATAGATAACTTGAGGGAATTGAGGGGCACATGTCTTGATATTTTCAAATATATAAGCGGAACAAGTAATAAATCAGGTACAACAACTTGAAACGCAAGTAAGCAATTCATCATCGATCAAATAACATAAACACACATACCACAACGACTCTCGTGATGCATGTCAAATAATGCACTACGCTACACAATCACATATGCATGAGCCATTTCTTTCAAATCAATGCAATGCATGGCACAATGTCCGGTTCCTAACTCATTTCCTTGTAACGCACCCCGGCTTATATTTCCATCCCGGTTAACGTTACAAGCTCGTATGCTCTGTGATGCACCTCGGCTTATATTTCCATCCCGATTAACATCACAGCTCTCGTAAAACTCTACAATGCACCTCGGCTTATATTTCCATCCCGATTAACATTGTAGAGGACTTTATACCCTGTAACGCACCCCGGCTTAAATTTCCATCCCGGTTAACGTTACAGTCTTTTGTGGCCTACAGTGCACCCCGGCTTAAATTTCCATCCCGGTTAACACTGTAGGTCACCTTCGCAAATCAGTGCCGAAGCACCACTCTTTTCAAAAACTTATGCAATGCACGTGCCATGATGCGAGACTCCTCACTTCATTCATACTTCTCGTTCACATATACAATATACATTCACATGCGCAAGTACAAGTAGCATTCAAGGTACACTAGCTTATTCATCAACACTTAACCCTCAACTAGCTCGTCAACACTTACCCTTGATTCTAACGTTCACAACCTACGAGAGTATCCCTATCTTTTCCTCATTGAACCCCAAGACATCTCGTACGTTCAATTCCTAACCCGTCTAAGTCATTCCCGTTGAACTCGGTTCGAGAACCCATTGAAGTCACCAAGTTGATTCACCTTCCTAAATCATGTTCCCGAGACTTAGACTACCTTTAATCAAGTCCTAAGAAGTCACTAGAGTCACCCAAAGACTCCCAGAACGTCCCCCTTTCTTCCTCTACTTTCCACAAAATTTCAGGACTTCATCCCCTATACATCGATCGATCGATGTCCAACTGGGGACATCGATCTATCACTTCGATCGATCGATGTCCTTCTGAGGACATCGATCTCTCAACCTGCACCTACATCGATCGATCGATGTCCAGCTGGGGACATCGATCTCTCAGCCACTACTACATCGATCGATCGATGTCCAACTGGGGACATCGATCTCTGACATCGATCGATCGATGTCAGTTCTATTCCAGAAATTCTTCTGCGATTTTCTGCAGAACTCCATCAATGTTTCCAATCTCCATCCACCAATTCCAAACCTAGATTTCCCTACTACAGTTTCAAGCTTAACATACAGATTAACCGCTATACACATCTCAAACAAGATTCAAGCCTAGAACTCAATTATCCGACACTCTCAATCCTAAAAATCCAATCTTTCCCCTCAACCCATTGCCCAACTATGGGATCACACCAAGAGGGAATTCAGGGTAGGGATTTGCATGTTTTCACATAAACGTCAACAACAACAAATGAATATTCATATATCTTGGCCAGATCTTGAAACGAAAACGCATAGATCATAAACGAATAATCAAAGAACAAATCTACTGCATGGTGATCCAATTTGATAACAAAATAGGCCGTTTTCTTTCGCAAATCGTAAGAACTTATAAACAGACTACTTGCCTTTGATTACTCGAAGACGGATTGAAGAACGGATGTAGGTTGGATTGATTCCTGAAGGCTATCTTCTCTTACGCTGGGAGAAACGGCTAGGGCAGACAAAAGAAGCGTCGTTGGTTTCTGAAGAAACTGACGCTTATCAGTTTATATATGGTCAGGGAAAAAGTTTGGTGTTTCTAAATTACATTTTATTTCTTATTTATCTTAAAGGATAAATCCTAATTATTTAATTCTAAAATTAATTACAATTAAACTCTAATAATAAATCCTCCATTTATTCTAATTAATCCTCATATTAATGTCTAATTAATTTTTGTTGACCGTTATTAATTTCCGCAAAAGAAATCCTTCTTTGTCTTTTAATTTCCCTACGGAGGGTGCGGGGCATAACACATTTCATTGATTCAAGTAGCAATACCAATACCGTGGAACCATGATCTCAAATAATCTGGCCGCCTTCTTACATGCCCAAGAAGTCTTCCATATGTGTTTAGAGCCAGTGACATCCCGCATGAGGCCGTAGGTTTCTGTCTTGACCAATGTTGCATTATAATGTTGTTGCCTTAACGATCCATCTTATTCGGAAACGATCTTCTAGCTTATCCAATGTGATCTTGCAAGATGAGTATGGAGCAAGTGGCTTCCCATATAGAACCGCTAGATTTATATAATCGATACATTTACATTTGCGTATTAGCCCCATCTCACACACAAACAATCATCGAGATCTCATTTTATCCCTCAAGTGCGTATATTTATCTGGCTTCTTGACGCCTTACTTCACTTCGTTTGCTTTGACTTGATAATAACGTTAGGTTACTTTTACATATGACTTTACTTTAACCTAATGATAACAACTTTGACTTGACTTTGACTTTACGTCAACAATTGATAGTCGATCTGATGACCTATACAACCATCATCAGGACCCCATTTACCCCTGAAGTAAGCACGTAACACCGATTTCTGAACACTTAGATTGAACAATGATGGACATAATTTAACTCGTGTTAACATTCTTTGACCATGTAGACCTTGACTTGCTTCACTCAGTGATCATACAAAGACCTCATGCTCACAACATTTAGCAATTTATCATGAGATACCATCCAACTACACTTGAGTATGCATTTAAACATCTCATAAGTAAGTTGTAACTTCTCATTTGACTAAGCCTTATCAAACGAATGATTTCCAATTCAGCATAGCCATAAAAGTTATAGACTTCAGAATTAAGCTTCCAACACATTTGGAATTATCTCAACCCAAGTTACAGAGCTTAAGATATAATTGAGACATTATCATGTATTCGGTCAGACTAAGTGAGCATGCGCTTAGTCATCCGTGCGTTAATCTAAGACATACGCGATGTTTTATCCAAACATTCTTGGACGTTTTGTTAAGGTCTGAGACTTAATCATACGCTCTATCTAAACGTTTGGTTAAATAACCAAGCTACGGTTACTCTAAAAACATGCAGGTTTCTTTACACTTTGACTTCTCTACATGAACATAATCATAAATCTCCTTCTGGGGTGTTATGTATGTTATGATTGACGTCCATTAGATTGGTTGGTAAAAATGCAAGATGAAAAATATTTCAGAAAAGCATGTCGTGATTGTGAATAGAGGGAAACCACCAGCATTGTCTTTACAATTTGGGATTCCTTCATGTTGGAGTTAACATTTTAATTTCATTATAAGTGTACTCGATGTTCATTACCTAAACTTATTTCCTATATTTCATTCAAAAAAATATTTCCTATTATTTACATTCCTAACTCATAAATGAGCATACATAACTCGTTTCAACATTAATAGCTGAGCTACGACTCGAAAACTTCGCAACTTTTCCTTGTTTTCTTTTTTTTTTAATAGAAAATTCTTAGCTACCTTTGAACCTCTTTTACTAAGCAGAAATTCGCATAACCTTTCCCCCTTTTCGTTTTTTGTTTAAGAATGATCAATCGGAAAATTCAGTAATAATCTGAAAGTAACAAATTACTTAAATTGAATGAGAGATGATGATGTCAGATTTATCACCAAGTATAAAGTGTGATGTGGTGGGTTATGCCGTTATATCTCCGTCAGTTGTCTGTAATAGGCGGTAGGCCGACCTGCACAAAAGAAAGAGGTCAGAGGACCCGGGATCTATGGCCCCGGGTAATACACTCCGACGGTCAAGTCAGTTGAGGCCATTTTTGGAGAGGTTTATATACTGTATGAAAGTTTTCAGTAAAGGTTTTCTGGTAAACCTGTGATTTCACCGTGAAGAAGATGATTCACTGTAGTAAGTTGTGAAATGTTACTCTTTCTTCTCTCTCTTTAGCTTCTTTGCCTTTTATATGGCGGCTCGGGCCAATGCATGGGCAGAGCCCGGAGATCGTGACAGGCAAGGAGGTCATAAAGGTGACTCCTGCTCTTGTATACTCGCCACGTGGCTCGGTACTGAGCTGAGTAAGCTAGTTTGGGACACCTGGCTGGGAGTTTCACCTGGTAGAATTACTTAGGGTAAACTCCTAGAACCGAGGTCAAGTCCTCTAGAAGTACTCAGAAGTGCCCGAGATGACTTGGGGTGTGGGGTCAGCTTGCAGAGACGAAAGTGGCCGACTTCAAAGAGCATTGGTAGGCCTTTTATAATGTTCGCAGCTGACGTCACAAATGTGGTCCGAGATCAGCGGGTAGATCGGAACCGAGGCCGAATACAGCTCTTGGGCCGAGTTACTCTTTGGCCGAGATGGAGCTGAATGCCGAGATGAGGCCTCTAGGCCTAGACGGCGCTGGGGCCGTGTGACCGAGATGGATTGTTTGTTCGTATATGAGCTGGTCAACCTCTGGGCCGACCCGCGGGACTTAACATTTCTACGCCCATACCCAACCGTTGACCGTTATTGACTAACGGCGGGGTCTTTTTGGCTCATCAAGAGACATTATATTTGATCATTTATTATTACAAAAAAAAAAACATAAAAACAAGACTGATTTAAGTGACAAATATTAAAGACAAACGCGACGAAATTGAAATTTTGGCAAGAGATTTGGAGAAAGCCGAAAGAATTTCGACCCTTGTTTAACTTTCAATAGATTTTTTCCTAGAGAATTCAAGATTTACTTTGTAAGTAAAATTTAATGCGCGGGAAAAAAAAATTGTTTTTGATTGCGATAAATCATATTCTTAGTAAATAATTAGACTTAATGGGTTATTAGATTTTGTGTAGAAAATTGAGTATTAACAAAACCAAATCTCTATGACAACCAACTGGTATTGAATCATATTCTTAGTTGGACCTCGGGCCTCACCATTCCAGAGGCAAAGAGTTTTATGAAATATTTAAATCAGAAATCGAGCGACTTTCTAAATTAATAAAATGTTTTTCAGACAATTCAAGGTGTTCACTGTCAGCTAGACTAGTAACATTTTAATACAATTAGGTCGGATACTATCAATTGGAAAAATCAGTAATAATCTGAAAGTAACAAATCACTTAAATTGAATGAGAGACATTATATTTGATCATTTAAGAATAATTTGTTTTCTTTTTGTTATAAACTCAAGTGAGTATAGTAAAGATAAAAGAGAAACAAGAGAAATTTGTATCTCAAAGGTGTGTCTTTCATATATGATATCTGGTCCTATTTATAGGACTCAATGGAGTGAAGATAAACTTGGACAAACCCTTTGAATATCTACATCTTAATCTGATATACAAAAGAGATTCAAATACTTTGGATATCCACATCTACTATAATGTCTATCTCTACAATGTATATCAACATCATGTTTATCCTTGATATTCCAGTATATCCATAACACTCCCCCTTGGATATCCAAACTTTATAGAATATGCCTCGTTAAAACCTTGCCAAGAAAAACCCAGTGGGATAAAAACTTGGTCGAAGGAAAAAGAGTACACATTCGTAAAAATCGGTAAGTGTGATACACTGCCTCATTAAAACCTTGCCAAGAAAAACCCTGTGGGATAAAAAACTTGGACGAAGGAAAAAGAGTACAGTGTGCATAAAGTAATCACACTCCCCCTGATGCTGGCAAGAGATCTTTGAGTCGACGCAATCCAATGTTGTAGATCATCTCTTTAAATGTAGCGCTTTTGTGAACAAGTAATAAAAAATCTGGCTTGATTGTATCTGCTGAATATTAATATCATCATTCTTCTCGAGGTCATAAGTGTGGAAGAACTCTGGTGATATATGCTTCATTCTTCTTGGATGTAGCCATTTTCAATTTGAACAATACATCTTCCATGATCCTCAAACAGTGTTGTCGGTGTCTTCAATATGCTGAATCGTCGATTTCAAGCAAATGCATTCACAACTTGCTTCATGTAATGCCAAAATCTTATAATGATGAATACATGGTTGTAAATGTCTGTTTCACTCATCTCTATAATATGACCGCACCAAAACATATCCATTCTGTGGTATTCCCTTATGCGAGTCAGATAGCCAGCATCAGCATAATCCACTAATTGTGGTGATACCTTCCTTGAGTAGTATAAACATCCCTTTGGTGTTCCAAGAAGATAAAAATGTGTTTAACATTATTTCAATGTCTTCGTATAGGTGTTGAACTATACATTCTCAATAAATTCACTGCAAATGCTATATATAGTATCGAAATTCGCAAGATACTTTAAAACACCAATAACACTAAGATATGGTACTTCAGGACCTAATAATTCTTCGTTATCTTCTGGTGGTCGAAATGAGTCTTTCGATCGTACCGTGCTATGACTACTCAAGGCTCGATCTGCAGGTCGAGAGAACATTTGATCTTCTCAAAATTTTTCATCTCAAACTCTTTTATGATACAACTAGAGGTTTTAGTAAGCTCTTCAGGAGTTCCAACAAAATTTAGATCATCAACATGTACATCATGCCATGCTGATTTAATCCATACAATGATTTCTATAATTTGATTGAGTATAGTTCATTCATTACATGCTGCAGGTATTTTAAATCCTTCTGGGATTTTATATCATCACCTTGTAATTCATATGAGTAAGCGATAACTTCATTCATTAACCTCATATCAAGATTTAAGTGACTGCTAGGCTGACTGAATATTGTAATATTATGGCATCAATTATCGGGGAATATGTTTCATCATAGTCAAGCCAAGTTCTTTGTCAAAAACCCATTTATATCAATATGTTTGATCCCTTCAGGGGTTCGACTACAGGTCAAAAAATTTGGAATGTGACTTTCCCTTCAAGGGTCTACGGGTCCAAATACTTTGCGACTTTCCCTCCAGGGTTTTATATTGCATCTTTATATTTTTTTTTGCCAATGATTTCTGTGTCGACACTTTTCAGTTAACATTGGTTCAGGATCCTGATTCATAACTTCACATGCAATCCTTCAATCAAAACTTGATCAATAATGATCATTTGTCTATCCCAATTTTCTCTTATAATTCAAAGAGATCTTTTCAAAATTGTGTTCACTTGCTTCTTCGAGAGCAACTTGTTTATTGATTTTTAGACTGATCAGTTCTTATTTCTATAGCGCTTTTAAGTTGTGAACATATAATCTCTTGTTGAGTATTCTCTTCTGGAGTATTATTTGTATCACTCTCTTTCGAGGGCTTTTATCTTTTACACGGACTGGGCGTCCACGTTTTAGACTTATTTTGGTATACCATTATTATGTCCTTCAGAGACATCAAGTCGAATCGGCGTATTCATCGTCAAAACGTGGGATTTTGTTATCCTTTTACTTCTTGCTCGCATTGATTTGTTTGTGTGTTAAAGGTGAGATAGTGAAGGAACGTTCCATGTAATTTCACGCCGTTCTTCAGGAACCGACATTTTCTCTCCCCCTAACGGCGGGAAAACTAACTCACCAAATCAATTCTGATGCATGTATAGTTGCATGTCCCCAAGCTCATGTGGGTAAATTGGTCCTTAAAATCAAACGTCTGGCAATCAGTTGTAAACGTTTAATAAATGACACTGCTGGGCCATTTTAAATGTGCACACTTGCTACTGAATGCTCAACACCAATCTTAAGGCATATAATAATCATTGAAAGCTTGGGATATAAATTCACATGTATTATCAATAATTAATAAATTTAATCAGATAATCATATAATTTTAGCAAGAAGCTTGGCAAAAGCTAATAGTCTTTTCGAAAGTAAACTCACATGAACAAGCAACACACACAACATCACGAGATAATGTAATCTTTTCGTTCATGAAAGAGTTTCTAGAATCTTCTGGTTCTATAAAGAGTACACATGTGAGTGTTTTACAATTGTACGTATCATTATTCTATTTGGGTGACCAAGTCGATTATGTCATAAATAACTTCGGAATATCGAACTTCTGGTTCATCACAATATCACATTCGACTGGATGTATAGTCGCATAATACAATCCATAGAGAAAATTGGGAGTTTTTCTTTAACAAGCTTCTGGCTTGAATTATTGTCTATAAAAATTTCATATTCCCCTCATTCATAGATCATTATGAACGCAATTAAGGCTTATATCTGTCAAACTCAATAGTTTTCTTTCGACTTGGTGGGAAATGATGCCATATTAACCAATATATGTGTAGCACCCGTCAAGATATTGGTTGCTCTTCTGGAGCCCTCAATCAGTGCCGTAGTACTCGAATTGGTACTAACATTTGCTTTTGCCAATTAGACTCTTCTGGAGCCCGTTGTGTGTCATTCCATTGTCACCTGGACATATGTCCATATCATTCACCTTGGATGATATGTTAATATCAAAATTAATTTTGGAATATCTACTCAGAAATATTCAATGATGTTTCTTCAGAAAACACTATTCATATATTAATCAATGTAATGTTACCAGCCCAAGCAAAATGCACTAGTTGTATAAAGGGAAAATATATGATAAAACAATATATTCACTCGAAACTACAGGTTTGAGTTAAATGTTATATGCTTCAGGCATAATAAATTAGATCATAAAAAAAATCGTACTAAAATGTAATAAAAAAACTGTATATATGACAAAATTAAACTTTCGGCAGTACCTAATCTTTACAACACGTAAAATTTCATCTCTTATATTCTTACACAATTGACCCACATATTTATGCATATATACTTCATATGAAAGAAAATACTACTTTATACATTTGAAAAACACGATTCACATATATACACATATCCAACGGCAGCATCACCACCCTCACCATTTTCATTCTGTAGCATTTATTCATGTACACACCACAACCTAACAATGGGATGCACCAATAATAACAAAATTTATACTTCCTTGGTTCCATGCGGTGGAGGTCGGCCCGAAATATGTATACATATTTTCAACAATTAATCCTTGTCACTTTTACATATAATATACTGTCGGCACATACATACATATATAACAATTTATTTATAAAGTCAAGAATACTAATGCATTATCCACAAGTTAATACCAAAATAAACGCAGAGATTTTGCAAAAACATAGCAATTAACAAACTTGATAACCTGTCATTGAGAAATAACTTACAACAAGCAAATTAGAATTGTGGCTTCGGACATGTCCACTACTCATGTTTCAAGCATGACAATGATTTGTGCTTGAGATATATCCGCTATTCATGCTTCAAGTATATTGACTATTCATGCTTCCGGCATGTCAACTGCTCATGTTTCCGGCATATCTATTATTTATGCTTCAGGCATGCCGACTACTTATGCTTCCGGTATGTCGACTACTCATGCTTTTGACATTTTAACTACTCAAGCTTCCGGCATGTGAACTATTTGTGCTTTTAGCATTTAAACTATTCGCGCTTCTGACGTGTGAATTACACATGCTTCTGGCGTGTGAATTACACATGCTTATGGTATTTCAACTATCAATAATGCGGGTATATCAATCATTTATTTTTCTTGGCAACTATTCATACTGCGGGCATGTCATCTATTCATGTTTCGGGCATGTCTATTAATCATGCTTCAAGCATATCATGCTTCAGACATGTTGAATTGTTCATCGTTCAGATACATTATGCCTCAGACTTGTCGAATTAATCATGCCTCAGGCATGTCAATTATTCAATGACCTGTATCTCGCCACCACAAATGTTTCTGACAAAACCGCATTAACAAAAATACCCAACAAAATGTTTAACTTGTCTCCAACAAAATAAGTCAAAATGCTGGACACGCAATGCTATTTTCAGCCGGCAATTACAATACCTTCAAGTGGCATGAACCAACCAGTGAAAAGAAAAGGCAAATCCGAAGGTTCTATATTAGAGCAAAATTTATATGTTGGTGATAAGGTGCCAACAAATTCCTTGAAACCGACAAAATCAGTTATTGTCATATGCCTGAAGTGTTTTAATAATGTCATAGGGTTTCCCAATTTTCAATATACACAAAATATGATGTATCGTTACATTAGCAGCAAATAAACAAGCTTGAAGTTCCTATCTTTGCCGTAAATCGTCATAGGGTTTCCCAATTTTCACCATAATCAAATCCACATGTCATAATCCTTGTTTTACAGTTATTTTTGACAATAGATTCTCTTGGTATAATTAAACTTAAAAGAAATACTGTGCAGAACATATTTAAACCGTATAACTAAAATAAACATGAAACTTAAAGAAGCACCCAGCCGGATCGGTTCAAGTTTACAAATTGGTAATCTGACATTTTCTTGAAAACATAGACATCCAGTGTTACTTTTCCTTATTGTTGAAAAAAAAAGGTTTGTAAATCATCAACAATGTTTATAAAACCTTAGCAGATACTTTGATACAATACTTCAAACTTAAGAGCACCATAAAACTCAGCAAATGTGTTAAAGATTAATTTCGGTCTCACAGTTATCCTCATAACTCGTATAAAGTCTTCTTTGTTAGATAACAATTAATGCTTCAGGCATGTTAATAATTCATGCTTTGGACATGACCAAACGATTCATGCTTCGGGCATGATAACTATTCATGACAACGATTTATGCTTGGGGTATGTCGAACGATTCATGCTTCGGGCATGATAACAATTAATGCTTCAGACGTGTTAGTTAGCAATTCATGTTTTGGACATGATAAAACGATTCATGCCTCGGGCATGATAACAATTAATGCTTCAGGCATGTTAACAATTCATGCTTTGGGCATGATAAAACGATTCATGCTTCGTGCATGATAACAATTCATGATTCAGGCATGCCTACTATAATCATGTTTCGGATATGATAAACTGAGCAGCTTATTCATATGGCTGCAAACCATATATCATTCTTATAGACTCGGTTATCAAATTGACAGTTACAATGAGGCTGGCAACCAAAAACAAAAAAACAAAAATCATGATTGTCACAAAGCTATCACACACTCAAGCCGCCCACATGTTAAAAGATGTTACTCGAGAGGCGAGCTTTCAGCAACTTTATGGTTATGAATTAGGTACTCACTATGGGATGGAAAGAACTATTAAAGAGTTATGACACTGATGTAAATAGATCCTATTCAATTGAAAAATGCATACCGACAACAGATGAAAACTTGCTCCTTTTCAGAGTTCAAATGGTGGCAGCAACTCCGTCGGTGACGGCCCTTTGCCTGAACCACCTCAACACCTTGCTCGGGTTGTTGCTGGCTGCTCCAAATGGTGGCTCGTGCTGATAACGTGTTATAAACTCAAGTGAGTATAGTAAAGATAAAAGAGAAACAAGAGAAATTTGTATCTCAAAGGTGTGTCTTTCATATATGATATCTGGTCCTATTTATAGGACTCAATGGAGTGAAGATAAACTTGGACAAACCCTTTGAATATCTACATCTTAATCTGATATACAAAAGAGATTCAAATACTTTGGATATCCACATCTACTATAATGTCTATCTCTACAATGTATATCAATATCATGTTTATCCTTGATATTCCAGTATATCCATAACACTTTTATTCATTTTCCCTTTTTTTCATGTATTCCATTGTTCAACTGTGTTCCCCTAGTTGTTCAATAGATAGTCAACAAATTGCAATTTAAAAGTAAAACTTGTCGCGTCTGAAACAAGGTCATAGTCTTTTTTTGATACTTCAACATATTGACCATATAGAAGTAGATTTTTTCAGAAACGTACTAGTTGGACCTCGGGGTCTCACCATTCCAGAAACAAAGAGTTTTGTGAAAGATGTAAATCAGAAATTCAGTGACTTTCTAAATTAGTAAGACGTTTCTCAGACAACCCAAGGTGTCCACTACAAACTGGACTAGCAACCTTTTAACACAATTAGGTCGGATACTATGACATAAGATAATACTGACATAGATAACATTACTTGTCCAATTTAACCGGATACTATGAATTAAGAGACATACTAAACAATATACATAAATGTCAATAACTTTCTTAGATTTATAAAAAAAATTATTGTTAATGAGAACACTTAGTGATCAAATAATATGACTGTGATACTTTGAAAATAATGAAGCAATCATCAACGGATGTAAGTTTGAACTTTCATGAACTATTATACTAATTAAAATAGTACACAATGCCGTAACACCACCACCATCGACAATGATACTTAAAAATTACTAGCAACAACCACATTATTTATGTTATAGTTAACTAAAGTAAATATAAAAAAGTGAAACATAAAGTTAGAAATACAATGTCTATAAATGAATCTCCAGTCTCAGCCTTGCTGCAATTTTTAATAGTTTCTTGGTTCTCTTAATATTCATTGTATCATTGGTCGTATTGATTCAACTACGAAGTTGGATGTATTGATTTGACAACCATTATATTAGATAATGTAAGTTTATTATTAATGGACTTAGAGGCCTCCTCATTGGTGGTTTTGAAATCAAAAAATAGATATTAAATGAATGATCTTCATTTTTTTTGCGTGTTTAAAAGATATGAGAATCAATCTATAAGTATCAAAAAATTTCCAAACTTATAGATTGATATCTGAGTGAAGCCCTGAGTTTCATTAGTATATCAAAACTCATTCCTCCATTCCGACGCACCGCACTGCGCCGCCACCGGATCACCTCATGCCACTACCGCTGCACCTCGTACCACTATCGCCCCACCTCGTGCCACCATCGTGCTACCGCCACCACCCCGCCATCGTCTCGCTGCCACCATCACACCACCGCGTCACCTCCGCCACCCTGCCACCATCTTGCCACTATCGCGTCACCGCCGCCACCGCTCCACCACCCTTCAACCACCGTGCCGCCACCCCACCACCTCTCTGACACCGTATCGCCACCACTGCATCACCGTCGCCACCGTGCACCATCCCGTGAACACCCTATGATCACCGTGCCACCAACCCAGCACCACCGCCCCCACCACGTGCCACCACTGTGTGCCACCACTAGCACCACCGTGTGTGTGTGCAGTTTAATTCTCATTTTCTCTCATAAATGTTCCAAACAGAATGAATGGCAATTATACTCACTGCAGCTTCTATACCAAACGCGTATGGATTTACATGTCCTATTCCAACACCTACATTCCGATTCAGATACTGATACTCAAGTTTAAACCAAACACCCCTTAGTACATTACGGTTTCCTTTCCATGAAATAGATAATATAACCTCTCCCTTTTGCTAAACTTGAGAATCTAATAAGCTCATGTCACAAGGATGGGGACCGGATCTTCTCAAGCCTCACACCCTCACACCTTACCCATCGCTCGTCACGTGGCAGCAAGGTGAGGTGATGAAGCTAGATGCAGGTGACACTCATCTAACCTTACCATCCCACCTTGTTGTCAAGTGGCAGGCGGTGCACAAGAGTGTGAGGGTGTGGAGGGTGAGAAGATCCCATCTCCAAGGATGGAATATGCTGCATACTTTTCGTTGTATTAACTGTCTTTTCGTTTTGTTAAACAAAACATATAAAAATACTTTCGAAGAGATGGTATTGGGTAACTTGTAGTTTAATCACCGTGAGCCAACTTACAACGTTTTCCTTTTCTTTTTTCTAGCAAATGTGATATAAATGTTACCTAACACTTGAAACCACCAACAACAACATTACTCTATTGTCTTAAAGGCTCCCGTCTATAGCGAGATATGAGAGGTTGGATGTACGCAACCATACACATGTGTTAGACACAAACAGGTTGTTTACGATGACCCATAATGATGCGTCAAGTTATATGTCGATCAACTGCTACTTCACAATATAAGAAGTGCATCCAATTTAATGAATCATTTTGTTTTATTGCATCATATTCCAAAGTTAAAGAAGAATGTGTCCATAACTCTATTGGAAACAACGGTTGAGCATTTAGTTCAAAGGTTCAGGTCGGTGATGTTGATACTGAGCAAATCATACGTTAGTTGTATCATATTCACTTACCATATGAGAAATGATACTGTACATTGATTAGGCGACAAATTAGGCAATCATCATTATTGTAGATTATCTATTCCATAATTAGCATTGTTTGTAAAAGATAAATAGGGAGGTTATGATGTATATTAAAATCAATGAAAACAGAAATTTTTCCAGTGTGCCTTGCTTAACATGGTATCAGAGCTAGCACAATCCCGGAAAAATGTGTGGTTTCTGGGCACAGACTCAGAAATAATTCATCACTGCCTTTAGTTTCTTGGCATAGGCTCAGAAATAACTCATCCCTGCCTTACCCGATCCAGCCAATATCTGGCGGATCCTTACCTTTCCCGGCCAAACGAACCAATATACCAGACAATCGGTTGCTGAAAGTACATCAGCCATCCAGATTGTAATATATCCATATCTGCTCAGACAATTTCCATTGTCCTCATTGCTGTTCCTTCACAAATCTCACAGCCCTGCAAATAACCCAAAACCATGTCAGAAAATCCAGAATCATCACAAACCTCCAAACCAGAAACTGCTCACACACCAAGCCCGGGGGATCTGGCAATACAAGTGGCTCAGATCCTCAGGGATAGCCTCCACCCACCATCATCGCCACCAGTTTCTTTACCATAAAACTTAAACATTGCTGTCAAATTAACCGGCAATAATTTTGCACTATGGTCAAGGGTGATTCACAGGGCCATCTTAGGCAGAGGACGAAGCTCCCACCTTACGGGGCTCCCTCCTCCGCCTCCTAAGACAGATCCGCGATTTCCTAGATGGGAACAGGATGACAACTCCGTATTTACCTGGATTTTACAAAACGTTGATCCCAGTATGATCAACAACGTTTCGCGCTACCCAACTGCTAAGGCCCTTTGGGACGGACTAGCACTGACCTACGGCTCAGGCGGCGATTCACTGCAAGTATTTGACTTGCATAGGAGAGCTAATAATGTCAGACAAGGAGACAGTTCACTTGAAGTATGCTGGAACACACTTCAAGATCTGTGGGTTTCAATTGACACACTGGATCTAAATCCAATGAAATGCCCTGAGGATATCAATGCCTACAACCAAAAGATGCAAGAGTTTCGGCTGTACCAGTTTCTCACAGCCATCAGCGATAGGTATGAAGCTGAGAAGAAAGAACTGCTAAAGAGAACGCCACTCCCCTCTGTAGAGGCGGCATTCTCAGAAATAAAAAGGGCAGAAGCAAGAACAGGCCTCATCAAACACGGCCCCTCAGAGGTAATCTCATCCCGGGGGATTGGACAAGGACTGGCCATACGCACACCACAGGGACGAGGGCGTGGAAAGGACCACAACACTGGACAACAACAACAACGTTCAGCATCAAAGACAGACAAAAGCCATCTTTTATGCGATCACTGTGGGAAAAAGGGGCGCAAAAAGGAGACATGCTTCCAAATTCTGGGTTACCCAGATTGGTGGGAGGGAAAGAAAGTGCCCACCGGAGGAACGGGAAAAATGGATGCTGTTAGAGGCATCGAAGGGGGAGCAGAAGAGGCAGCCATAACCGCAGAAGATAATGCACAGAAAGGAACCCAGGAAGGAGACAGCGGCGGAGGTAAATGGGGGTTAGGAGAAAACCCTAACCCCCAACCCTTATATCTCCTAATTTTACAACTTTAGTCCCTCCTGTTATTACTCCCCAGCCCCCTGCAATTTTGTCTAATACTACTATGGTCCAACTTAAACCACCGCCTGGCCAATCCGGTCCCCAAATAACCGAAAATTCCACTCAGCACCAAGCTACTTTATATAATCCCAATTCTGGCCCCACCAAATTCCCATCTAACGAAATTAACCCCCAGCCGTCCCATACCTATCAAATAAAGACACACCCACCTAAAACTAATTGGATATTTGATTGTGGGGCCACTGATACAATGACATTCGACCCAACTGACTTTACCAACCTTGTCCCGCCACATAAGACCCATTTTGAGACCGCCAGCGGAGAAATTATTCCAGTCCGTGGAAGTGGCCCTATTACCATAAGTCCCAATATTACTATACAAAAATGTCTTTTTGTTCCTTCCCTATCTACCAAATTACTATCGATTAGTCAACTCACAAAGGAATTAAATTGTGTGGTACTTATGTATCCTTCTTTTTGTGTGTTACAGGACATTCATACTCAGGAGATCATTGACGTGGTACTGAGCATGATGGTCTATATTACGTAGATGCGGTGGTGCAACAGGGTAAGTCTAATCTTGCCACCGGTACGGTTTCGCGTCAGCAATGGTTATGGCACCGTCGGTTAGGGCACTCATCATTTAGTTATCTTAAAAAACTTTTTCCACAGTTGTTTTCTCATACCTTGAATAATGTTACCTGTGATACGTGCCTCCGGGCCAAACAGCCACGAGCGACATACAGCTCAAATAATACCAGAACAGATCGTATTTTTTCTTTAGTACATTCTGATGTCTGGGGACCTGCCCCTCATCCTACTGCATTGGGCTTTAAATACTTTGTTATTTTTGTTGATGACCACTCTCGCATGACTTGGCTTTATATTTTAAAGCATAAATCTGATGTCGCACACAAAGTTGTTGAGTTTTTCAATATGGTCAAAACACAATACAAAACTACTGTTCAGATACTCCGATCAGACAATGGGGGGGAATATCTTGATGGGCACTAAAAGATTTCTTCCGACCCAACGGTATTACACATCAAACCACGTGTCCTGATACCCCAGAACAAAATGGTGTGGCCGAAAGAAAAAACCGCACCCTTCTTGAGATGACACGAGCAATGATGATCGAGTCCTGTGTCCCTCGGGGTTTTTGGCTGGAGGCCGTATCTACTGCCACCTACCTCAGTAACCGCCTCCCTACCACGGTACTTCATCATAAAACTCCACTTGAGATACTTTCCACTCAAACCAATATTCCATCTATTTTAACCTTACCACCCAAGGTATTTGGATGCACCGTCTTTGTCCACATACCTAAATCTCACCGCACCAAATTTGACCCCTGTGCCGAGAAATGTGTCTTTGTTGGCTATGCAACCAATCAAAAGGGATATCGGTGCTACAACCCTCGCACTCACCGAGTCCATACCACCCTGAATTGTGTTTTCCTGGAAACAGAATTCTACTTCCACACCCCATCTTGGTCTCAGGGGGAGATAACTAGTGATGGTGATCCTCTCGATTGGGTGTCTAAGCCATGCTGGTTACAAACTGAGCCAACACGGCAAGTAGATGGCTCCGACTGCGCTATAGCTCCCTATGATAATATGACCATCATCCAGTCACCCGACCAGGAGACTCCTCAGATGAATGAACTAACACACGAAGATGAAGGTATACATACTGAACATACAAATTCAATTCTTAGTGAGTATACTAATGATGGTCATAACATGCTCCCCTGTATCCCAATTGATAATCCCAACACTAACTTGTCTCCCGAGTTGGACCATGCTAGTGTTATGACAGGAGAACAGGGGAGGATCCTGCCACCAAGACGAAACAGAGGAGTCCCACCTGAGAGGTATTCGCCAACCAAGATTGCCCGAGCCTCGAAATATCCGGTGAGTATACAGACAGAGAATCTGTGCCCCACAGCAAAGAGTTTCATGACCACTATTTGTGTGGAAGAGATACCCAGGAATGTGGAGGAAGCTTGGAAACAACAGTGTTGGAAGGATGCTATGGTAATGGAAATGAATGCACTTAAGAAAAGTGGAACGTGGGAGACATGCGCATTACCACTAGGAAAGCATCCTGTTGGGTGCAAATGGGTGTTCACCATAAAATACAAAGCTGACGGGAGTATTGAAAGACACAAAGCGAGACTTGTGGCAAAATGATTTACACAGACATATAGGGTAGATTATTCTGAGACATTCTCGTCAGTTGTCAGGATCGACACCATCAGGGTATTATTCTCTATTGCAGCCAATGAAAATTGGCCATTACACCAATTTGATGTAAAAACGCATTTCTACATGGCGACTTGAAGGAAGAGGTCTATATGGAGCCACCTCCTGGCTTCTCTGATGGATTTAAACCAGGACAGGTGTGCAGGCTAAGGAAAGCTCTGTATGGACTTAAGCAGTCACCCCGAGCATGGTTTGGTCGATTCACGATGGTCATGAAAAAGGATGGATACGAACAAAGCAATGCTGACCACACGCTCTTTATAAAGAAACAGGGAAGTTTTATTACGTGCCTTATTATATATGTTGATGGTATGATTATCACTGGAAATGATACTAATGAAATCTTACGTCTCAGGAAACACTTATTCACCCAGTTCGAGATGAAGGATCTTGGCGGACTCAAGTACTTCTTGGGGATAGAAGTGTTGAGATCGAAGGCTGGGATCTATATCTGTCAAAGAAAATACATTCTTGACCTGTTGGCCGAAGTTGGGCTACTGGATGCAAAGCCTGCCGATACCCCAATGGTGCAGAATCATAAGCTGGAGTTCATACAAGGAGCGGTTGGAGCGAATAGGGAACGATATCAGCGATTAGTGGGCAAGCTAATATATCTATCACACACGAGACTCGACATTGCCTATGCTGTAGGAGTTGTTAGCCAGTTCATGCACAACCCACAGAGCCATCATTACGATGCAGTGGTTCGGATTATAAGATACTTGAAAGGAACTCCAAGAGTAGGGCTGCTCTTCAGAAGGAATGGTCATCTTAATATTGAGGCATACACTGACGCAGATTGGGCAGGAAATCAAGTTGATCGTCGATCCACATAAGGTTACATTACTCTAGTCGGAGGCAACGTTGTTACTTGGAAGAGCAAGAAACAGAAAGTAGCAGCGTTGTCTAGTGCTGAAGCGGAATTTCGAGGTATCGTAAAAGGTATCGCGGAAGTACTTTGGATTCGGAAATTGCTCGGTGAACTCGGATTCAAGTACAGGGTCCTATATGTCTGAAGTGTGATAATAAGGCGGCTATCAGCATATCAGAAAATACGGTTCAACATGATAGAACCAAGCATGTGAAGGTAGATAGACACTTTATCAGAGAGAAACTGGATGAAGGGATTATTGCGCTACCTCATGTACGCTCAGAAGACCAGCTTGCGGATATTCTAACTAAGGCAGTGAATGGACGAATATTTGAAGATGCGCTGCGCAAGTTGAACATTGGCGATCCCATAGTTCAACTTGAGGGGGAGTGTTGATACTGAGAAAATCATACGTTAATTGTAGCATATTCACTTACCATATGAGAAATGATACTGTACATTGATTAGGCGACAAATTAGGCAATCATCATTATTGTAGATTATCTATTCCATAATTAGCATTGTTTGTAAAAGATAAATACGGAGGTTATGATGTATATTAAAATCAATGAAAACGGAAATTTTTCCAGTGTGCCTTGCTTAACAGGTGACTCTGGCCAATTTTCTAGCTTTTATGTTATTTTACTGCATCCCTTTATCCTTCAACTTAACAGAACTTAATTCTACATGATCTCTATTTTAACCAGCTGCGTCATTGGTTTTTGACTTACCTAATTTTCAAATTCAAAAAGGAATATTCAGGTGAAGTATTTTTAAGTTGTACTTTGAGAATTTTTATTTGTACGTGCCGTGTATCATGATAGATATAATTAAGTTCTCTCTTTCTTTTTTTCATAATAAATACTTTTCGTGTTTAATACTAGAGATTTCTCGAATTTTTATTCTACCATGTAAGAATATCAATTTCTCTTACTTCCTTGAGCAAAAAAAGTCAAATCTCTGACCTTTGGCGTTCCTACTGTCCAGCCCTATGGAGATGCGTGCAGGTTATAGATGAGAAACTCAGCGGCAATTCAGGTTGGAAAGTGTTGGACCGTAATACCTGCAATAAACACCACTAGAGGAGGTGAACATTGGTTGGCGGAAATTACATTATTTTTAAACCCTTTGTAAAATGCCCCTCAAAACAGAAATTGAGAGTTTCTCAGATTCAGTACCCGTATTTAAAAAATTTAAAAGTCATAGATTACAACTCCAAAAGTTATGAAATTTTTCAGAAATCAATTTCAAGGTCTTAAGTATATGCTGTCCAAAAATGAACTAAACATAAAATCGTTGGCCCTTCAAACAAACAAAAAGATTCAGATGGTCAATCTGGACAATTTTGGACAGAATGTTGACAAATTTTGAAAGACTATAACTTTTTGTATACTCAGTCAAAAAGATTGATTTTTATGTCAAAATACTCCTTAGAATGCCTAGTTTATGTTTCAAAAAGGTCCTGAGGTCCTGACCTGAAATTGTGTTTAATAAAATAAAAATATACGTTTCTTTGAAACTGGTCGGATTGCTGCCAGAATTGAGCAGTTATATTTCAAAAACTGAAAGACTAACTTTCCTTTGCTTAAAAAAAGTGATTCTTATTGGAAATGAAAGGTAACAATCTGAAGTTTAACTTCACCAAAAATCAACAATTTTGAAAATGTTCTTCTATTTTTTCAAGTCGTGTAAAATTGAGTGAAAACTGCAGTAAAAATGGGCAGAATGCGGAAGTGAAGAAGAAGAGCAAGAACACAAGAGATTTATCCGGATTCGATCAATGTGATCTACTATATTCCCAAGGAACAACTTTCCTTGAATTTTCACTATGAATCAACACCAATACAACAAATGCCTAGCTTGATCCTTGGGTTATATAGCAACCCTACTCAAGACTTGGCTAATCACCTCTATGCAACTTGTATTGCAACACCTCTATCACCTATTGATATAGCCTTATAAAAATGGCTAATCAATCTTAAAAAATATGAAACAAGAGGTGTAAAGTGTAGCTCTATAACAACTCTCAATGAAACACCTTAGCTACACAAAGAATAAGCAAGAAACAATAGAAGAGAAAGCAAGAAGTATTCTTCAAGTTGTAGTTCAACTTGTGTATCTTCTTTCCTTCACATTGCCTCGTATTTATAGTGTGAGGCAGCCCTTGATGATGAGAATGCCAATGTGTCACCTTCTTCTCATCAAATCTTATGTGTTATTGGATGACCACCTTAGCATCTTGTATACTTGGCAACTTCAAGAAAAGTATTTGTCTACCTTGGCACTTTGAATGGCCGAAATTTCCACCTTGAAAAATGTCTTGAAAACATGAAGATAAAGAAGGAATATGATGAGATATTCCTCAAGAATCCCTTAATTTTTTGGCATGAGAATAGAACATGTGATGGCTGCAAATTTTTGAAAAAAATCAGCTCCAAAGAACCCAATATAGCCATTGGTTTCAAACTTGAAATTCGAATTGCCAACTAGCTTGTATTTTGTTGGTCCGTGTGGCGTAACCTTGTACACAAGTCACAACATGAATGGAACACCTTTATCACATAGATAAACACGTTTTTTAGCCAAATATAAGTGTACAAACTCAGATTTGCTGAAGAGAAATAAGTAGATAAAGTTAATCAAGACTTCGTCAACAAATAATTCAAAATTCTCACATTTTTCTCCTTGTAAGTTGCGGTGAATTTTGTTTCAACGATACCCTCAAATTATATGTAAAAATATGAATAAGAACCTCCAATAATATATTCACAAAAGTCTTCAAGAAAAAAATAGAATGTGACATTCGAAAATCGTCACATATTTCGTCGATGTCGATAATGTCTTCAATTTCGATAATTGAATGTATAATCCCAAAATAACTTCAAGAAAACCATATATGAGATCTATAATAAATATAATATGATACTCAAGAGCTATCCTTGAGTAAAGTGACCAAAATGCCCTTAGGGGGTAAAATGACGAAAATACCCCTAAAGATAGAAAACTCCGAAAATATCCTCGTTGGCCAGAAATAAATATAAGAACACCTTTGTAATGGTGAAAAATTTATAAATATGTCTTCAAATGATTTTTTCCGTGTCATGTACCAACAAGAACTCAAAATACCATTTGTGCCCTTTTTGTTAAGTTATAGAAACTTCCAAGACATATTAGTCACAAGATATAATATTCATCAAAATCAAGTAATAAAATCACAATAATCATGTATGGAACATATGCAAATGAAAACAACTATTTTATCACATTTTATGTAAAATTTTTCTCACAGTACATAAACATGAAGCGCTTTGTTAGGAGAGTGAAGTAACACATAATTACTTCCCCATAGATTAAGCGCTTTATTAAGTGCGTCATTTTGCCACTAAAATTCTTTGTTCAGAGTTTTCAAAGGATGAGACGCTTTATCAGAGAGAGTGAAGTCTCACGTTTTAAAATCAGTTCAGATGAAGCACTTTGTGAAGCGCACAATGTTCGACCCAAATTTTCTATTTAAACTTTCTGAAAGATGAAGCGCATGATTAGATGCTTAAAGCCTGAAGAAAAGTTTTAACATATAATACTTGTACAAATCATAAAAACCAAATCATACACCAATATTTTCTCACATGTTTAATATATTTCAATTTTTTATCATTTATAACATCATGTGTGACACTTTCTTAAGTATTCAATACTTAAAATCATAACTTTGAAAATTATCCAAACATATTTCTCAACGTCAAGGTCTTTTCAAAACCCACGCTAGGAGCTCACAACAAATTGAGCTTATAACCCAGCACCCAATTGAGTCGGATTCAGCCATTTGGCCTTCAAACCCAGATAGCAGTATTAGTTTTTGTGACTTTGAGTTTATGCAAATATGAAGTATAGGGTTTTGTGGCTTACTTCGTGAAAAGTTGGATTCTTTTTTCCCAAATTTGATGCATACATGTTTATACTGACGTCTTGTGACTGGTTATCTGATGTTTTGATAGTCTTTTTTTCATTTTCTGTTTCCTTTTTGTTATTGTTTGCATGGTTGCCCTACATCCTTGGTTGTTGATTTGTAATCAAAATATTACTTTAATGTGATTAGCAGCCTTCTGAGCTTGAATGATTGAATGGACTCCACAAGAAAAACAATCGCATGTTTTTTCTGCTTTTACTATTAGAATTGACATATTGATGCAGATGCAGATGCTTGATAGGTTGCTAAAGAACAGTTGAAATGTGTTACATGTCGATCAGGATATAAGTTCTTATATTTTTTGTCTCAGTTGAACTTCCTAAACCGTAACACGTGCAATTTTGCGCTTGGTCATTCCTGCGCTAAAACCATGGAATACCTGATATTTGTTTGAGGAATACATGATATTTGTTTGTGTAGAAACAAGCTCAGTCAAAGTATGTCGAGTTCAGCTGAGATGCGCTGACCTGAATATAGTAGTTGTCGTGTTGGAGGAAATAAGACAAGTGACTGAAGTAAGTCAGCCGAGCTGAAATGACTTGAATATAAGAGTGATTGAGCTAAGTAAGAATGAACGAAGTGAAACTTTGCTGAACTGACGAAGTACTACTGCCCTGCCGAGGTGACGAGGTGAAGCACAAGTCAGGCATCAAAGCTAAGACAAAGCTGCAACACTTAGTCTAGTATATAATAACTTATGACTTTTACTGTACATATGTCTGAGCACAAGAGGTAACTATTTGTTACCTTTGTAACAGTTGAGAATCACTGTAGATAAACAGTACCACTGTACAAGTGAAAAATTGAAGCCATTAGAGGTAGGAAAACTCCTATAAAATGAGAGTAACTTTTTAAACTTGATTCTTAACTAAATAAATTTTTTAATTCTTTCAATCTTGACATTTTGAAGCATAGTTGTTAAGGTTAATAGTTGATAGCATGACCTTGATTAAGATGTACGCACAAGTATTGAGACTTGTATTCTTAGTAATTAGTATTGTAGTGCCCTGACCCGATATTGGACATCGGTACCAGTGCACCCGCCGTAGACTACTACGAGAACTACGAAGCGTCAAAGCAGATCAAGCACACGTCATTCATGACGTAAGATAAATCAGCGGAAACATCGTAGAATTAAAAACTTCACTAACATCAATGTGACCCATAGGAACACAGCGGAAATAAAACGTGTCAGGGAGAGTGTCTAAAGTATTCTTCAATACAAAGTTTTAACAGTAAATCCCTCAACTGAAGGATAAGGACTGTAAGCCTGTCCATTTTAGAGACTATCGTCCCAATGAGCCCACTCGCCGATATCTTCTAAAAAAATCATCTTGTACTTTGGCTCACCTAAAAAGCAGAGAGAGTAATTGTTCTTAGCGAAAACATCGCCAGAAAGTAACCCGTCTATACACCTTACGGGACCACACACGACGAGTCACAGTATTTAAATCAATGCCCAAAATAAGGTGCTCGGGTTGGCAAATAACCTCTTTATAACGATTCATCAAATCCAAATAAGCCACATAATTGACACAAAATGAAACCAACACATCGAAAGCCAAACATACTACATAAACAGAACATATGCTAGTAATATTTCTTGCATGTCAAATCTTATGCTTCGTGTATCATGATGCATGTACTTCTTCAAAACCACACACAACACCCATGCATATATCTTCTTTCGTAAACATGTCATGCGTGTCATTTCACAAAACTTTTCATAATTCTTCTTATCATATTCTTCGCGTAGCAGAACTTTATACCCTGTGGGTGATCAGTCCACAACAAATAGAACTTTATACCCTGTGCTGAAAGGTCCACAGCCCCATAACATATAACTTTATACCCCGTGCTGAAAGGTCCACAGCCCCATAACGTATAACGTTATACCCGGTGCTGATAGGTCCACGGCCTCATAAAATAACTTTATGGATATGTGTGGTGGTCTAAGATAAGCCTATTCAAGAATATGAATGTAAGTACAATAGGCTTTTAAGAGAAAGAAAGAAAGAGAGTGTAGAAGAAGAGAGCTAGGCGTTTTTATCACTTGAATTTGCAATGCTTGTTCTTGTCCTTGTTTTGCTCTTCTTCCTTTCCTTTTAACCACCTTGGCCGTCCCCCCATAGGTCCTTCTTCTCTTGAAAATTATCTTCTAAGTCTTTGGGAGAATGTGTGGCATCATTGTGACATGATCTTGCTTACTTGGCACCTCCTCATTGGATGATCATTTAACTTTTGCTTACTTAGCACTCATTGATTAGTTGAATGTTGTCATCATTTGATGAGTTGGAAAATCTGAGAATTCCACTAAAAACATGTGCCAAAATCAACATAAAATAGTTGCCATAACTCATAAGATTATCACCCAAATCAAGCAAGATAATTTCTCCACAACATTAAGCAAAAAATCGGCCATTACTACACTTGACATGCTGAAATTTCAGCATGTGGTACATGGTGATATAATTCAAATTACTTCCAAATTTTCATTGATTTTTCTTTTAAAATAAATCACCAATTAGTACCAAATATTCTCATCATTTTTGGAAGTGAAATTGGACACTAATATGGCCAAGGATTCGGCCAAGGTGCATACACACACATGCTGAAATTTTTCAGCATGTGTGATATTCAAGATATTACACTTTATGAATTCAAATCTTATTCAAATTACTTCCGATTCTTCTTCCAATTAATCACATGTTTCAAGACACAAGATATCCCCTCACGAATGATAAAAATCGGCCAGCCTATCTTCAACATGCTGAAATTTTCAGCATGTGTTTCAAATGAGATAAAGTTTGAAACATTACCTTTTGTAGCTTCTTTCTTTAAATCACCAACATTGTATGATTGATTCTTGACCAATCAATATGCCAACAAGGCTCCACATATGCTCCATCTCAGCTGTATAAGCGTGTGTAACATGTATATGCATGTGCTGAATTTTATTTTTGCAAACTTTGTAAAATAGTGCACATTTAATAATACACACATGTTATATTCCAATCAGCCCTTAATTTAATTTTTTAGAACACTTTGAGATGTATGACATATGTAAAAAGTGTCTAGATACGTGTCGTATGATGTGCCTAAAATGTTCCATGTGTTGTGTACGTAGAAAACCGAATTTTCGATGTTTATCGATTACCCGATTTTTCTCTAATTAAATTCCAACTTTTTGCACATGTTATATATATTATGTTACACATAATATACATAATATATACTTTAATTTTCAGCACTTGGCTGGTCTAAGGTGGCGCCATTTACATGTGACAAAATTGAAATTGGAATCTCCACAATTTGGCCTTAATGTGGGGTGATTGTGTGTGCCAACATGGAATGATTTCATGGCTGGAAATAACATCATAGGCACGAACATTATAATGATTTTTGAGGTGTAGGGGCTGGCCATCTATTTATGGCAAGTACGTGACACGTTGGCGAAGTTTCGGTATTCGCCCGATACGATAATTTTCGGTTTAGAACCTTTTAACGTCTCGTATTTAATTTGTCATCACCATGACTTATATCATATGATATAAGATCTGAATATACTCATAAATATGAGTTAAGTATGATGGTGTGACGTTAACGTATGTACGTAAAATATATAACGTGTCGGTAGTACGTTGGAATGCATGTGTATGTGTCTTTTTAAAAAAATCTGAAAATATATATATTTATATATATATATATATATTGCCGTGTATATATGTGTGGTAAATGAGGAGGAGGAGACTTTCCTTTCTTAGTCTTGTTGCCTTTGTGCCTTGTCTAAATGTAGCTTCCTTTAATAAACTACTTAGTTTAATTAACTAAATACTTCACTTAATGAGCTAGTTTAGTTCATTAATGTTGGCACCTGAAAATAGTATAAACACAACAAATGTTCGTCATTTGATGTAAGCTTTAAAGCTTCATGGCTCGTTAGTACGGCAACATTATATATGAACTATATAAGGAAAGTAATATGCAATATATCATGCACATTTATCTCACACACGTTTTTAAGATAATTTAAATCATATATTTTGAATCACTCAATCCCTTTTTTCTCTACAATCTCCCCCTTTTGATGATTTTCAAAATAACCTATACTTTAATGATTTAAATCCTATTGCTCTCCCTTCAATCATGCATAAATTCAAAATTTGAATTTTAAATTTCAAATCCGCTCCCCCTTGATTTATGCAATCAGTATCTAATCAGTATCTCGCTCCCCCTTAAATCATGCTTTCTCTCCACCTTTATTTTGGAAAGTAAATCAAAAGATGCCTGTAAGGAAAGAGAAGCAGATCAAATCATATCAGCAGAAATCATGCCTAATTTAGAACGAAGAGATTCGTATGTGGCTTGATTTAAGGCTTTAGCGAAAATATCCGCTACTTGTGGCTCTGTCCATACGCGATCTATGACAATATTACCATTATTTACGTGATCACGAAGAAAGTGGTAGCTACTTCTATATGTTTAGCCTTAGAGTGTAACACGGGGTTTTTAGACAAGTTAATTGCACTCATACTATCACAATATATAGGAATTTTATTTACGGTAATTCCAAAGTCCGAGAGTTGTTGTTTTATCCACAACAACTGTGTATAGCAAAGGCTAAGTGTCATGTACTCAACCTCAGTAGTGGACAAAGCAACGCTTGCTTGCTTTTTGGAAAACCATGAAATGAGTGAGTTTCCTATAAATTGGCAAGTGCCGCTCGTGCTCTTCCTATCTATTTTACAACCACTGTAATCTGCATCAGTATAAGCATGTAAATTAAATTCAGAATCCTTATCGTACCAAATTCCTAAGGTGGGCGTGTGCTTAATATAACGGAATATTCTTTTTACCGCATTATAGTGAGACACCTTAGGTTGACTTTGAAAACGTGCACACATGCATACACTAAACATGATATCAGGCCTACTAGCAGTAAGATATAGCAAAGAACCAATCATAGATCTATATAAGGCATTATCAAAATCTTTACCATGTTCATCATTGTCCAATTTAGTAGTGACACTCATAGGGGTGGGGGATGGTTTCAAATTTTCAAAATTGAACTTTTTAATCATGTCATTTATATATTTAGCTTGACTTATGTGGATGCCTTTACTCGTTTGCTTAATCTGCAAGCCAAGAAAATAGTTAAGTTCACCAACCATAGACATTTCAAATTCGGATTTCATGCAATTTTCAAAATCTTCAACAAGTCTATGTGAGGCAGAACCGAATATAATGTCATCAACATAGATTTGAATAATGAGTAAATCTGATTTATCTTGTTTCAAAAATAGTGTACTATCTATAGTACCTCGTTTAAAATCATTTTCTAAAAAGAAAGTAGCAAAACGATCATACCAGGCCCTAGGTGCGTGCTTTAGTCCGTACAGTGCCTTCTTTAGTTTGTACACGTGATCGGGATGTTTCAAATCTTCAAAACCGGGTGGTTGCTTCACGTATACCTCTTCTTGTATAAATCCATTTAGGAATGCACTTTTTACGTCCATTTGATACAATTTGAAATCTTTCATGCAAGCAATGTCAAGTAAGAGTCGTATAACTTCTAAGCGTGTTACGGGTGCAAATGTTTCATCATAGTCAATTCCTTCCTCTTGATTATAGCCTTGTGCTACAAGTCTAGCTTTATTTCTTACGACCTTTCCTTCTTCATTCATTTTATTTCTAAATACCCACTTTGTGCCTATTATGGTCTTATCTTGTGGTCGTGGCACTAAATCTCATACATCATTTCTAACAAATTGATTAAGCTCATCATGCATAGCATCAATCCAAGAAGAATCACTCAAAGCATCATGCACATTTTTGGGTTCAATTTCGGAAATCATAGCATGAAATTGATTTATTTCATCCGAAGTTATTCTTCTACATGATCGCACACCGTGAGTGATGTCGCCTATGATGAGATCATGTGGGTGATCTCTATGCTATCTTGGTTGATTATTTTCTATGTTATCATGCACTTCTAAGTGATCATGCATTTCTAGTGTATCATTCATGTCATGCATATCAAATGTACCATCATCTTCATTCAACACGGGTTTCAATTCAAAGTCATCATCATATTCTTTATCTTTATCAATCTCACCAAATTTATTAAACTTCACACGAATAGATTCTATGATTTGTCTAGTGAGAGGATCATAACATCTATATGCTTTTGAATTTATAGAATAGCCAACAAAAATGCATTCAATTGATTTAGATTCAAATTTATCTAAATTATCTTTTGTATTCAAAACAAAACATTTGCATCCAAACACACGAAAATAGTCAATCTTAGGCATGCGATCATTCAATATCTCATAAGCGTCTTGTTTATTTTCTTTCTAATAGACAAGCGATTTACTATGTAGCATGCACAATTTACGGCTTCCGCCCACAGAAATCTAGGCAATTTATTTTCGCATAACATAGTCCTAGCAATTTCTTGTAATGTTCGATTCTTTCTTTCTACTACTCCATTTAATTGTGGAGTTCTAGGTGGCGAAAATTCATGCTTGATTCCTTTTTCTTCGCAAAATGAAATCATATTCTTGTTTTTAAATTCACTGCCTCTATCGCTTCTTATCTTTTTCACATTGACACCGTATTGATTTTCAAGTTGTTTGATTAATTTCGTAATCTCAATGGCACTATCATCCTTATGTGCAAGAAATAAAGTCCAAGTATAACGAGAAAAATCATCAACAATCACGCATGCATAGTGGCGCCCACCAAGGCTTGTAGTGCGACTAGGACCAAACAAGTCAATGTGTAATAATTCTAAGACTCTAGTCGTGCTTATTTCATTCTTCGGCTTAAGTGATTCACGTGTTTGTTTGCCTTTTATGCAAGATTCACACAACTGAAAGTTGTCTAAATCAAGTGTAGGCAATCCTCGTACTAGGTTCTTTCGTTGGAGTTTTTCTAGCGTGGAAATACCAATGTGTCCTAAACATCTATGTCATAAATTTACATTAGGTTCGTTTGACATAAAGCACTTAACTTTAGCGTCTACCATATCATCCATAAAAAGCGTAAAGATGTTACCTTCTCGTTTTCCTTTTAAAACGGTTTCTCTATTTTTATTTATTATATTGCAATAAGGGTGAGTGAAACACATATCAAAGCCATTGTCAATAAATTGAGAAATGCTAAGAAGATTGTAAGATAAGTTGCTTACCAAATAGACGTTGGAGATTTGAAGAGTGCTTGGATTTCCTATCGTACCTTTCCCGATGATCTTGCCTTCGTTGTTGTCTCCAAAGGTCACGGATCCGCCTTTGTGACCTTCTTTAATTTCGTGAACAAGCTCGGGTCACCCGTCATGTGCCTCGAGCAGCCACTGTCAAGGAACCACTTTATGGATGTACCTTTTGATGTGTGGGCTCCCTGCAATGTGCAAGAATGATTTAGGTACCCTTTTAACTTTGGGTCCTTGCGAGTTAGTTAATCACCTCTTGGTAAAAGTACCTTTCGGTACCCATACTTGAGTGATCCTTCTCGGTCTAGCAAATGGCAAGAATGTAGATGAAGATGCAATGTAATAAACATGTGGTGAATGCACTTTGGGCCTTTGGCCAAGAACTCCTTTATACTCCTTGTATGTAGGACATTTTTGATATGTCCTTGTGTTTGTGTGAGTAGTGCGTGATCTAGATGAATGAAATGGATGACGTGTATGCATTACTTGTTTCTTCTCATATCTATATGGCACAAAATTGTATTTAGCATGATATGAAGAAGAAGTGGGGCGTGAGGAAGGGAGAGGTCTTTGAGTCATCTTAGACGCCGTTTTTGGCTTTGGGGTGTCTACTTTCTTAGACACGACGAACTTAGTTGGTTTGGTGGATGCTTCATTTGTCTCAACGTATCCCAAACCTGTTTTGTCACTATCATGCTTTTGTGATAAGATAATACGATGCAGCATGTTAGATCCCGTATCAAACTGTTTCATCATTTTCTCTAAGTCTGTATTCCTTGATTTCAAGCTTGAAATCTCGGATTTCATTTCGTTATTTTAAGTGGTCAATGATGAAATCTCTGTCTTTAATGCATTGATGATGCATGATGACTCTTCTTTAGAATCGTTTAATTGAGCGACAAGGTTTTCGTTAGAAGATTCTAACATCTTCTTGTCTTCAATTAATCGCTTCTTTTATTTAGCGAGAGTCTTTGTGAATTTATGCAATTCTAAATACTGACTAAAAAGATCATCATAAGAAGGCTCAGAGTCAGAATCAGAATCAGATGATACCTCATTAGATGCTTTGTACACAAAGCATACTTGTGCAGTCTCTTCTTCGATTTCAGTCTCGGAATCCGATGTATCACTCCAAGTGGAGGCTTTGAGAGCACATTTCCTTTGCTTGGGTTCTGAGACGAGTCTATTCTTGTTCCGTTCCTTGTCAGGGTATTTATTTGTTTGCATTTCCTTATTAGGGCAGTCATATGATAAATGCCCAAGTTTGCCACATTCATAACATTTAACATCTTTATCATTTGTCTTGTTCTTATTTCTTTTAGTTGTAGTATCCTTATTTTTGTTTCTAAATGACCTTCTCATAAATCTTCTTAAACCTTTAGTCAATAGAATTAGGTCATCGTTATCCGATTCAGAATCATTATCATCTACGTGATCGGAAGAAGTAGAGACGTATTCATTTGATTTAAAAGCAATAGCTTTACCTTGTTTAGATGATTCCGATTTCCGTATGGTGAGTTTATTCTCATAAACCTTAAGTGATCCAATTAACTCTTCCATCTTTATTGGGTTCGTTTCTTTGCTTTCTTCTATTGCGGTTACTTTAGGGTCCCACTCTGATGGAAGGCTTCGCAAGACTTTCTGTACTTTTTCCTGAATGGTAAAGGCTTTACCAAGAGACTCAAGAGAATTGCAGATGTTAGTCAAACGAAGATCCATATCAACAATAGATTCATTAGGCAATAGTTTAAAAGACTCAAGTGTGGACATAAGCATGTTTATCTTTGACTCTTTTACTTAACTAGTGCCTTCGTGTTTCATTTCGAGTATTCTCCACATTTCTTGTGCACTAGAACACTTTGAGACATAACTAGACTCACTCTTACTTAAACCATTTAAGAGTAATTGCATAGCCCTAGCATTCATGCTAAGTTTCTTTTTATCATCACTTGTGCATTCTTGTCTAGGTTTAACAACTTCTAGTGTGACTCCGTCTACGGTGGATAACTTAGATGGAACAAAAGGATCATCTTCTATAATTGACCAAAGATCAATGTCTATTTCCATAAGAAAAAGCTTCATTCTCAGTTTCCATTGAATGAAAGACTCACCGTCAAAAAGAGGAGGCCTTTGGCTCGACATACCTTCTTGCTCGTTTTGAGATTTGTGGTTGCCATCTCACTGAATCGTTGGATCCTTTGAAGTGAGTGTTCCTGCACTCTGATACCACTTGTAGGATCTGCAAGGAACCACTAGAAGGGGGGGGGGTTGAATAGTTGGTGCGGAAAGTGTGGTTTTTAAAATTGTTTTGACCAAAAACTCAACTTCTGAAAACAGATTCTGCTTTCAGGACCAGTCATAAAACGTTTTTAAAAACCAGGTTGTAGGTCTTCAAAAATTCTGAAATTTTGAGAGAACTTCGCCTCAGATGTTATGAGTGTCTCCTAAAAATTTCAGATTTAAATTCAACCTCTAACCCCTTCAAAAATTGTTAGTGGTCAGATTGCGCGAATCTGCCAGAAACGGTAGACTGTTTTGAAAAATTTATTCCTATTTGTACTTAACTCCAATTGCTCTGAAATTTTAACTACTAACGCCATATATGTTATATTTAAATAGTTTGAAACAGTTTTGAAAAATTCTTTCGGGAAGTTAGTCAAATACACTCAAAGTCTCAACCTTTGCAAGCCTGAAAATCAGACTGCACTAGTCTCAGAACTTTGGATGTTTGATCGACTTATACTTGTCCAAAAGAGTTGAAACTTGTGCCAAATTAACCCTAAGACGTGTGGCTATGATTCTGGAAAGTATCATGATTTTTGAAAAACTTTTACTATTTTTACGAATGTAATCAAAAAGAGTAAACAGTGCTAAAACAGAATATAAGTGCTGAAAGTCAATGACACCGAGAATTTTATACTGGTTCGGTTATAAGCAACCTACTCCAGTTTTCGAGGAACACCTTCCTCGGTTCACACTAATCACACAACTCAAAAACACCTTTACCACCGGGTTGATGGAGTTACACACCAACTACAACCCTTTACAAACCTTATGTTCAATACAATGCACACGAACACCACCACCTTGCAAGATTGAAGATTGATCACACCTTGATCAATCTTTTACAAAGATAAAGAATATGTGTGGTGGTCTAAGATAAGCCTATTCAAGAATGTGAATGTAAGTACAATAGGCTTTTAAGAGAAAGAAAGAAAGAGAGTGTAGAAGAAGAGAGCTAGGCGTTTTTATCACTTGAATTTGCAATGCTTGTTCTTGTCTTTGTTTTGCTCTTCTTCCTTTCCTTTTAACCACCTTGGCTGTCCCCCCATAGGTCCTTCTTCTCTTGAAAATTATCTTCTAAGTCTTTGGGAGAATGTGTGGCATCATTGTGACATGATCTTGCTTACTTGGCACCTCCTCATTGGATGATCATTTAACTTTTGCTTACTTAGCACTCATTGATTGGTTGAATATTGTCATCATTTGATGAGTTGGAAAATCTGAGAATTCCACTAAAACATGTGCCAAAATCAACATAAAATAGTTGTCATAACTCATAAGATTATCACCCAAATCAAGCAAGATAATTTCTCCACAACATTAAGCAAAAAATCGGCCATTACTACACTTGACATGCTGAAATTTTAGCATGTGGTACATGGTGATATAATTCAAATTACTTCCAAATTTTCATTGATTTTTCTTTTAAAATAAATCATCAATTAGTAGCAAATATTCTCATCATTTTTGGAAGTGAAATTGGACACTAATATGGCCAAGAATTCGGCCAAGGTGCATACACACACATGCTAAAATTTTTCAGCATGTGTGATATTCAAGATATTACACTTTATGAATTCAAATCTTATTCAAATTACTTCCGATTCTTCTTCCAATTAATCACATGTTTCAAGACACAAGATATCCCCTCATGAATGATAAAAATCGGCCAGCCTATCTTCTACATGCTGAAATTTTCAGCATGTGTTTCAAATGAGATAAAGTTTGAAACATTACCTTTTGTAGCTTCTTTCTTTAAATCACCAACATTGTATGATTGATTCTTGACCAATCAATATGCCAACAAGGCTCCACATATGCTCCATCTCAGCTGTATAAGCGTGTGTAACATGTATATGCATGTGCTGAATTTTATTTTTGCAAACTTTGTAAAATAGTGCACATTTAATAATACACACATGTTATATTCCAATCAGCCCTTAATTTAATTTTTTAGAACACTTTGAGATGTATGACATATGTAAAAAGTGTCTAGATACGTGTCGTATGATGTGCCTAAAATGTTCCATGTGTTGTGTACGTAGAAAACCGAATTTTCGATGTTTATCGATTACCCGATTTTTCTCTAATTAAATTCCAACTTTTTGCACATGTTATATATATTATGTTACACATAATATACATAATATATACTTTAATTTTCAGCACTTGGCTGGTCTAAGGTGGCGCCATTTACATGTGACAAAATTGAAATTGGAATCTCCACAATTTGGCCTTAATGTGGGGTGATTGTGTGTGCCAACATGGAATGATTTCATGGCTGGAAATAACATCATAGGCACGAACATTATAATGATTTTTGAGGTGTAGGGGCCGGCCATCTATTTATGGCAAGTACGTGACACGTTGGCGAAGTTTCGGTATTCGCCCGATACGACAATTTTCGGTTTAGAACCTTTTAACGTGTCGTATTTAATTTGTCATCACCATGACTTATATCATATGATATAAGATCTGAATATACTCATAAATATGAGTTAAGTATGATGGTGTGACATTAACGTACGTACGTAAAATATATAACGTGTCGGTAGTACGTTGGAATGAATGTGTATATGCCTTTTAAAAAAAATCTGAAAATATATATATTTATATATATATTGCCGTGTACATATGTGTGGTAAATGAGGAGGAGGAGACTTTTCTTTCTTAGTCTTGTTGCCTTTGTGCCTTGTCCAAATGTAGCTTTCTTTAATGAACTACTTAGTTTAATTAACTAAGTACTTCACTTAATGAGCTAGTTTAGTTCATTAATGGTGGCACCTGAAAATAGTATAAACACAACAAATGTTCGTCATTTGATGTAAGCTTTAAAGCTTCATGGCTCGTTAGTACGGCAACATTATATATGAACTATATAAGGCAAGTAATATGCAATATATCATGCACATTTATCTCACACACGTTTTTAAGCTCATTTAAATCATATATTTTGAAATCACTCAAACCACTTTTCCTCTACACTTTCGCATCACAAATTCACTTCGAATTCATACTTAACCCTACTCATTCACACTTAATATTTACAACTCAAGCACACTTCAAAAACACTCGTATTTTATGAGCAATGGAAGAGAATAAAGGTATCTCACACACATGGAGCGGTTAATGGTCAAAAGAAACTTCCAGTACACTTGGAACGCCTTCAGGAGGCGCCTAAAGTGACTTGGAGCGCCTATTCTAGGCGTTCGAAGTGTTCTGGAATGTGCTGGTATACATCGAACACCTACATGAAGCGCCTTATGTGACATGAAGCACCTAATGTAGGTGTTCGAAGTGTACGGAGATGCACTGGGACACACTGAACGCCTACTTTAGGCACCTAATGTGACTTGAAGCGCCTAAAGTAGGTGTTCGAAGTGTTCTGACGGTTCCAGAACTGCAATTTTCTGCAGTAACTTCCCTCTTTCATCTTCCTCAATCACTTCTTTCATCTTAACACCTCAAATTCAACCTTACATTCTGATCTCCATCCTGCACAACACACCACAAACGCAGTTTGATTCTTACATCTAACAGTTTGCATCAATCTTAAGCCTTCTATTATTCCTATCTCCGGATGTATCATCAATCTTCTACCCCGTGTTCAACTTACATCACATCTTCTCTATCTCCTCAAATCTTCTTCTACTTATCCCAAATCATCTAAAGCAACTTTTAGAAACATAACAAGAACCATCAACAATATTTACAACAAAGATGACACTTTAAGGGCATATTTATCAACAATGAAGTACAACATTGATACTTTCTCATTTAGGCCCAAAGAACATGACTTTAATCAAGCAAACAACAAGAAGTACATATAGTAGAGCATGTAACATACACAAATCAAGATTACCAATGTGTAATCCAAACTTTCTCTTTGTAAGAACATAGGGCCTGTTGTATCAAAATTTGCGTAAATCGTATAGAAAGATTACTTGCCTTTGTTTCTAGATAGTCTTACGAGTGTACTGCAGGATTTCGGGAAAGGTTGAACCTAGATTGACCGCTCTTTCTTCTTTTTCTTCTTCTCTTCTTCTTCTTTATCTTTTCTCCTTCTCTTCTCTCTCCCTTCAGCCGTTTTCCTCCTCTTCCTCTGTCCTTTGTAACCGATGGCCTAATGGTGTAATGGAGAGTTATACTAATTTGTGTAACTCCCCCCAGGATTTAAGTGGGGAGGGGTAGTTTTGGTATTTTGGCCTAATTTCCTCAATTTCAGTTTTTTTGACTATTCTTCCACCTATATTTTATTCAATTATGCCTCATAAATCTATACAATTAATAAAATTGTATTTTAAGTTGCTTCCTAATTATTTAATGTCAGACCCAAAAGTTGCGGGGTATGACATTCCACCCCCTTACAAAAAGTTTCGTCCTTGAAACTTACGCACCTCTGGCTGAAAAATTGAGAATACTTCTCATGCATCTGCCCTTCAAGCTCCCAAGTAGTTTCTCATTCCGTGTGATTGCTCCACAGGACCTTCACATAGGGAATTACCTGCTTCCTCAAACCTTATTCTTTCTGGTCAACGATTCTCACCGACACCTCTTCATGGGTAACATCACCATTAAGTTCCAAAAGTTATGCTTCGAGTACATGGCTCGGATCCGTCACGTACTTCCTTAACTATGATACGTGAAAGACGTTATAAACTTGTGCCGATACTGGAGGTAATGTCAATCTATATGTCAAAACTCCTACCTTCTCAAGTATATCGTAAGGACCAATAGAACGGGGACTTAACTTGTCTTTCACTCCTAATCTCATAATACCCTTTTGTAGATGATACTCTCGAATAAACCTTTCCACCTACATTAAACTCCAAAGGCTGTCGTTTAGAATCCATCCAACTTTTGTTGCGGTCCTGAGCTGACTTGAGTCTTGAGTGATTCTCACCCTTCCTAATGTCTTCTCAAATAGTTCAGGTTCGGTGATGGTCCTCACATCGACTTTATCCCAATAAACTGGAGACCCGCACTTCCGTCCATACAGCGCTTCGAAGGGAGCCATATCGATTGTATTGTGGTGACTGTTATTATTAGAGAACCCCATTAACTTCAACATTCCATCTCAACTCCTTTTGAAATTGGGATACAAGCTCTTAACAAGTCCTCAATGGTCTGAATAGTCCCCTCAGACAATCCATCTGTCTGAGGGTGATAGGGTGTACTCATCCTTAATATTGTTAAACTCCAAAATATTATCCAGAGCTTGGGAATAAACTGTTGATCTCTGTCAGACGATATATTCATTGGAACACCATACAGGTTGACAATATTGCTCATATCTAAATCAACCAACTTATCAAGAGATATATCCCCTAAAATAGGTAGAAAATATGCAACCTTGGTTAACCAATCCACAAACACCAAAATCATGTTATATCCACTTATTTTTCTCGGTAACCCAGCCACAAAGTCCATCGTGATACGTTCCTATTTCTACTCTGGACTCTCCAATGACATCAATAATCCACCAAGCCAGGTCGTTGGTGTTCATCCTCAACTTGCTGACACACCAGACATCTCTCGATGAACTCCAAAATATGCCTCTTCATCCCACACCACCAATAATATTGCTTAAAATCTCTATATATCTTGGTGCTATCGGGATGTATCGATAACTTCAGACTATGAGCCTCTTGCAAAATTTCTCTTTTGAGTTCACCCATCTCAGGAACACAGTCTCCCTCTGAACTATAGGCTCCCGTCATCGCTAGCCTGATATCCATCAACCTGACTATACCTTAGTTTCTCAGCAATAACACCCAAAGTATTATCCTTCTTTTGAGCTTCTTTCACCCAAACAATCAAGCTCGGGGTGATGGTCAATGATGCCAAAACATTAACTATAGAGTCAATCAGATACAACCAAATCCTTCTATTTTTCCCTCAAGCGGTGATTGTAGTGCATGGTTAGATTTTCTGCTTAATGCATCAACCATTTTATTAGCTTTTCCTGGATGATAATTAATGGTCAAGTCGTAGTCCTTTAGTTGTTCCAACCATCTTCGCTGCCTCATGTTTAGCTGTCTCGAGGCATGCGCGATAACTCGTTCGTGTTGCATCAAAACACAATCTACAAGGGAAGTATCAAACTAAACTCGATTTGGATGGAAAATCATAACTTATGCTACAGTTTACGTACTTAGACTGTTTTTCGGGGCATCACTATATATCACAAACCCGTCAGTACCAGAGGATTGAGTCAATACTGGAGTTGTGGTTAACCTCCTCTTAAGCTCCGTGAAACTTTTCTCGCATTCCGCCGTTCACTCAAACTTGGACTTCTTTTGAGTAAAGCGATTGAGAGACATTGCTATTGTCGAGAATCCCTCGACAAACTTCCTATAATAACTAGCTAGACCTAAGAAACGCCGCACTCCGGTGTCATTCGTTGGTCTAGACCACTCGGTAATAACTTCAACTTTCTTCGAATCAACAGCAATCCCCTTGGAAGGTTATATCTTCCATCTCAGAATTCTTAACTGTCACTTGTTTTAATCAATAGTCAATGTTGGTGTGAAATCATAATTTGATCTCGGACGCTTGGACACAGTACGGAGTCTCCAACTATTCTGATGAACCACAAAGGCGCTTAACAAATCCCTTTGCCACAAAAGAGGGGTTCACGCCGCTATCAAAAGTACATTGGCGAATATCTTGTTCACTAAAATTGTACCTCATACCACATCGGCGACTTCCCAAATATCCATGGCAGTCATGACATTGACACGGACATTCGTCTTCGGCTGCTGAGCCGCTTTCTCCAGAGCATTCTTTCTCATCTCTGGGCAATCTCTAATAAGATGCCCCACCTGTCCGCATTGGTAACATACTCCTGCCAACTTCCCACTTTCACCGTCATGGCTCTTATTGCAATGCGTCAAACTCCTACAGCTTGCTATACAACTGGATTCTGTGGTGGAGGTCTCTAAAATTTTCCAACCGGGCCTCTCTTCTTAATCTTGACCCAACGTCCGGGCCTGTCACCAACTCCAATCTCTGCTATTGGCCTCTTACCTCTGTCAGAGTATCCTGCATCGGCCTTTTTGGCCCTCTACTCTCTGGAAATCACTCTCGACGCGAAAGCACGCATCCATAATGTCCTCGTAAGTTCTCATCCATGTGCTTACATTGCTGACTGAATTCTTGAGTCCAACCTCGCTCGAACTTTGTCATGTTTAAGCGATTATCAAACATAATCGCAGGAGCGAATTTACTCAAAGCATGGACATGGTCGGCATACTTCGACATTGTCATCCGACCCCATTTTAGCCTATGGAACGCCCTTATCTTGCGTAAGCTTGCTGTCTCGCGCACGTAATACTTCAGAAAGACATCACCGAATTGTTTCCAAGAGATCGGTGGGGTCCAAAATTAAAATTATTATAGAAAGTTAAATGATATACGCGCTCGCACACACCAACCCAGATCATACTTAGACTCTAGATAATCAATACTTATACCTAAGGATCAAACTTAAGGGAAAATCATATCTTAAATTGCTAAAAGATCATGAACCTAAGTTTCCGAGATAGATCTGAAGCCTAGGCTCTGATACCACCTGTAGCGCCCTGGCCCGATACTGGACATCGGTACCAGTGCACCCGCCATAGCCTACTACGAAAACTACAAAGCGTCAAAGCAGATCAAGCACACGTCATTCATGACGTAAGATAAATCAGCAGAAACGTCGTAGAATTAAAAACTTCACTAACATCAATGTGACCTATAGGAACACATCGGAAATAAAACGTGTCAGGGAGAGTGTCTAAAGTATTCTTCAATACAAAGTTTTAACAGTAAATCCCTCAACTAAAGGATAAGGACTGTAAGCCTGTCCATTTTAGAGACTATCGTCCCAATGAGCCTACTCGCCGATATCTTCTACAAAAATCATCTTGTACTTTGGCTCACCTGAAAAGCAGAGAGAGTAATTGTTCTTAGCGAAAACATCGCCAGCAAGTAACCAGTCTATACACCTTACGGGACCACACACGACGAGTCACCAGTATTTAAATCAATGCCCAAAATAAGGTGCTCGGGTTGGCAAATAACCTCTTTATAACGATTCATCAAATCCAAATAAGCCACATAATTGACACACAAAATGAAACCAACACATCGAAAGCCAAACATACTACATAAACAGAACATATGCTAGTAACATTTCTTGCATGTCAAATCTTATGCTTCGTGTATCATGATGCATGTACTTCTTCAAAACCACACACAACACCCATGCATATATCTTCTTTCGTAAACATGTCATGCATGTCATTTCACAAAACTTTTCATAATTCTTCTTATCATATTCTTCGCGTAGCAGAACTTTATACCCTGTGGGTGATCAGTCCACAGCAAACAGAACTTTATAACCCATGCTGAAAGGTCCACAACCCCATAACATATAACTTTATACCCCGTGTTGAAAGGTCCACGGCCCCATAACGTATAACTTTATGCCCCGTGCTGATAAGTCCACGACCCCATAACATAACTTTATTTTCCGTGCTGATAGGTCCACGGCCCCATAAAATAACTTTATTTTTCGTGCTGATAGGTCCAAGGTCCCATAAAATACTTTATACCCTGCTGTTGATTCACAGGTCACGCTTTTATACCTTGCTTTCACAGGCGTGACTTTTATACCCTGCGATCAACCAGCAGCCATAGTTGCTTTTCGAAAACTTTAATATTCTTTTCAAACTCGTATTCTTTTCGTAAAACAAAACTCATGTTGAAATGCAAAGTGTTCATGTCATGATGCAGAATGCTCATATAACATCATATCAAACGTGTAAACATGCACACACACTTTACATATCAAGTACAAAGTCCTGAACCTCTATCACACCCTGCTCGTACCATTTCATGTCCTTTTGTATTACAAAAATCATCTCGAGTTCATACTTAACCTTGCTCATTCATACTTCCTCAAACACACCTTATTCATACCATTTTATGCCCTTTCATATTGCTAACTCACTTCGAATTCATACCTAACTTTATTCATTCACACTTAATGTTTACAACTCAAGTATACCTCATTCATACCCCTTCATGCCCTTTGGCACCGCAAATTCATACTTAACCCTACTCATTCACACTTAATGTTTACAACTCAAGCACACTTCAAAAACACTCGTATTTTATGAGCAATGGAAGAGAATAAAGGTATCTCATACACATGGAGCGCTTAATGGTCAAAAGAAACTTCCAGTACACTTGGAACGCCTTCAGGAGGCGCCTAAAGTGACTTGGAGCGCCTATTCTAGGCGTTCGAAGTGTTCTGGAATGTGCTGGTATACATCGAACACCTACATGAAGCGCCTTATGTGACATGAAGCACCTAATGTAGGTATTCGAAGTGTACGGAGATGCACTGGGACACACTGAACGCCTACTTTAGGCACCTAACGTGACTTGAAGCGCCTAAAATAGGTGTTCGAAGTGTTCTGACGGTTCCAGAACTGCAATTTTCTGCAGTAACTTCCCTCCTTCATCTTCCTCAATCACTTCTTTCATCTTAACACCTCAAATTCAACCTTACATTCTGATCTCCATCATGCACAACACACCACAAACGCAGTTTGATTCTTACCTCTAGCAGTTTGCATCAACCTTAAGCCTTCTATTATTCCTATCTCCGGATGTATCATCAACCTTCTACCCCATGTTCAACTTACATCACATCTCCTCCATCTCCTCAAATCTTCTTCTACTCATCCCAAATCATCTAAAGCAACCTTTAGAAACATAACAAGAACCATCAACAATATTTACAACAAAGATGGCACTTTAAGGGCATATTTATCAACAATGAAGCACAACATTGATACTTTCTCATTTAGGCCCAAAGAACATGACTTTAATCAAGCAAACAACAAGAAGTACATATAGTAGAGCATGTAACATACACAAATCAAGATTACCAATGTGTGATCCAAATTTTCTCTTTGTAAGAACATAGGGCCTGTTGTATCAAAATTTGCGTAAATCGTATAGAAAGATTACTTGCCTTTGTTTCTAGATAGTCTTACGAGTGTACTGCAGGATTTCAGGAAAGGTTGAACCTAGATTGGCCGCTCTTTCTTATTTTTCTTCTTCTCTTCTTCTTCTTTCTCTTTTCTCCTTCTCTTCTCTCTCCCTTCAGCCGTTTTCCTCCTCTTCCTCTGTCCTTTGTAACCGATGGCCTAATGGTGTAATGAGGAGTTATACTAATTTGTATAACTCCCCCCAGCATTTAAGTGGGGAGGGGTAGTTTTGGTATTTTGGCCTAATTTCCTCAATTTTAGTTTTTTTGACTATTATTCCACCTATATTTTATTCAATTATGCCTCATAAATCTATACAATTAATAAAATTGTATTTTAAGTTGTTTCCTAATTATTTAATATCGGACCCAAAAGTTGCAGGGTATGACAAGTATAGCCTAGAGTGCATAGAAACTAGGGTTGTATTAATCGGATTGCTAAAAAAAATGAAGGCAATGAAATCGACAATGATAGAACGGTTTCATTTGTGGAATTGCAAATTAGTTCTGTCATATGTTGATTATAATTATTCTTCTCTGTACGAATCACTTTTGGTTGCAATAGCTGAAATACTATAGTTGATACCAAAATAAATCCTTGAAACAATGAAAAAATACGAAAGAAGCTGTTAATGACATGCTTATTACTGACTGCGCTATATATTTTGTTTATATGTCTCACCTCAATTTGGGGCTGTGATTTTGAAAATTGAAAACACGGCAAAAGCTACAAAGTCGCATGTGAAATTCTAAAGTTTTTGGTTGGCTGTGATTTTGAAAATTGAAAACACGGCAAAAGCTGCAAAGTCGCATGTGAAATTCTGAAGTTTTTGGTTGGTTTATTCTAAATAACACTGATGTCTTACATGTGCATGTACATATACGTATGTATGAACATATTTGTTTTTACCCACCTAAACAATAATCCAGTATAAGGAGGCTAACCGATTGATCTAAATAAAAATCACGTTGATCGAAAACAAAAATAATATTTTTCTTATATGGGTAGTTAAGCATATTTATTATATGTTTTGCATTTGCAATTGTTCTTGTAACTTGTTAATTCAGAAGAAGCTTAATCAATTGGCCGAAGACCACCATATACTATATATATTTATGTTCAAGTTACGTATATATGCATGTATAGGATCATCAACACGTGTATGACCGCGGAGACCACACATATACTAAAACATTTCTGTTTTATCTTTAATATATAGAACATTTTAGAACAAAAAACTCGCATAAAAAATTATAACAACAACAACAATCATACTCAGTATATCTTAACGACAGCAATAGCTACTATTAGGGTTTAAAAAAGGTGAGAGACAGAAAAACGATACCTCCATCACAAGAGATAGAGAGTTTGCTTCCAGTGAGACCCTCAGTTCATTATGTACCTGTATATTTGCATAAAATATTATATATAACCAAAAAAAATCAATCTAAAAGAACAAGTTACTTGTTCTGAACAATTTGACTTTTTTTTAGTTAATCAGTCCACTTCTTTTGCTTAAAAATCAAATGCAAAATCAAAAATTTTGGGTTTTTCCATTTTACATTAATTCGGTTTGGTCAATTGGTCTGTTTTTTTTATAAAAATTTTACATTAATTAGTTGGGTTAATTGATCCGTTTTTTAAAAAGTTTTTATATCCTAAAAATTCGGTTCAGATTTGAGAAAGCTAAATGTCAGACAAAATATCAGACATCTAATCACGCATTGCGTCGTGTACAAAGTAGTTTTTTAGAAAGATAATGTGCAATTCTTTTTTTTACGCGTAATTAAAGAACTCATATTTTGTTTTACCTCCAACTTCATCAGATAAATTAAACTCTTTCCGGATGGGATCCTCTCACCGTGCGGTGACTCACCCCTCTCTCCATAACGCGACACGTGGTAGTAGGGTGGGTAGTGAGGCTGGATAAGAGTAATCCTCATCCAGCCTCACCATCCCTCCATGCTGCCACGTGTCGCGGTGACGAACGCGGTGATGGAATCTCAACCCAACTCTTTCTAGGGTTCTCATATCACCCCAACTTCTCTTCCGGTATATCTCTTAATAATAATTTCTGCAGGCTGCCTTATCTCTCGCTGTTCCTCCGTCAACTTCAGGAAAAGGAAAAGATCTTTCTCTCTTCTGATCAATTATTGTCGCTTCTCTCAAATTTGGTAGATCCCAATCCCTATGCATACCTTTTTTTTGTTTGCTTTATGGTGTATTTGTAGGATGCGAGTGTAGGGTTACTTGGTTGATTTTTTGATTCCGAGCTGAATTTTACTGTTTTTCTTGACTGATGTTTTCTGGATAAGTGTCAATTGTATTGTGATCTAAGTTTTTAGATGGTTGATTTTTAGCTTCCAAGCTAAATCTTGCCGCTTTTTCGGCTGATTTTTCTTGTTACTCTTATTTTATGCGAACCTGGAGTAAATTAGGGTTTATGTTGGTTTGTGGCTTAATTTTGGTGGATTCTTTTTTTGTTGTCCAAATTGAGACTGGCCTCTTCTAGTCGATATCTGCTAATCTTATTTTTGTGTTCATTTGTTCGAGAAGTCGAAGGGTGCCCTACTTAGTAGTTGATTTGCACCCCAAATACTCCTTTCCTTTCTACTTGTGATCGGAGCAGATGATGGAATTGGCCACTAATAAAAACAACCGCCTTTTGAATAGAAAGAGCCTCCTGGTTTTCTGCCTTAATTACTCCTTGCGATTTGCAGATGATGGAATTGGCTCCTTAATAAAGTTATGCCTTAATTATCCGGCTTGACGTATTGGTGCAGATAGTTAATAGGGAGCTTTATAACAGTTGAACTATGTATAGATTTGAGAATAGATGGGTATAAGTTTTTATGTATGCTCTTCTACGTTTAAGCTGACAAACCTCCTAAACTGCAACACGTGCAATTTTGCACCAGGCAATTTCTGTGCTAAGACCATAAAATACTGGACATTTGCTTGAAGCCTAGTTGGTAGGATTAATCGTTGGTAGCAGGACCAGGACTAGGACTTGATTAAGATGTATGCACAAGAACAGGGCATTTACTTTCAGAGATTAGCAGCCTATAAGCGTGTGGAGGGTGGGGGTTGTAATAGTCCCATTTATAAAAGAAATGAATCCAGCCAAGTTGGTAATGCTAGAATAATTTCGTTTGTGGAATTGCAAATTGGTTGTGTCATATGTTGATCACAATTATTCTTCTCTTTTCGATGACGCAATGCCTAGTTTAGAATTACTACGGTTAAGATGTAGGCATAAGCTTTAGACCGTAACACCTGTACAAACATCACTAGAAGGGCGGGGTGAATAGTAGTTAGCGAAAATTTCACTATTCATAGACCATTTAGAAAATCTCTCTAATATGATTCTGAAATTTTCGGAATCAGTATCCGTTTTTTGAAAAAGTTGTAACTCTCAGTACACAACTTGAAAAATTGTGAAATTTTTCAGAAATGAACTTCAATGTGTGAGCAGTCTGTCCAAAAGTGAGTCATCATCATCATACCCAGTATATCCCAACGACAGCAAAAGCTATTGCTAGAGTTTGGGGAGGGTAAGCGGCAGACAAACAATACCTCTATCCCAAAGGATAGAGAGTTTGCTTCCAGTGAGACCCCCGGTTCTATATGTACCTGCATAAATGGCACACTAATAGGGATATGATGTGCTAGCGTGTTAGTGAGTGAATTCAAGAAATACAAGACAGAGGTTGTCGATATTAAAATACTCATAACGTGTATCATCATCATCCAGACCTAGTATATCCCAACGACAGCAAAAGCTATCGTTAGGGTCTGGGGAGGGTAAGAGGTAGGCAGACAAAACATAAACGTGTATATGTATATATAATGCAAAACGACAAAACATAAACAAACTAGTGCAAAGTCAACCTAAAGCGTAGATAGTATCTACGCCTATCTACACCCCTGAATATATTCTAAGGTGTCCCTATATCTGCCCAAAAGTGAGTAAAAAACAAAAAACGTTTGGCCCTTCAAACAAGTATAAACTTTCAAGTGTTCAGACTGAATATAATTTGACAGAAAGCTAGTAGACTTTGAAATAGTCTAACTTTTTGTGTACTCACTCAAAAGATTGATTCTTATGTCAAACTAAACCTTAGGATGTCTTCTTTATGTTTCCAAAAGGCTTTAATCAGAAATTATGTTTAAGTAAATTAGACATACGTTTTTTAAAGTAGTCAATCTGTCGGCGGAATGGAGCAATAATCTTTAAAAGATTGAATGGGTAACTTTCATTTACTCAAGTTCGATGATTTCTGTTGCAAATGAAAGCTAACATTCTGAATTTTATTGTCACCAAAAATCAAAGATTTTATTTGCTAGTTCAAACTGGAGTGAAAATTTAAATACTAAAACTATCAAAAAAACAGAAAAGTAAAGAAGAAAATAACACCGATGTTTTATTCTGGTTCGGTCAATGTGTCCTACTTCAGTCCCAATTAATAGCACCTTAACAATATCAATCATTCAAACAGCGTATTACCTATTGATGTAGCCTTATAAAATGACTGATTAATTACAACTTTTATGAATAAAAGAGGTGTAATTGCAGCAAAAACTCAAAACAATAAAACTTATTTGTAAGAATCATGAACAAGAATGGAGAAGAAGAAGTAAGGAAGAAGATAGTTCAATTTGCTTGTCTTCCTTCAATTCCACTCCTATTTATAGGTATGAGCAACCCCTTAGGGTGATTAGGATGCCCACATGTCACCTTTAATGTCATCAATCTTATTTATATTCATTTGATTGGATGAACACCTCACCTCTTTGTACATTTGACACCTTCAACAGCTTCAATTGGAACACCTCATCTCAGCTCCTTATGACCGAAAATTTCAGCAAAAATTACATGGAAATGGAGCCTTCAAGTGATAATTTCTTCCACCTTGTTTTCTCCATCCTTATCCCTCGTTCTTCTTTACTTCTGAACCACTTAGTTAGGATATGAGCTAACCATTTCAGCTCTATTTTATCTTCAAAAAAACCGCTTATGTTGCCACATTGGATGCCAAGTTGGCGGATTTTTGCCATAAAGTATATTAAACGCATTTCGTTTAGTCCACGTAATGTAGCTTTGCATATATGTCAAAATTTGATTTGTATACCTCATACATATATATGAACCTTTTTTGTGTTTGAAAATGAGTAAAAAATCATATTTTATGAATAAAAATGAATGGATAATAGCCAGAGTAGATTACATAGTAAATATCACTAATTGATCCAAACCATTTCCTATTTCTCCTTCAATTGTGGATGAATTTTTATCAAAAATATGACCAATATTTTGGCAAAAATAATAGTAAAAAAGACAAAAATAATTTATATAAGAATATAATGAAGCCCATATAATATGACAAAATAAATGTCATACTTTAATAAATGAGAATTCCGAAAAAACCAAAGTTCGTACAAGATATGGTTGATAGATATATGAAGACCATGAATACCATGTATAAGAAGACCATATAGTAAACAGTTTAGCATTACACAAAAAATAAGCTTGTGTAAATGAACAAAATATCTTTGTATCCAAAATGACAAAAATACCCTTGAAACCCAATTATGTCAAATATCCTTGTAATAATACTCCATCTTTGTGTCCTTTCATTCTTATATATTCATTTTGAAAGATAGCCGTACAAAAATTCAAAAGTACTCTTTTGCCTTTGTGGTAAGTTGTCAAAACTTCCATGACGAGTTAGGGATGCAATATATATCAAGTTTAAGCATAGAATCATTGTGAACATATATGAGATGTTACAAAAACTTTTCATATATAAAGGAAATTATATGTGTAACAAAAATGCTTATCTTATATTAAGATAATTATTTCAAATTAGACTAACATCGATCTTCTACGTCTCAAATTTAGGGACAGATGTATACATCGATCAATACATGTTTCTCAAATTGAGAGATCGTTGTCTTACAATATGGTTTCAGTTTTAATCTATCTTACACCGATCGATCTTGTTAGCAAATCTGCCCTTCCAGAACCAATTGAGCTATGCCCTGCGGGCTGACACCGATCGATCTATATCAGATATGATGTGTATTTCGATCGATTTATGTCTTTCAGGTTGAGAGGTCAATGTCTTACAGTAGGTTTTTAGTTTTGATCTTTACACACATCAATTGATCTGTCTCTTTTGAGAGATTGATGTACACATCGATCGATCGATGAGTCTCAATTTGAGAGATCGATGTTACTTCTTTATTTGTTTTAATCATTTGTTATTTTTAAAGTATAAAGTAGCTTTCTAGCATCTTTTTACCTTTCATCAACATTTTATCATTCAATAAAATCATGTTTCTGAAATCATTCAAACCTATAAAGTGCAGGGCTTTTACTTTCAAAGATTAGTAGCCTATAAAGGTGCGGAGGGTGGGTTTGTAATAGTCCCATTTCTAAAAGAAGTGAAACCGATCAAGTCGGTAGTGCTAGAATAGTTTCATATGTGTAATTGCAAATCGGTTCTGTCATATGTTGATTATAATTATTCTCCTCTTTACGATGATGCAATGACTAGTTAATAATTACTATGGTTGATACCAAAATTAGATTTTTGAAGCAATTAAATGGTGGAAGTTGTTAGTGGCATGTTTATTATGCATATACAGTTCTTTGTATGCCTCACTTCAGTTTGGTTCTCTGATTCCTGAAAGTGAAAACACAGCAAAAGCGGGAAGTATCATGTTGAATTCTGAACCTTTTGATGGCTTTAGAAGGTTAAAATTTTGATAGAATGCTGAAATTACTTGAATCACAAGTCGCCGTGCCCAGTTGTTACTTAACTGGTCTGCCATTTGAGGTTCATGTAATACGAGAGAATGTATTGGCAACTCACTTGGAGGAAGTTTTGAGCCTTTTTGGATTTAAAAGTCAGGCTTAAGCAATTTGACCTTAATTGATACAGTTGCTAGAGATGCTGGTCTCCTCCGGAATCTTCAAAGACAGTAAATAATCACATTCCTATAAAATTGCAGGAAAGAGTACCTGAAGGACTAAACCATGTCGAGCTCCTATCTGCCGGCAACCACTGATTCGCTTGAACAGGCTTCTGAAGCTAAGACTCCGACTGAGTCCATTTCTATCCTTTACCGGATACTTAACAACCCTTCATCTTCATCTGAAGCCTTGAGGATAAAGGAGCAGGCCATATCCAATCTTTCGGATCTTCTTAGGCAGGAAAACAAGGCAGAGGAATTAAAAAACCTTCTCACCCAACTCCGGCCATTCTTTTCATTGATCCCCAAGGCCAAAACTGCGAAAATTGTGCGTGGAATTGTTGACACGGTAGCTAAGATACCAGGTACATCTGATCTCCAGATTGCCCTCTGCAGAGAAATAGTGCAGTGGACCCGTGATGAGAAGCGAACTTTCCTCCGTCAACGCATTGAGGCTAGACTTGCTGCTCTGTTAATGGAAAACAAAGAGTATACTGATGCACTGTCCTTGCTGTCGGGGCTGATCAAAGAGGTGAGAAGATTAGATGACAAGCTGCTGCTTGTGGAAATTGACCTGCTGGAGAGCAAGCTTCATTTTTCTTTGAGAAATTTGCCAAAAGCTAAAGCTGCCCTTACAGCTGCTAGAACCGCGGCCAATGCCATATATGTGCCCCCAGCCCAGCAAGGAACTATAGATTTGCAGAGTGGGATCCTCCATGCCGAGGAGAAGGATTATAAGACTGGTTACAGCTATTTCTATGAAGCATTTGAAGCATTTAATGCACTGGAAGATCCTCAGGCAATATACAGTCTGAAGTACATGTTGCTTTGCAAGATTATGGTGAGCCAGGCGGATGATGTGGCAGGAATAATTTCTTCTCCCAAGGTAGGCTTGCAATATCAGGGCCCAGATCTTGATGCAATGAAATCTGTGGCTGATGCTCACTCCAAGAGATCTTTAAGGCTCTTTGAGTCTGCTCTTAAGAACTTCAGGGCGCAGTTGGAGGAAGACCCCATTGTTCACAGGCACTTGTCTTCACTCTATGACACACTATTGGAGCAGAACCTTTGCCGGTTGATTGAGCCTTTCTCTCGGGTTGAAATTGCACATATTGCTGAGCTAATTGAGCTGCCTATGGACAATGTGGAGAAGAAACTATCTCAAATGATTTTGGACAAGAAATTTGCTGGCACTTTGGACCAAGGTGCTGGATGCCTCATCATTTTTGAGGATCCAAAGACAGATGCCATCTTCCCAGCAACCTTAGAAGCCATTGAGAATATGGGCAAGGTTGTTGACAGTCTATTTGTGAGATCTGCCAAAATAATGGCTTGAGGCTTATTGCAGGACTCATCCGACCCTTTTACTTGTTCTTCGCTGTATTTCAAGCTTTCCGGATTCTCTCTCTTTTTATCATGGAAATGCCTTTTCTTCTAGTTCCCTTTTCTTTCTTTTTCTGGGAGGAAGCTTGTACTAATTGATTAGACAACTACTTTCATGGATTTCATCATTGTGAAGGCCTAGAACTATTTCTATCTTTGGTTGCTTCTTTTCGCAGTGATTCAGGAACTTAGATGTTTTCATTTATATATGGCAGGAATGTCATTTTTTTTAATTGATAATATATGGCCGGAATGTTAGCAAGCAGATTTATATCTGGAAGAGCCCATTGTTGTTTAAGGGTTTTTTCTTGGGGTTTTCTTTTTTGGTGCTGATGCTGAAGCCTTTGCAAATTAGAAGAATACAAATACTATATGTGGTCTACTAGTCAATTATGATCCTACAGATGGTGCAAAGTATGAAAACACAGAACCTGTATATTTGGTATCACTGGAAGTGGTGGGAATGAAATTCAATTTGAAGTTCTATAACCCTGACTCGATGGGGGTGTGGAGGTGGGTGGCTCAAGTGCCGGGAGAGTCACTGTCAATGTCGTCTAATTTTTTTTTTCTTTTAATTTTTTCTTCTTACACCGTTTTTTCCATCACCCTGTTTTGCCGTTACCGTCACCGCCTCCTCCCCTTCTCTTTCTTCCTCACCTCATTCCTTCAATTCCCAGAACCCTCCTCCTCCCTTCAGCCACCAGAAGCTTCGTCTCCAAACCCATCCCTTATGTCACCAACCATCAATCCTACACCAAGATGGAGGGTAACGGGAATGGCTTCGGGGAGGAGAGGGGGGCGACGGCGGCGGTGATGACAGAAGAGTTAGTGATGGGAAAAGAGGGTGGAGGAAGGAAAAAAAAATTGGATAGATATTCTAAGATCCAAGTTTCAGCTGAATTTTCATTATTTTCGAAATTTTCCGATTCGTATCTAATTTATATGATTTTTCATTAAAAATTAAAATATTTTACAAAATCTCTCCTCAATTGCGTGGGGTGGTTCGGTTCGACCATTTAAGTTTAGCTAGTAGCTATCTAAATTGGAAAATTTTTGAAGAAAACCCATGTTTTGCTATTTCCGTTTCTAAAAGGTGAAAGATCAAAATCACCAAGTTTGGCGGTTGTAATGATCCTCAGCAGCTGTCACTATACTATTTCATCAGGCTTCAGCTTTATTGTGCTGAGAAGATTAATATACTAGAATACTGATAGGGATTCAGACCTCATCCTTTTATCGCTGCCGACGAAGGAAGCCTTCTTGAAATATTATGAGAATCACTAGCAGAAGACATAGAGAAGTTATTGGTAATATGAATGAAAAGGGAGAGATAAACAGAAAAGTTGGAAATTACTTGGCTAAAGAAAGCTGAAAGAGGTTGAAGGAAGTTGGAAGAAAAAATGGCCGAAAATGGAGTCGGAGAAGAACGGTTGTAGAGAGCATGTATGCCGGAGGAAAAAAGAGTGTTTCTTTCGAAAATGCAGAAAGTAATCGGTGGAGGAGGAAAGAGAGTTCAACAATGTTTTTAATATGAGGTTAGAGAGAACTAATTCGTTCACTGGGATTCCCGCTTTTTGGAAATCGAAAAGGCATTTCGGCAGTTGCAGGTTCCAAAAATCCGATTCGGATCGCCTGACCTCCTTGGGGCGGTAACAAAGGACCTGCTGCCACGCAGTGTTGTCTGTAGCGCGCCTGTAGCGTGCTTGTAGCGCGTAGTGCATGTAGCGTAAGATCAATCGCTACAAGGTCATGTAGCGTAGCAACCTCCTAGAAGCGTAGCCGAGGCGCGTGAAGCGCGCGAGGCGCATGTAGCGCACGTAGCGCGCGTTTCAGTAATTTCAGTTTTTTTTAAAAAAAAATTAATTTCGGTTATTAAATAAAAGAAAAGAAAAACTAAATAATAAAGCTTAAGCTACAATCCCATAAAAAAACCTACCGTCTAAAAGAAAAGTCGACATCAAAAGTCGACGACATCTCGTTCTGAAAACAAAAAATTCGACATCACTATCTACCCTTTCTCTAACCATCGCTGGTACTACCACTCTCCAGCGCCATTAGTCACCACCGGCGCAATCTCTTCTTCTCTTGTACTCTCGAGCTCTCTTCATATACAAAGCAGAGTCTTCGAGCAAGTTTTTGGCGTCCAGCCAAAAACTTGCTCGAAGACTCTGCTTTGTATATGAAGTTTGAACAATTTGAACAATTGTTTTTATGTTCTATCTATGTTTTGATTATATCTATGCTTGAACTTTTTGAACAATTATGAAATTTTATATTATGTTTATGTTGTTACCTAATATTTTTAGGTTATTAGTTGTCTATGCGCCTCGAATGCGTGTAGCGTGCGCTACGGCGCTTTGCGCTACACGCTACAAAAATTTGGCCGTTGCGCTACATTGCGCCTCGCACTATTGACAACACTGCTGCCACGTGGCAGCAGGGGGGGTGAGGTGTTTGGCGGTCAGGGGATCCGACCCCCCAAAAATCTTCCAAAGGGAATTTCATCATTACCGTCTGCTGCACAGCCAAGCCTAATCTGAAGGCATCTGATGAAGACAAAACTATCACCTATAATAACCACAAGTGATGCCACTTCGTCTCGTCACAGTCAATGCTATTTGACTTAATTAAGGCGTAGATCGCCTCATACTTGCCTAAGCTACTCGGATTCAACTACATGCTCAAGTTGGCGCGACCCAGGGGACACAGGACGTTCCCTCGACGTCGACTCAGGCCTTGAGCCACTGTCTGTACGACCCACTTGCGTAGGGTCAAAGAGGGTCAATTCTATCATACATCATCTCAGTTCAGCACCAGCTGTCCAACCACCAGGCATCTCACCTCGGTCACGCTAGTCAAGCCAAGCAAAGATCCGGCATGCGACGCCTTTCAGTACAGTTTGTTTTAGAATCACTTGTTGCCTTGGCGCAGATGCGCACCTCAGCCACGGACCCGGTGCCTTAACTTTGTTGCAGCCACGCTTCCAGGTTCTGAGGCGTTCCTGTCGGCTCGGCCAACCAGGCATCTGCCAGAACAGGAAGCTGGCATGACGCCACATGACGATCATGTAGATGCAGCTTATTAGTGGGGTAGGACACGTGACACTATTCCACAGTTCCTCAACATGCATTGGTTGTCCATGATACATATAAAAGGGCAAAGAATGTCCCACAGAGGGCCAAGTTCAATCCATAAGAAATCACAGTCCCAACACACAAAATGAGACAGGTTTCTCTATTTTTTTCAGCATACAAACATGATTAAATCCGTAACTTACTTGAGCATCGGATGGTTTTCTCCGGAACAATAGCTCCGGGACCTCAAACGTTGTTCAACTTGTGCAAATTTCTGGAAACATTAGTTCTGGCAGCAAGCTATATCTATGCAAGATTTGACGGCGTTCGCTTTGTTTTTGGATAATCTCTGATCAATGTGAAGATTCAACTTCTCCAAATACTTTCTCGAAATACACAATAAATTTGTTCTTCTATTTTTTTTTGTAGGAATATTCATATGAAAATTGTTCTACACATCCAAAAGTCCATAAAGAACTTCAGCCATAAACTGGTAAAATTGCTGCTGGATGTCTCAAAGAATCCATCAGCATTGTAGCAGATGATGAACCACTACAGCCAAGTTTAACTGATGCGAAATGGGGTGTATACTTCAATCCTTCTAGAGGGGTATAAGTCAACCTATATATCTTTAGGATCTTTCCACTTAACCTAAGGTTCATGGTGGAAAGTAAATTCTCTTATATTTTCAAATATAGTTACAGAAATTTTGGACATGAGGGAAGAAGTTTGCTGCATTGTGTGTCAAGTGGTTATTGAGAAAGTGCTGCTCTCTTGTCTGCTAGATGAAACAAAAGGTTCAGTTTCACTAGAGTTTGTATTGACCTCCGATTCGTCTTCCTTGTCTCTAGGACCACGAGGATTTAATCTATTATCATGGGCACTTGGCTCAAGGTTGAACTCCTGAATGCTCATCCGGCCTTCAAGCATCCTAACCACATCAGACATTTTCGGCCTTAGCGCCGGAGATGTTTGAGTGCATAGCAGTGCAATCCTTATCATTCTTATTGCATCTTCCTCATGAGAACTATTTTGAAGCTTTGGATCTACCAGCTCCACCAAATTTCCTCTTTTTTGAAGAACAAGGGCCTGCAACAAGGATCACCTTTACGATTGAGAAAACGGATCAGATCAAATAGAACAAAGCTTTGTAATTTGTATTTAGAAACAATGTAAAATTAAGATTTCTTTGCATTGTTCTCTGCCTGTTATTCAGGATGAGATCACCTCACCCCCCTCCTCACCGCCCGCCACGTGGCAATGGGGGGATTGGTGAGGCTAAATGAGGGATGGCCAGCAAGGGGTGTATGAGCGTGAGTGGAGGACACGTGGCGGGCGGTGAAGAGGGAGGTGAGGGAGAAGGGGGTGAGGGGATCTCATCCCCTGTTATTCTTCTTTTCTTTGGTTTGGTTCATTCCATATCTGCAAACTTTCCTTTCCTGATATATTGTTCTTGCAAGATTTCAGTTTGAGGAACTGAAACCAAGACCAGCCGAATTCTAATTTTTAGTAATGAATTATTTTTGCTGATAAAGTTTGAAATTTTCTTTTATACTGGTTGTCTGACCTCAAAGAAAATATGAGAATTTCTTTTCATTAAAACAAGAATATGACCATAAAAGCAGCTTTACAGCTCGGGCAACTCACAGTGCCAGATGATAGAAGATCTACATGCTTACCCAATCAAGGAGACAGAAATAATCCTCGCTAGGGCGGTTGTGCATATTGTTCTTTCCAGCAGCAATCTCTAATGCAACTATACCAAAACTGTACACATCAGCTTTATATGTTAGGTAGCCCCACATTGCATACTCGGGCGCCATATACCCTCTGCAGCAAGAAGTATATCACTGTCAGTCTCTTTTCTAATAGGTAACGTGACATCAGGACATAAACTTCAATTATTCAGTATCATGTCTCATGATATATCCTTAATTTAAGCAAGAGCCAATGACTGCAAAGAGGGTTAAGGTATACACCCCATACAGATTATACCCGAATAAAGCCTGATAAAAACGGAGATGAACCCCTTACAGATTATACCCGAATAAAGCTCTCATCAAAACAATATTGCACCCTTAGATTACCAGAAACCTTTTGGATGAAAAGGGAAAACAGAGAATTCTTTTCCCACTAATTGGTGATAATAACTTCATGTGGCATCACTCAGCTAACCCGTGTTGGTCTCTGGACTTACTTTGAATGCCATGGTTGATAATGCTCCTTGATACAATAGCGAATAAAAACAGAGAGAAATAAAGCAGAAACTCACATTGTTCCAGCGACTCTAGTAGTAATATGTGTGTATTCCTGCTCATCAAGTCTGGCCAAACCAAAGTCAGAAATTTTTGGGTTAAGGTCCTTGTCAAGAAGAATATTGGTGCACTTGATGTCACGATGAACTATTTTTAGAGCCGATTCATCATGCAAGAACGATAATCCTTTTGCTATTCCAATGCAAATTCTTTGCCTAGTCGCCCAGTCCAGTTCCAGTCGCGTTGTTTCTGTATCTGTAATGGAAAATTACCTTACAGAAGTGTCCAATTTTAATTATTACATGGAAATGAAAATGCTCAATCAGTAATTGTTTCTTGCGAGTTTAACTTTGAGACATTGAGATGTTAACCTACCAAATAATGCATGTGCTAGACTGTTGTTCTCCATGTATTCATAAACCAATAATAGTTGATTCCCTTCAACACAACATCCATACAATCTCACAACATTTGGGTGCTGCAAACCAGAGATCATCCCTATTTCATTGACAAATTCGCGGTTCCCTTGCTTTGATTTTGGAGAAAGCTTCTTAACAGCTATAAGTGTACCATCCAATAAGCTACCCTGGAATAAATCAAAAGTTGGTGCTAGAAGTGAGAAGACAAAATCTTCGTGGAGCATTGTTGACTAGCCTTTGAAAGGGGAAGACAATGGATGCCAAACATTTTCAATAACTTTTAGAAAGATCTTGAGTAAAACTTTTACTTTCAGGAAATTTACCTTGTAAACTGTACCAAAACCACCTTCACCTATTTTATTCGCAGCACTGAAGTTGTCAGTAGCCGCTCTAATTTGCCTGTAGGTGAACAATCCAGTCTGCAAGTCTAATCCTCTCAGTTCTGCAATGAACAATGTTTGAAATATTGAAATTTCCATGTAACAAAAGAAAAAAAGGAAAAAAGAAGTCCAAGTTTCAAGGTTTTTATGAGCAATAGGTCAATGCTGATTCATGTTTTTTATAAATTACCTATTCATTAGTGTCATTAACTATTCACACGAGCATTAGAACCTTCACTTATATAGCAGACTGATTATGTAAAAGCGTGATATTTTTTCTGTAAGATATCAATTTTCTGGTTTCAACCTGAAGATCAGAAAACTTCAGCATCATGATGGAATTATAAGGATAAATGGTGAAGAAGAAAAATGTATCTAAAAAATTTCATGTCTTCTTCTCTTCCTCAAGATAAACGTTGGTAGCATTAATAAAAGTGAACTGATGCATCATGAACAAAAAGACTGGAATTAGCACAGAGAATCAGCTAAGTTCATTTATATGAACTGTCTGAGTTTGTTCATGGAGTAGGCCTTTCCAATCTGTTATATATATTGAGAAGACACGATGCCAATCACCCTCTAAAAATTTATCATTTTCTGCAAAATATAGCTAGACCTTTGAGCGAAAGATTATTAGAGAGATTGATCAATGACAGTACCAATGAAACCTGCAAAGAGGTCAAATATATTGGCCGAGAATATGGGTATCTTTCCCTTATGCATGCAAAGCCTGTGTATTAAGTTCTCAATTTGTTATGCACCAATGGCAGCTGTAATTTTCAATCACCTTGTTCTCTGGATATATTATTTCTAGAGTGGTACTTCCAAGCACCAAACAAAATGATAACCATGACCAAAACCACAGATGCTGCTACTGCTACTGCGATCCGCACCTTCCTTTTTCTGTTTGATGGAGGCTTAAAATCTGCCCATAAATGCTACATCAGTAAGTTGTTAAAAAAAAGAATAGTAACTAATACGTCATGACGTAATAGAACATAAGGCACAAAAAGGGAGAAGAATACGCTGGAAAGAAGGGGAGGCGGGAGACATGATGTCTATAGAATAACTCAGAAACCGATCAATGGCTAGGTTTTTCTTGCAAAGCTGGCTTGGGACAGTTCTTTGCTCAACTAAGTGCTTAAACTACATTGGCCTTAGACTTACCGGCTTCCATAGAGATAGCAGATATCAGAGGGCCATAAGTTCCTCGGTTTGGGACAGCTGTTGATCCTTTGCTGGCATACTGGAGGCGTATCTCTAGCACTCCATCCTTGACAACTGTTTTAAACTCTTGCTTGACAGCTTTATCAACTCCTTGTGCAGCCTTTTCAATATTAAAATCTTTTAATTTCCTCTCATCCTGTTACACAACAAACAAACGACTTATAAACATTATAACAATATCCGAGTAGAAGGTTCTGCAATTCAAGATTAACCTGTAGACTCTAGAATGATAAAGCCACATGATAACCATATACAAGGTACAAATCTTGAAGGTTGACCTGTATGTAGACATCAAACATCCGTTCTCCTAGACTCTGGTATGATCGATTATCTCTGAAAACTATCTCAGCAAAGTGCAGAGTCACAGTATAGTTTCCATTTGCTAGGCAGCGGCCATAATAAGCGAGAGACAAGGCTGAGAGACGAGCCGTTGTATATAATTGAGAATCATTTACATAGAGAACAGACACATTGGTTGCAGTGTAGTCATCGATACTTCTGTTACGACCCCAAAAGTCTCCAGTATTACTGCTTCCCCAGTAAGAAGGGGAGGCAATTGAAAATATCGTGTTTCCTGCGGAGCTCTCATCTGCTTCGAAATTTTTATTTCCAACTCTTGTGCTCTTTCCACCACAATTTATGTGTACATCATAATAATCTGTGAACCATAAAAGCAGATAGTTGCTACTCCGAATTATCAAAGAAATGCAACAGTTCTGCATGAATCTGTTTAGTGTCATTGTCAATTTGATCTGTTTTTGGAAAGCTATGTAAATATTTAATGGAAATGTATGACTTAAAGAATAATGGATGCTGTTATAAATAGTCATATAAATATTTAATGGAAAAGTGTCACCAGATGATAATGGTTGTTAACTTGAAAAGCTATGGCAAAGGCCTTTAGTGCTGACCTTTAGAGCAAGGACCCTGAACATTAAGGCATTTGGCCAGTTCTCTGTGGTAATTATTGGTGTTAAAAGAGAAGGTGAAAGTAGTGAGCAGATTGAATAATTATACTAGTGGAATCATCACAAAAGGTCTTACGTATGATTTCTTCCGCCAAAGCTTCGGTAAAGGTTCCTGAAGAACATATTCAGAAAACAATTTCAGCAAGCCATGAGCTAGGAAAAAGTGCAAAAACATAGGAAGAAAATGTCCATACAAGGAGTCCCGACAGATAGGAGGCTCAGAGATCTCAGAGAAGTTGTTATAAGAAAGATCAATTCCGCTGGGAAGGCAATAAGGAAAAGAAGGAAGAGGACATTAGAGTAACATCTACTTGCATGGTTAGATATGCATAAGAAAGCACCAAAGCATTAATTCATGGACAAAGCAGCCATAAAACAAATGAAATAAGAGTTGAGTCAGAGTCTTCTTTTTTTCGCGGACAACAATCATCTAAAGTGAAAGCTCCAAATTTTTCTTGCAAAGGTATAGGATCTTTAGGATTTTACTTCCCCTATGCTCTTTTTTTTCAACCCTCAATGTTGGAATGCAACATTCTCAATAAAAATCCATCTCATATTCACCCATCGTATGTCATCCAGATATGTTTTCCTTTTGCTTTTATTCCCCAATTTCATACTAATCAGTAGCACCACTTGATTTTTTTAGAAACTATTACATTGAAAAGAAACATTTGCTTGAAAGGAGGGGACTCATTATATTCTGAACTTAGGTTTAGCTCTATCATGTTTTAACTGCGTCACGGCTATAAGTGTAATCTCTTTTTGTTTCAACTCTCCAGAAGTCCAAGCTAAAGGCGCAAAGCAAACATAACTAGGATCTGGGAAAATCAATGCGACATAATACATCTAAAAGTAAAGGCTATCTACAGATTCCAGCTGCTTGAATGGTACTCTGAGTTCTGCACCATGCAAATGATTGGATAGACTCAGAGAAACTTTTGATACTGAAATACATGAAAATATCTCAAAATCAAAATGAAAAATGAGAAAAAGGAGGGATGATAACCTCGGATAACCTAGGATGTAAAAGATTGAGCACAGGTTTTTTATTGACAAAAAATAGAATTTGTTGCAGATGAAGTCCAATCAAAGATGAACAAACTTACGTACTATTTTGAATCTCTACTCTTGATCCAATCTGGAACTGGCCCAGAAAGGGAATTACCAGTCAAGTACCTGATTATTGTAGTTTAAAAAAAAGTATTACACGTGTCAGGATATGTATGATGATCAGTTCCAATAAATATTAGAGGTTACATAGCACCAGAAAAGCTTTTAAATGACCATAATTCATACGAAAAGAAAGCTTAAAGTCCTCCAGAAGAGTTATCTTCGTCCATATCTTTTGTTGACTATTAAATGGTGTGTCTATTATGACACTAATCCTAAAACCAACAACCCGTGGAAAAAGAAAATACCGATCTTCTTGAGGAAAAATGGCGAACTATATTGATTCGTCACTTACATAATCTCCAGAGCTTGGAGGCCTTGAAGATCGGGAACTTCTCCTTCCAGCATATTGAAACTTAGATCCCTGATAAATTATTTATAAAACACATAGTGAACAGACAGGAATTAATTGACACAGCTCTGGCTGTATATAAAAGAAAAAAACAGACTCCTAATAGCTAAAATGTTTTGCTTTCATAACATCCACACAGAGCTTACAGCTGGAAAAGGCAAGCAATGCTACCTTAATCACTGGCAGAAAACAAGTATACCGCCAAATGATATCTTACACAATTTTCTCAAAAAAGAAACGAAGACGGGCTTATAAGGACAAGAAATTGGTGAACCTTTTCCACACATACAAGGAACTTTGCAGAACAAAGATAACGAGAACCGGTTGGACTTGACTGAACTTAAACTTGCTCATACAATTCTAAAGACTTCCATATGCTTTCTCATTCCAAAGAGGTGAAACTGTTACTGTGAAAGAAGTTATTGTATCAGTTACTACATTCAAAAATCTAAAATGAGGGAGCTCCACAGAACTAAGCCTTTGGTCAGCATGAACTCGAGAATGCAATGGATTCTTAAGAATGAAATAAATGAAACATTACGAATTTAGCCAAAACAATGTAAAATAGTGAAAGAGAGAGGAGATAAAGTTACAGAATCTGTAATCCTGCCATTTTCGCTATGTAATCAGGAATGTTTCCAGTCAAATTGCAGCTCCTTAGCAATCTGCAGATTTACATCGTCATCATGCCAACATCATTGATCTTAAATGAAAACTGAAGTCATATATATATATATATATATATATATATATATATATATATATATATATATATATATATATATATATATCTGTGTGTGTGTGTGTGTTTTAGATCATAGATTACTGACAATCTACTCATGCTGGTCATGTTCCCTAGCTGTGGAAACAAGGAAGCACCTCCATTCAAGTCACTGATCCTTCTGTAAAGAAAACCAATTTGTGTAAGAGTTCCACGACCGTGTACCATTATTATTCATGAGAATCAGGATTTAAGGGAGAAATCAACTCACAGTTCACTTAAATTTGTAAACGTTTCGATGTTGGCTGGTATAGGCCCTTCAAAGCCGCCTGCTTGGATCTCTCTGCCGACAATGCAGAAACTTGTCTAACAAAACCTTCAGAAAGCCATTTATGAACAACCTATGTAGCTCATAATTTAAGTATACTTACAGTCTTTGAAGGTTTTTCCAGCTGTCGAAAATTGTTAATTTTCCAGTGAAGTTGTTACTGCTTAGTCTACTGTATAGCGCGAGAAATTAAAAAGAAAACCATATATGAGAAATAATCAAAAATTGTATAAGAAGAATGTATATGGAGGGTGATTAATGCATACAGTTCTGTCAAATTTTTCAAATTGCTCAGTTCCGTTGGCAATTCGCCTGTAAGATTATTTGTGCTAAGAATGCTGCTGACACCAAAAGAGAGAAATTCAAGTGTTATCATACCACCACTGGGTCTATCACAAGACATTAACGAAAAAATGGACTTACAGATTCACTAAATTCGTCAGCTTTCCCAGTGTAGCAGGAACAGTTCCGTTAAACATGTTATTCTCTAGGCTCCTGATAATATATCAAATTCACAATGTCCCACTTGGTTACACATGGGATTATAAAAATAATATTGGAAATTATGGAATAACAAATATAGCAAAATAAGGAAAGAGGAATACATGTATACAAGGGTACTAATGTTTCCCAAATAATCAGGAATAGGTCCAGATAAGCGGTTCACTATAACAGACCTGCAACAACTTCCTGTGTCAGAATACTTGAAGGGAAAATAAATGAAAACAAGGGGAAAAAAGAAGAAGAAGATAACACTACTTAACCATGACATTGAGCAATCCTTCAGACAATCTATCTTATAAACTTGTTTTATAAAAAATCTTACAAATATTCTAATCTGTTAAGAGTCCATTCAGGTGGAATTGTGCCACTGAGGTAATTCCGTGTAAAATCACTGCAATCAATAAATGCTGGCTTCAGAATCAAGAAACAGAACTTCCCTGTACGTACAGAATAAACAGATCCGCATACTCTTATTACATTGTCGTCACATATGGTAATTTAGCCAGTGAAGGCGGGAGAACACCAGGTAAATCCTGTCCTTTGAGAAATCTGTTGATATAAAAGTGATGACCGAGAAAAGTCAGTATGTAACTATTAGACACATAACTAATCCTGGAACAGGCCAATGTGCCAAGGAGTCAATATATAAATATCTAACTCTTATAGATACTGCAACATACATACATCTTCATTATATATATTATTCGATTAAATATTTTCAAGTTGAATGGGGCACAGACAAACACTCAGAGGAGAGTTTTCATGACAAGTTGCCAATTCTACCATGGTACCATCAAAACGTTAAGATCAAAGGAATTCTCATGTAAATGAAGAGGAATGTCTGCCTTTGAGGAACTTACATTTTTTCGACATGACATACACCACCTGGAAAAGAGCAATTACAGATGACAGAATTATTATACAGGGGCAAATCATTCCTTTTTGGTGTATTCCAGTTTGAATTACTATCACAAGGATTTAGACTGAAGTCCCAATCCCGTTTTCCCAGCTGATTAGCTATTTCCATAAGAGCATCAACTGCAAAATATCAAATGTCAAATTAGAAAAAGAAAAACAGGTAGTTAACAAAATAATTAATTTACAAAAACAAAGAATCATAAAAAAGAAACTCCTTAATGATGACAAGGGAGAAGTTAGCCTGAGTACTTCCAGACTAAATCAGTTGATATCTGTCAAAGATATAAATCCCCTTTCCTTTTGTGTTAGAATATTCAAAAGCTTATTTTATTAACAAAGAAACGTGGGTCAAATGTTCCAACAGAATAATTGAGTTTCTTGATTTTTCTAAGGTTATGTCCACACCAAGTTCCATCAATTAACCAACTTCACTGCAATCCCATCATGCCTGAACAATTGATTTGCAAAATGGACCTCCAGTGGGGTGGGGGTGTTGGTGGTTAGTTACTGTGTTAATGATTGATGGAGTGGTGTGAACACAAGTTTCCTAATGAAGAACAGAGCCAACACGGAAAATTCTAACAAATAACTCAATTTCTAGACTTGAGATTCAAAAAATAAAGGAAAAAATATGAATCCCATTACTGAAAACAAGAATTGAAGAGCACAAAAAGAAGAAAGGATTCATTTTACCTTCCTCCTTAGGAAGCTGACTCGTCTGTGCTTCAGTTTGCAAGAAGAATAACAGAGTTAGCAATAAGAGCATGAAAATCAAGAAGGTTCTTGGAGGAGGAAAAAATGTGCCCATCTTTTCTCTTGCTTTAATTATTGGTGCATTCTACTCTCAGAACTTCTTATAAGCATGCAAAATTTAACATAAGCTCTATGAGAGAAAAGTCAGGGTAGCAGACAAGCCCATACTGTATTTATTAGAGTAAAAAGGTGAAATCTCTCCGACCTATCGTTTTAGTTCCAAGGAGCATGAAAATCAGGAGTCCAGCGATTTTTTAGATTATGTGAAAACTTACACAGTAACTCACACAAGATGTCCATCCACAAGCTAGCCTTTCAGCCATGACCCATCCTGTAGTGTCCCTCAATTCGAACTCTTAACCTCTTGTATACTACCACTTAATCTAAATATCAACTAAACTATAACTTTGAGCCTCCATACTGTATTTATTCTACTGGTGCGAGGAGGTGTGGCGGGGGGCCTTCGGTTAATTCATCTACCTTAAGTATTTATGTAAGTACGATATATTTCGTTGCGTAATCTTTCTACATTTGTTTCTCCCAAGTAGTTTGACTTTCAAAATTCATGGTTATATAAGTCTATATCAAAATAAAATACAATTTAAAATAAAAATTAAAATTTTAAACCAAAAGTATGACTGCTTATTAATTATTTTCTAATCAATCAATTATGTAGGTATATATAGACCATTTATACAAATAATCACCAAAACCCCTTTGTTTAATATGTGGACCATTATATGACATTATTTTGCTGTATTATTACTTACTCGTGGAGTAACAGAAACCTACCAAATATATTTGGTGAATACTAATTATTGATTCTCTTACCAAATTTGTCCACTATAAGTTAGTTGTTGTTTTGAGAGGTGCAAATTTAACAAGGGCATATTAATACATGAATTCACCTCATCTTATCATTTATAGTATGTAGCATTATAATTAAAGGCATCTCAAAATAGTAATATAAATTTATAAAATGAGCGGAAACAATATTATTTAAGATAAATATGGATAAAAGACAGAAATTTTTGCTGTAGGTTATATGTAAGTCTGTATCATACGCAACTTGTTGTATGAGAAAGTTTTTCAATAGTTTTGGAACTTTGTAACTCAATAATGCAGGTCATGTCTAAAATTTTTTATTTACTTACCACATCACCACGTTGGTTTTACCTAAAAAAATTTTGTTATATCATATTAGAATCAATCCTTTTCCATCAAGGTGATATATAATGGAGTCCAAGTTGTCCTAGTGCAAAATTATAATATCTCTTTTCAAAAATATTCTCCTAGTTTAACTTACGAATAATTTAAAAATGTTAAATTTTGTAGACACTATTTATACGTTACCCTTAATTGGCTATTTAAGATAAAATAAAGAGAAATGATATAAGTGTTAATTGGATTTGTATTATAAAAATTTTCACAACTAATATTTATTATTTTTAAAAATGTAAACAATATTCTTCAGACAATAAATAAAATAAGAAAAGAATAGTGTTGGAAGAGGTGTATCTGTTTTAACACACTTTGCATGTATAGTTCTCGAGGAAACAGTATATCTGTATTTTGTTTACACTAAGGGTGGCACACATGTCGTGTTTCTTGTTTCGTATTTCGGGTATCAAAGTACTAGACTCATACCTTACTCGTTTGTTTCGCTTGTACGGAAGTAGCCACCCAACTTGTACATGTCAGGTTTCATATCGTGTATCAGGAATACCCACAAACTTGACAAGTACAACTATTTCATATCGTGTACGGGTCATTTCGTGTATTTTTCATATATTTTCAGGTTTCGTGTATAGGCATACATCAAACACCATACATAATTTTTACCCATGATGTGACGTAATATGTTATGAAGAACATTGCTATAACCAAAGAACAATAATGTTTTTCAAGACGAAATTATGACATAAAACTATAAGAGAAATAGTTTTACCATATGAGCAACAATCTGATCCATAAGAAAAATATATAAACTGAAAAATAACAATGCATTATTTAACAAAAGAAATACACTAAAAGAACACATGATAAAGTAATGTGCAGCGACCTGAATCCTAAGAAGGTGGAAAGCTAGGTGACAAAACAAAGGAGGAGAGAGGAGCATCTCCGGCGAGGAGGATGAGGACGGCGACGGCGATGGCGACGGCGTGTCGCTAATGGAAGACCTCCGGACAAAAAGTATTTCCAATTTTACAGAATAAAAGTTAAATCATATCTTTGAATCATCTTCATCTATACAATGTCCTTTTCTGTTTAGAGTGAATTTCGGCATGTCCTTCGACTTTACCAACTTTGCCGGAATAGAACCAAGACCGTTTGCTTGTCGGTTGCCGCTTAAGTGAGAATTGAGAAAAGTGAAAAGTGAATGAAGAGGGGAGAAATAGAAAATGATGGGTAGAGGCGGTGTGGCGTAATTGCAGAGGGTAAAAAGGAATGGAATATGAAATTAGGAGCCACGGATTAGGTTTTTAGATTTTGGGAGTTTTTTTTTATTTTGTAATTTTTACTTTAATAATTTAAATTTTATATTTAAAATATATTGTAAAACATCGGATATTGCGGGTATAAATGGATAATCTGCGGGTGTACCTGGACACAACCTGCTCTTGCAGGTAAGTTTCATGTTTTATCCGATTTGTACCTAAAACCTTCCAAGGCTATACCCATATCCAGAAGGAGCGTGTAAGGTTCGGGTCGTGTGTTCGTGTCGTGTCTGAGATTGCCACCCCTAGTTTACACTTTCCAGTATTTTCAAATAAGACTGGTTGAAACTAGTCGAACGCGCAGAAATAGTTCTTTAGGGTTATATTCTCTCCGTATTAAAAATATAATCTTTTTTGATTTAAATATAATTTAAAATGTCAAACTTTAGAAGTTATTATTATTATGCTATCCTTATTCAGTCATTTGAGATAAATAAGAAAAAATGATGTAAATGTGTGTTAATTAAAGGATAGTATAGAAATTTTCACTACTAATACTTATTATGTGTAGAAAGTGGACAATATTTTTGGAGAAAATCAAAATATAAAGGAAGAAAATATTTTTGGAACGGAAGGGTATCTTTTATTTATTGAATATGTTTTTTCAACAAATTTTAATGTGCACACAGTATTTTAAAATATATAAACAAACAACACAAAATAAAAAAAAGTACAAGTAACTGAATAAGTACAACGAATTATAAAGATACTCAAATATCTCCCCCGTCCCCCAACACCCAAAAAAAAAAAAAAAAGAAGAAAAAGGAAAAGAATAACCGAATCGCCAATATATTGGGAAAAAGAAAGAGAACATAAATTGCTCCTCCCATGGTTAAATTTTAGCTACAAGAAAAGGAAAAAAAACTTATAGTTGAAAATGATCACATAATTTGAAAAAAAAATATTATGGTGACTATCTTCCATGAATAATTTCATTCATACGAAATAGCTTCGTCCTTATAAGAAGTTCCATGTTGAGAATAACAAATAAAAAATATTTGTATATGTGTATTTATATACAATAAGAAAAAATATTATGGTGACTATTTTCCATGAATAATTTCATTCATACGAAATAGCTTCGTCCTTATAAGAAGTTCCATGTTAAGAAGAACAATTAGATACATTTGTATACATGTATTATATACAATAGGAAATAACAATTTAGTTATACCTTATGTTACATTCACGCTCTCCTTACTAAATGTCAAATCACGGCATCCTTTAGCCCTCGTCGCACATTAATTTCCAGACATAATTCAACTTATTTTTTATCTTTAAACATTTCACCCATTTTGGCTTTACCATTGTTCTATTATTGACATAATTCAACGTATTTTTTTATCTTTAAACATTTCAACAATTTTCGTTTTACCGTTGTTCTATTATTTGTTTACGATTAATACATCGTTGTTAATTTTTTATGTTGATAAATTTGAAATAAATGTCTATGATGACCTTTCACTTTTATAAATATAGGCATGTATTTTTCCGATATAATTTTTCAAATTTTAATGGACACGAGCATGTGATTGCTTCTGTTATAGTCTCTTTATCTTACATACGAAAACTAAGTAGCTTTTACATATTATAGTACTTATTAAATAAATAATTTTGGCCCTTTTACCAAATTACTGAATGTGAAAGTTTGAGTTGACTAGACTGAAACTGAAAATGTTTGTACATTGACTTATGCCGTAATAGGTGACTTATGCCTGTGGTTCAAGTTCAATTGTTTGTACAAATATATATTGTTTAAATGATTTCAGGATTTTTGACCAAATAAAATATTTTTCTTTTCAGAATGTTCGACTAAGGCACCAATATAAAATTATAAATTGGACATATTCACATCTGGTGGCTGTGTTCATATTCAGTCACCATCGTATTTCACATTAGACTTTTTCGCTTTGGCTGATTATAGACTTTTTAGTTATGCCCCATACATCATATTGCGAAAAGATCCGACTTCTTTCTAGATCTTATATAAATACAAGATCTTAGTATACCGAAAACTATTGAAACTTAAGCTTACATGAGGTGATGCTCTTATACATTCAAAACCTTAAGGCAACGAGTAGTGGTATCTTATCCTCATATAACCCATGTATTCTATCTCAAAGTGTACGACGTGGGACAATATTCTCAACGCCCGCTCTCACGTGGCAACGTAGATTGATATACACACGCGCTTCAGGATCCGTCTTCAATCACAAACTACAAGCCATGCATGGACATTTGGACCTTGGGTGAGGGAAGACAATAAATGAACAACCATGAGCCACACAAGGTGTGAGTCTACATTTTAAACCTGCCCTGATGCCATATTGAAACTTGGGCTTACATGAGGTGAGGCTCATATCCACTCAAAACCTTAAGGCAATGGGTGGTGTTACATCATCCTCATATAACTCATGTATTTTATCTCAAAGTGTCTGAAGTGAGACAATATTCTCAACAGAACACCCTTTATATTTTCGCTCTGGCTCTTAGAAATAAGCTAATTTGTGCCTAGTCAATAAGTTTGGCTGATTATAGATTTGTGTACACATTTATGGTGTATAGTTATTTCTAAATGAGTTGGTTACAATTTTGTTAAAAAGAAATACAATCCTTTTCTAAACCAAATAAAGAACAAAAAAAAGGAGTCATATTCATATGATAAAACGAACAGCTGTTTCTATTAGGTTTTACGTACACCAGCCATTCATGTTTGATCTCAATAGTTATATGTGTTTTTATTTTTCGTAGAAGTTATGTTTGACTAATAAATATTACCTAGACCAAGTTAGATATCGTTGTGACACATTGAAAATAATATTCTTCAAAAATATATGTATATATGGAGTCGGTGTATGTACTTTTTCTCAAATAAAGAAAGAAATTCATGCACGTACTTGTTTGAACATGTAACAGAGAATGACAGATGAAATCATATATACATGTCCTGAAACTTGGTCATCTTACATGTCTCGAAGGATATGACAACAACAATACATACCCAATATATCTCATCGACAACAAAATCATCGTTAAGGTCGGGAGAGAATGAGAGACATGCAAACAATATCTCCATCTCAAAGGATAGATAGTTTGTTTTCAGTGTCTCGAAAGATATGAGTAGAATAAAAAAGCAGCCACATGACAAAAAGGTTGGATTATAGTTTCTCTTGGTGCTATGAAGAAATACAGGGGTTCACAAAAAAAAAAAATGTTTGCATTATAGTTTCTCATGATCATGCTAAAAGTGTCAATGTATGTTCACGTTTACAAGCTTTGGTCTAAAGAGTTTTATATTTCTAAGAAGCACATGATATTTTGTCATTTAAAAAAGTATACAAAATATATACAACATATAGTGTAACTTTCACACATATACTTTAGCAGGGGCATAACCTAAGGGAAAAATGGTTCTGTTGGAACTCTCCCCGACATTTTTAAGACTTCCACCAACAAGAGACGAAAAAACCCGTAAAAATAAGTCCAATCGAAGTGTATCAAGTTGAGGCAAAGAAGACCGATCTGAACAAATAATGTGTCCCGAGCTGAGGCAAGGTGGACTTGAACAAAGTAGTGACCAGAATGGAAGAAAGTGATCAAGTCAGTCAGCTGAGCTGACTTGGAGAAGAAAGCTGAGCAGAGGTAGGATGGACAAAATAAGACCGCACTGAAATGAAAAAAGACAGACGAGCTTTGATGAAGAAGAGTTGAAGAGAAGTGAAGCAGAACTAAAGTGAACAATTGCTGAGCCAAGGTGGCGAGATGAAGCACAAGACAGGTGGCAACGCTAAGGCCGAACTACTATACTTAGTCTTATAAATATTGTAACTTAAGTACTTTACTGTACATAAGGCAGAGCGGATCAGGTAATAGTTGTTACCTTATAAACGTTAGAAAACACAGAACAGTAACCACTGCACAATTGGAAAAATAAAGCCGTTAGGAGTAGAAAGATCCCTATAAAAAAGAAGAAACCTTGTAAAATTAAACTTAACTTGAATGAATTCTTGAATTCTTTCAATCTCGACAAAACCAAAAGGCTTTAAGGTCATGCTTAGGTTCTTAACCCCCTTAATAAGAGTAAAGTTCTATTGTGCGAGATGGGATCTCTTCACCTCTCACACCATCACCTCTTTGTCCACCGCCCGTCACATGGCAGCAAAGAGATGGTGAGGCTAGATGAGTGTCACCCGCATCTAGCCTCACCATCCTCCTTGCTGCAACGTGACGAACGATGAGTAAGGAGATGATTGTGTAGGGAGTGAGGAGATCCGGTCCCCTATTGTGCGTTTTACTATCAGAGTACATCATTGATTTCCATCAGGCTATACAAAAAGATTCTCTTATTAAGTTCTAAAAGAGAATGGAAAACTGTCTGGTAAACCAAACATTGAAACCAAACGTTGAAAGTGTCTAGCCTTTCATATATATCAAAGGACATGCTTATAAATTACAACTAAAGCACAAATGGGTAATTTACCTAATGAGCTAAGAGAAGGCGTACCCTAGGAACAAATGGAGGGAGAGAGCCAACGTCCTGACTATTTCTTTGATTGGCTCCACTGTATTAGAAAACCTAGAACCTGGAACATTAGATTCCTTCTTAAAATTGTTTGTATTAGTATTGCAATTCAAGTAGTATTTCGACAAATAAATAAATAGATAAGTTTGACGTACAAATTATTAACATTACTTCTAAAAATCATGTCCTGACTATTTCTTGCACTGCCTTCAGGAATATCTCCATCTACTCAGCAAGAACCCTAGAGTGTCCAGGGATGAACACTCGTGTCCCTGCAAACCACTTGATGCTGAGGGAGGAGTAGACGATGGTGACGGTGACGATGACAATGATGAAGATGAAGGCGATGGGGGAGAGGATTTATCATCCGATGACGGGGATGATGTAGGTAATAACCCTAACAACACCAACAACAACAAGAGCAACCCGAAAAAAGGCCCTGGGGGAGGCGCGTCTGGTGGGGGAGAGGAAAGTGGTGATGAAGAGGACGACGATGATGAAGATGATGGAGATGGTCAGGACGAGGATGATGAGGATGAGGATGACGATGAGGAGGAGGGAGAGGATGACGGAGGTGGAGAAGAAGGCGAGGAAAGTGTCGAGGAAGAAGAGGACGAAGAGGAGGAGGAAGAAGAAGACGAGGAAGAAACTCTCCCCCACCAAAGAAGAGGAAGAAGTAAATTAAAACGGATATGCTAACCACCTCCTCCATATGAGGCCAAATCCATATGTCTTTTGTTTAGTTTAATGAGGAGGTAGGGTTTTATGAATTAGGGTTCAATGTTTTCTATGCAACTTCGTTTACTTTGTTGTGATTTAGAGTATGTAGAAGAATTTGGGGATGAGGCAATGCCTAAGAAACTCTTATGTCATGATTTGATGTCCTAGCAGGAGATTTTTAGTATAATAATCGTGTCTAAATTTGTTTAGCAATGATCACGAAAAAAAAATGTTTAGCAATAATCACAAAAAAAATGTTTAGCAATAATCACATGAAACCTTGTGGTTCTGTTGGAACGTTGGATCGTGTAATTTTTAAGACATTGATTTTACACATATACTTTACATTGAAGAGGGACACTTTCACACATATACTTTACATTGATTTTGCTCTCTATTTGGGTGGAATCAAACATTATATTTCTATTACATGTATATTTGGTAGGTGATTTGATAGTGATTTGATAGGTGGTGATTTCCTTCTTTGCAAGTGTATATAGAGGACGAAAACTGTAAACGATTTAAATACACAGAAAATATTTTCTCAGCCAAGATTGTATGCTACAAATTAACATGGTATTAGAGCCATCTTTGATCTAGTAAACCGTCTTTTCTTGTGATTTCTTTGGCTCAGAAATATCATCATCATTGACATTATACCTTTCCCAACCTTTGACGTATCAAAACAATACCTGTTTTTGGCTCAAAAAATTCGCCGGAATGTACAAAACAGAACACATCATGTCAACAAGTGCAGAATCTGTCCCAGAACAACCAAAACCTACAGTTACCTTGCCCGAAGGTTTTGACCTCAGTAAGCAATTTGGTCTTTTTTTACAGAGTCAGATGAATCCAAGTCCACCAGTGACCAAGATGGACAATCTAGTGATCAAGGTGAAATTAAATAGTAATAATTATCTCATGTGGTGCAATCTGATGAAAAGAGTACTTCTGGACAGAGGGATGAGTGCCCACATAACAGGGACATCTCCAATCCCAGTACCAACGGATCCTGCTTATCCCAAATGGAAACAAGAAGATCAACTAGTGTTTACATGGCTCATTGACAAACATCGAGGACAGCTTAGTCAGCAACACATCAAGGTACCCGACGGCAAAAGGAATATGAGATGGTCTGGCCATTACCTATGGTTCAGGCAGTGATAACATTCAAGTTTTTGATCTTCAGCATCAGGCCAACTCTATCAGACAAGGGGACCAGCCACTTGATGAGTGCTAGCGAAAATTGCAGGATTTATGGATGCTTATCGATATCAAAGAACCAAATCTTATGGAATGTGAAAAGGATATCAGCGTGTTCAACAGAAGAGTTCAAGAACACAGATTGTACCAGTTATTTACTGCAGTGAGTGACAAATACTCATCTCTCAAACGAGATCTATTGAAAAGGGACCATCTACCATCGGCAGAGGTAGCATACAACGAAATACGAAAGTCGGATGTCAGAGACGGTGTGCTGTTAGAACACCCTCCCTTAGTTCTTACATCACAAGGAGTGGGTTATGGACTGGCCATCAAAGGACCAGTCCACCTTAGCAAGGGATCAAGAGATACCACCAAACCCCCTCAAGGCTGTGGAAAGGCAGAGGGACGAAGGATACCAGAGGGACGAGGGCCAACCTCTCAGTCAGGGAACCCATCATCCCGAGAGGAGAAAAATAACTTGATTTGCAGTCACTACGGGTAGCGACGACACACGGTGGAGCAATGCTTCAAGCTCTATGGATTTCCAGACTGGTAGGAAACACACGAAGCAGCAATGAAAATGCATGATAAAGGGAAGGAAGCCATCACAAAAGCCTGCGGTGAACAGGGAGGAGATGATAGCCATGGAAACGGAGAAGAAGAGAAGTTCCAGAAGAAAGTTCCAGAAAACAGCGGACTCTAAGAAGGTAGAAAGGGGCGGGTGAAAACCCTAACCCCTTTTCCCATCTTTATAACCCTTTATTACCTTTTATACCCCTAGTCCCCCATGATATTGTTAACAGGTCCTTCCCACTATCAGTAATTCCAGATCAGCCCCCCAGCAAAGCAGGAAATCTGAAACTGCCCCCAAAATTACCTATAAATCCAGATATACCCTTTCTCATTTAGAAAATTGAAAAACAAGTCCATGATAATTCCACACCCGCGTATATAAGCCCTCCAACTTCGGTACCTCCTACAACTACCTACTCAAACACCACAGTTATACCATCAGCTTGTATTGTCACTCACTCACCACTAAAATCATCCCAATGGATATTTGATTGCGGTGCAACAGATACTATGACTTATGATCCGACTGATTTTACAACCTTTACCCCTCCACAAAAGGGATCTACTGAAACTGCCAATGGTCAACTCGTACCTGTGTCCGGGGGTGGGACTATCCCAATCACTCCTCAAATAACCCTATTCAATTGCTTATATGTTCCGTCCTTGTCAAACAAACTCTTATTTATTAGCCAACTCACTAAAACCCTTGATTGTGTTGTACTCATGTATCCTATCTTCTGTTTACTGCAGGACATTCATACGAAGGAAATTATTAGACGTGGTACTGAAAGAGGAGGCTTATACTATGTTGATACGGTGGCGCGACATGGCCGGTTCAATCTTGCCACCGGTTCGGTCTCCCGTCAGTTATGGCTCTAGCATCGGTGGTTATGGCACACCTCTTTCTCTTATCTTCAGAAATTATTCTCCGACTTATTTCCCAATAATGTATCTTTGTCTACATGTGAAACTTGCCTCCGGGCCAAACAACCTCGGGCGACATATCGCTCTAATCATACGGGTGTCAGTATTATGTTTGATTTAGTCCATTCAAATGTTTGGGGACCCTCTCCGGTTAATACACCTCTTGGTTTTCAATATTTCATTATTTTTGTTGATGACTATTCTCGTATGACATGGATTTATCTTCTTAAATACAAGTCTGAGGTTACTTCTTGTTTTGTTGAATTCTATAAATGATCCAACACCGGTATCATACATCTATAAAAATTCTTCGGTCTGATAATGGTGGGGAGTACATTGATGGGAGGTTACAACAATTATTTTGAGAAAATGGCCTAATACATCAAACCTCATGCTCGGGAACGCCTGAACAAAATGGTGTGGCAGAAAAAAAATCACTCTTCTAGAAATGACCCATGCTATGATGTTCGAGTCAAATGATTTCCCTAGTTTTTGGCCCGAGGCAATTGTTACCGCAGCATACCTCATAAATCGACTTCCCACTTTTATCCTTAATCATAAAACTCCTATCCAAACCCTGTCGGTCCAAACCACGATTCCCTCACTCGAAACTTTACCTCCTAAAGTATTTGATTGCACGGTATGTACTTATATTCCACGGCATCAACGTCATAAACCTTCACTTCTCAAGCACCAATAAATGATGGTCCCTCGGTGAATACCCCGCAACAAACAATTGGTAATACTGATACAACAACTGATTCCTCTGGTTTACTTACGACTGAACCCATATCTGTGATTCATGACTATCTTTTTTCTGATCCTACTGATCCTATTACTGATATTGTGGAAGAAGGCTCTAACAATATTATGCAGGAACCGGTGCGGGTACTTCCACCTAAACCAAATCGAGGAGTGCCATCAAACAGGTATTCACCCACCAAGATTACAAAAGCCTCCAGGTATCCGCTTCACCCAACTAGGGGGAGTGTCTCTAAGAATGCGAATGTGTTATTTGTCTCATTATGTTCAGAGGTGTTACCTCAAACCGCGGATGAGGCAGCCCACCGACCAGAATGGAAAACTGCTATGGATACTGAAATGGATGAGTTGAAAAAGAATGAGACATGGGAAAAGTGCGTTCTTCCACCAAGAAAAAAATCAGTAGGATGCATATGGCTGTTCACAATAAAGTAAAAAACAGATGGAAGCATCGAGAGACGTTAAACGAGACTGGTAACCAAAGGATATACGTAAACCTATGGAATTGATTACTCCAAGACTTTCTCCCCCGTAGCACGAATTGATACAATTAGGGTGTTACTTTCAGTTGCAGCCACCAAAGACTGGCCACTGCATCAATTTGATGTTAAAAATGCATTTCTACATGGAGATTTAGTAGAGGAAGTATACATGGACCCTCCTTCAGGTTTCTCAATTGAATTTCGTAACGGAGAAGTGTGCAAACTACATAAGGCGCTGTATGGACTAAATCAGTCTCCTCGTGCGTGGTTTAGTCGGTTTACCGCGGTAATAAAACAAGATGGGTATCAACAAATCAATGCAGATCATACTCTGTTTATCAAGCGAATGGAGATCTAGTGACGTGCCTAATCATTTATGTTGACGACATGATCATTACCGGAAGTGACAAAGAAGAGATTGCTAGACTTCGAGGATATCTATTCACAAAATTTAAAATAAAGGACTTGGGAGGTTGGTTAAAGTATTTCCTGGGAATTGAAGTGTTACGATTGTCATCCGATATTTATATTGCTCAGAAGAAGTACATTTTGGACTTGTTGACTGAGGTCCGAATGTTGGACTGCAAGTCGGCTACTACATCAATGGTTATGAACCACAAGTTATCAATCGTAAAAGGAGCGCCAAGTACAAATAAAGAGCAGTATCAGAAGTTAGTGGGAACGTTAATTTACCTATCTTATACCAGATCCTACATAGCATATCCGGTGAGCGTAGTTAGTCAGTTCATGCACAGTCCTCAAAAACATCACTTAGATGATGTTATAAGAATCCTTCGATATTTGAAAGGCACTCCAAGGCGAGGATTGGTATTTCAAAATCGTGGACATTTAGATATAGAGGCATACACTGATGCTGATTGGACTGGCAGTCAGAGTGATCGAAGGTCTACATCGGGTTATTTCGCAGTAGTTGAGAGAAATGTTGTCACATGGAAAAGCAAGAAGCAGAAGGTTGTCTCATTATCAAATGCAGAGGAGTTTTGAGGAATAGTAAAAGGCATAACTGAAGTGTTATAGTTACACAAGTTGATGTCTGAGCTCGGGTTCACAGTGTCCGATTAGATTAAAGTGTGATAACAAGACCTCGATTAGTATTTCAGCAAACCCGGTTCAATATGATCGAACCAAACATGTACAAGTTGACTGTCATTTCATTAAAGAAAAGCTCGAGAGTTGACTAGTGGAATTTCCGTTCATGTGCTCTGAGGATTAGTTAGCTGACATACTAACCAAGGATGTGTATGTCCAAGTGTTTGAAGATGCACTGGTCAAGTTGGATATTAGCGATCCTACTATTCAACTTGAAGGGGAGTGTTAGAAAGCAATGCGTTAATTTAGGGATTACGTATATTTGACAGTTACAAAGTGTATATTTGATAGTTGCACTAATTCAGGGATTACATGTATATTTGGTAGGTGATTTGATAGAGATTTGATAGGCGGTGGTTTCCTTCCTTGTAAGTGTAGCCGTGTAAGTGTATATAGAGGATGAAAACTGTAAACGATCGAAATACACAGAAAATATTTTCTCAATCGAGATTGTATGCTACAACTTAACACCCACCACCACCGTCATCATCACCTTCTTTTTCCTCTACCTTTTCTGGCTCTTTTTATTGTGTTAAATTGGTAAGAACAGTAGCCTCAATGAAGTACACAACCACCTCAACAACCTCCACCAACCCATCCGCCCCTTTCCCCCGTCCCTCCACCACCTCTTCCCCACCTTCCACCATGTTCCTCATTTTCTAAGCTCACCCTCCCCATGCATTGCACTCTCTACCACCTCCCCTCCCTCCCGCACTTCCTGCTCCACCAAGTCTATTTCTCCTTTTTTATCCCTTCAAAACTGAAACACATCATAATAGCAACAAAACAATGACCTTAGAACTTTATGTGTAACCGGATGACTAAAAGCTTCACATAAACGAGATTTTTAAATATTTAAGATCTATGTTACAAAAAGACAGATGAACTGTCAATGATGTGAATCATAGGGTACATACAGAGTGGTTAAAGTTGAGAAGTGCATCAGATCTTTTTTTATGATAGGAAAGTACCATTATATCTGAAAGAGAAGTTTTACAGGACAGTAGTAAGAGTAACACTTTTTTACGAACCTGAATATTAGACAGTCAATTATGAGCATGAAGAAGGACATGAGTGCTAGAAATGAGAATGTTAAGATAGATGTGTTGACATACAATGAAGGACAAAATAAGAAATAACAAGGTAAGGAGAAAGGGTCAGGTGACTCGTACGAAAATGAGAGAGTCAAAGTTAAGATGGTAAGAGCATGTACAAAGGCGTCTTATCGATGTATCTATTAGGTGGTGCAAGGCAATGAATAATGTGCATATTAAACGCAAGGGGCGGGTTTGGGGGAAGGGAGATCAAAGAGGAAATATAGACAACTAAGAAAGAATACGACTTATATGACAATAGAGGAGCATGTAATGAGTGATAGAGTGTTGTGTTACATCCTGGGTTTGTTATAAAAAAAAAGAAACAAAAAAAAAATTTAAGAAATGTTTTAATTGAAAAAAAAGACTTGTAATTAAAAAAACAAAGAAAGAAATGAAATGAATGATTTAAATGGAAAAAAGGGGATGTAACGTGAGGAGGTGGGGTTACCCAACCTTTATCAATTCAATCTCATTAATGGTCATAACTACCACCTTATCTTTAAGATTAAAAAAATAATAATAAAATAAATAATGCCAATTGCTTTAAATCTTTCCCCACCCATTAATATTCCCCAATTTCCCCTGCCGTTTCCCATTGTCTTTCCTCAGCACCCAGCAACAGAGAATAACAGAAAAAAAGGTTGATATTGTCATATCTCTTCAATAGCCGAGGGCAACAATTAGGAGAAAAGGAGGATAATTTTGTCTCCAACCATTCCGAATCTTACTTATGTATAGTATAGTATACGTATCAAGGTAAGTATCCTTATTAAATTTGCTATGTTTCTCCAACGATATCATGCTATTTTTGTATCAAATTGGATCATGCATGTTTATTTGTGATCGCATAGATTGCTGAATACATACACGTATTCGATGTAATTATGTACTCATTGTATATATATGTATGTGCTATATGAATAAATTAACTTTTTTTTTTGATGAAAGACGGGCGGTACCGTCCATATATCTATATATGTATATATATAGATATGTATATATATATATGTGTGTGTCTATATGAATAAATTAACTATATATATATATATATGTATGTATATATATATGTATATATATATGTGTGTGTCTATATATATATATATATATATATATATATATATATATATATAAAGGTTATTTGTGTGTGTCGATGGTACAAAGAAAATATATACGTGAGCATGTGCCAAATTAAATTGATGTTCTTTGTTTGTACTTGATACCGGAATTGTGTAAAATAAAAGAAAAGAAAAATAAGATGTCGCAAGGTTCTTTTATGCATGCTGATTGTTAATATTTATATGTAGGAAAAAAAATGTTGCGCCAGCATATATATGTACAGAAACGAAAAAGAAAAAAAAGGGGTTAGTAGCATTACTGTGTTGCCTTGGTACTTAAATATGTATGGATTTCAAAGAAAATGTAATATACGAATTGTTAAAGGTGTGTGCATGTGTTTATGGTGTGTGATGCGTAAATGAAAAAAAAAGAAAAAAAATTACGGTACACACTAAGGACAGTGGCCGAAAGTTGGCCATTCATATATAATGTATACAATATAAATTGTTAATCATGAGTGGTATTTTATATGATTAAGTTATGTGATTGGAATGATTGTATTTGACTTGACCGAGATTGATCGTTTGGAAAATATTTGAAACATCGGACATTTGGATATTGTTTTGAAAAGTTGACATTTGGGATCGTATTTGGAAAATCGTATCGATACTTGAAAATCGTTTTGAAATTTGCATCACATATTTTAAAGTCACTCTTATAAAGGAAATATATTGTATAGTTGAGTTTGGTTCCAAACAAACGTGGCAGAGACTGATTGCCATTGCGGCACGAGGTGGCTGAGGCGTGACGGTTATAAGCAAAATACAGGGCTTGTGGTCAGGGGTAAGTGGTCTATCTGTGCTCGTTATGATGTCATGCATCAGAGGTAAGTGGTCTATCTGTGCTCATTATGATGTCATGTATCAGAGGTAAGTGGTCTATCTATGCTTGTTATATTGTCATGCATCAGAGGTAAGTGATCTATTTGTGATCGTCATATTGTCATGCATTAGCGGTAAGTGGTCTATCTATGCAATAATGTTTATCATGCATTAGTGTACTGTTCGTTGTATATATGTATATGGATGTGTGAGGGTATACATGCACGTATTTATGCACGTGTATGGGCGTGGGTATATATAGGAGCATGTATACACCAGATTGTGTGTGAAGCATTCATGACACGTGCATTGCACTGCATCCCTTCGGGGCGCTTACTCCACGTTACGGAGCGTGTGTGCGCTGACTCCACGTTACGGAGCGTGTGTGCGCTGACTCCATGTTACGGAGCGTGTGCTCGCTGACTCCACGTTACGGAGCGTGTGTTCGCTTACTCCACGTTATGGAGCGTGTGGCCCTATGAGGTTTGTGGTCTTACGGAACGTGTGGCCCTACGAGGAGTGTGGCCCGACGGGGCGTGTGGCCTGACGAGGCGTGTGGTAGGATCACCTCGAGGTTCATGCATTGCACGGTAGAGATATGAGTATCGTGCGTGACATGACTTTTATTGCGTGTGACACGTAGAGAAGGCATGCATCATGAAGTTGCGCATTATTATGTGGAGTGACTTACTTTCCGCAGCTTGTTTACTCGATTGACATGTATGTTGATTTGTAAATGTTATCTGTAATTGTCTCTGCGTGTATGATTTTCATAATGGGTATAGATAGGTTGCTTACTGAGCCCGTTGATTTGGCTCACACCACCACTCACCAGTTTTGCAGGTGGGAGAAGTTGGGTATGCTTACACAGGAGTTAGTATACCGTGAAGATTGAGATGGGAGATTTCGAGACTAAGGATATTCATACGAGACTTTTGAGGGTTGATTGAGACAGTCGTTTCGATATTCGAGGTTTATGTATTTTCGAGATTAGTGTTTACATACATTTGATTATTGTATTGATTTAGAAATTCTTAGACATTGTATTAATGATGAAGATTATTTTATCGAGGATTCTTAGTTATGACTTCCGCTGACTTTGATTTACGTCATTGTGATGACGTGTAATTGAATTACATCGACGCCTTGTATTCTCCTTAGTGAGATACGGCGGGTGAGTCGTTTCGAGTACTAGGGCTCGGGACGGGTCGTCACAGTGTTGTGGATCCATTGCTTCATGTGGACAACGCCATGTAGATGGTATAAGAGTTAAATGAGAATTATAGGTAGCTAGATTGAAATCACAATTGAAACGATATGATATTTTTGAAAGAGGCGTATTCTACAGACGCATACTAGGTATTAGGAGACACACGAGGATAGCATTTAGCCTACGACTCAAACAAAATAATAAATAAATAAACAAAACACAAAGGAAATGATTGATTTATATAGCAGACCCTACATAGAATTTTTTTTATCGAAATGTTTCTTTTTTCTAATTGTCAACGAAATGGTAAGTTCCTTTTAATAGTGTGTGATTTTAATTAATGTATAATTACCTTACAACACATTCACATAGGTGAGAATCAGAATTCGTATCTTATCATGTTTAACTCTTTCCGCAGAAAAGGATATTTTATATATATTGATATCGCAAAAGTTATTTACAAAAGTACAAGTTATGAATTTTCAACCAGCAACTATACTGTGTATAGCAAAATCATCTTCTATTCCAAGTGCGTTCCGCAGCAGTTCAGCTTTTGTCCATACTTGCTTAGTATATATTAGCGGTGGCGGCGGCCTCCCAACTTGTTTATACAAGATTCGGTTCCTCCATTCCCATATTCCAAATAGGCACTCTCGGAAAACATATTTCCAACCGGTAGGTGACGTTCTCCGTCCAAAATTCCTGCATAAGTTAGCGTCAATCCATGAGGACATCTCAACAAAACTGCTAAATTCAGTCCACAGGTCCGGGTGAACTAGCTCTCGCCAAACATGGCGTGTCCAAGTACAGTCCCGCATCTCGTGCATTTTTGTGTCACCCCTACGCTTGCATATATCACATATGTTCGACGAAATCAAGTGTCTATGGTTCAAAAAGTGAATTGTGGGGAGTATATTATGTCTACCACGCCACAAAAATAAGTTTTGTCTCAATGGGCCTTTCAGTCGCCAAATTCGATGCCAAGCCTTTTGTTCTCTGTCTTCGGTTGAAGCCGTTTGCATGTCATAAGCACTTGAGTTTGAAAATTTACCGGAAGGATGGTTTATCCAGCTTACAGCTTCAGGATCAGCTGGAGATCGATCAATGCCCAATAAAAGCTGAGGAATAACGCTCCTGATACTGCGCCAAGTAATGGACATATTCTGGCGTCGCGTGTTTTCCAGTGGTGAGCCATATTTTGCCACTAAAATACGCGCCCAGAGAGAATCTTTTTCGGTCAGCAGTTTCCATCCTAATTTCATAAGAGACGCCGCATTCATCATTTTCAGATTTTTGATGCCTAGCCCGCCCTGTGCTTTCCGCTGACAGATTTGTCTCCATGAAGTGTAGTGCATATGCTTGACACCATTACACTCATCCCAAAAGAACTTTCTAATGTGTTTTTCCATATCGCATAAAATGCTAGCTGGAACCTTTACAGTTTGCATTACATAAGATGGCAAGGTACTTAGGACCGATTGTATCAATACACAGCGGGCCGCCTGAGATAGGAACCTCGTTTTCCATCTTTTGAGTCTTCCCCGGATGTTGTCGGTAAGAAATTCAAAATCGCTGGATCTCATTCTTCCATGGATGAGTGGCAGGCCAAGGTACTTGCCAAGGCTATCTGTTGAATGTATTTTGAGACGTCGGCTTAGTTTGCGCACCACATCTGTGGGTGTATTTTTGGACACGAAAATCGTAGACTTGCTTAAACTAATTTTTTGCCCGGAAACCGCACAGAATGCAGATAGTGTAGAATCAATTATCATAGCCTGTTGCTCTGTAGCCTCGGCAAACAATAATAGGTCGTCCGCAAAAAATATGTGAGAGACAGTGGGGCCATTCCGTGAAGCCCGAATAGGTCTCCATTCCCCATTTTCCACTGACCTGTTGATCATTTGACTCAAGATTTCCATGCACAATAGAAATAGGTAGGGGGCAAGTGGGTCACCTTGACGAATGCCCCGTGTTAGGGAAAAGGCCGGGAGTTGTTCGCCATTCCATAAGATGGATAGCGAGGTTGACTTCACAGTGAACATTATTAGGTCGAGCATCCCGGTGTCAAACCCCACCGCGTTAATGACATGTTCTAAGCAAGGCCAACTGACTCTATCATACGCCTTTTCTAGATCAACCTTGATCATCATAGTGCCTTTCCTGCCGGTCTTATGCTTCATCGTATGCAATAATTCTTGTGCGATAATCACGTTCTCAGACGCTTGTCTACCGGGTGTAAACGCACATTGGGAGGGAGATATCACCTTGGCAATGAGAGGTTTCAGCCTATTTGCAATTATTTTGGAGATAATTTTTACCACAACGTTTGTGAGAGCAATTGGGCGGAATTGTGAGATTTCTTCAGGGTGCGCCTTCTTGGGTATTAAGGTCACTAAGGTCTTGTTCAGCTCAAGTGGGAACCTCTTCTGTTGGAATGCAGACTGAATAAATTCAAAAATAGTCTCCTTGACCTTTGTCCAATTCTTCTGGTAAAAGACTGATGGTAGACCATCAGGCCCTGGGGCTTTATAAGGGCCCATTTGAAACACAACCGTCTCGATTTCACGGGTAGAAACTATGTGATTTAAGGATCGACGATCGTGATGGTTGAGCTGTGGAAATTCACAAGTGAAAGTCACGGGTATTAATGATGGACCGCAGCTATATAATTTCAAAAAATAGCTTCGAATCATTTCCTTCATCTCGTTGTCATCGGATATCCATTCCCCAGTTTCATTTTTTAGCATCCCAATTTTCTTTCTTTGTGTGCGGGCCTTCATGGCGCAGTGAAAAGCACGAGTGTTTCGTTCGCCCATCGATAACCACTGTAATTTGGATCTTTGTTGCCAATGCACTTCCTCCATTCTTAAAAGGGACGCATATTCCTCCATAAGTTTTGGTTCCAAGTTGGACAGGAATCTTGAAGGTCTACGGGAGAGCTCTTCTTGTAGGCCATGGAGTCTAGCAGCGCATCTTCTCTTCTTCTGGGTAATATTCCCGTAGATATCTTTTTTCCAGTCTAGTAGGCGTTTTTTGAAGTCCTCCGTGGTTTGGAGAATGTCCGCTGGGACATTAACCCAGGCTTCCTCAATGAAATCAGCGAAGCCCTGGTGCTCTAACCAAGCAGCCTCAAAGCGGAATGAACGGGTCTGCCTTTGAACACGCACATCCGACTCCAGGTTCAGAAGTAATGGGTGGTGATCAGAGTGTACTTTGACCAAGTGTTGGACGTTTGCAACAGGAAATCTCTCGTGCCATCGCGTATTGCCCCAGCATTGATCTAATCTTTGTTGTATTCGGAATTTACCGTGGTTATTGTTGTTCCAAGTGAAGCGAGGTCCAAAAAATGGGGGTTCAGAAAGTGCACAGTTTTCAAACATGTTCCGCATTCTCTCAACTGAATAGCCTTTAACCGGACGTCCACCATCTTTATCGTCCTGGCACGTAACCTGATTGAAATCTCCTATGAGGCACCAAGGGATATACATATGCCTATTCATTTGCTCCACAAAGTCACAGAAGGCCTCTCTTATCGCCGCAATCGGTGAGGCACACACAAGAGACAAACACCAATCCACAGAGCCATTCTTACAAATGCCCAGATTAAGCATTTGTGCAGTACACCTAAGAACCGTAATATCCACAGAATTGGTATCCCAAAAACTCCATAGCCCCCCAGCAAATCCTCTTGCTTCAACAATAGCCATGTTGGTGAAATGGAATTTGGATAGAATCCACTCAGCATTTTCGCTTTGAACTCTAGTCTCACATAAGAAAAGAACGTCGGGCCTATTTATCAGTATAATGTCTCGCATTGCCGTTCTAAAATCGGGAGAACCGGCACCCCGACAATTCCATACGATGACTTTCATGGAACAACAGTTGTTGGTTGTTCCACGCCGTCCATCTCCACATAGGGTGCATCATCATTAGTCTGTCGAGCCATATCTTGCATATTGGCCTGTGCTTCATTTGGGATGGGGCTGGTAACATCAAACATGTTATCCCCAGTCCCAGCTTCCTTCTCGGGTGGGTGGCTTTTTGTATGTTCATTCACATTCACTTTCAGAGGTAGTCTTTGAACGGATTGTAGGTCGGGCCATTCCTCCGAACAAGTCAGAAGCGAATTGTTCTTATGTCCGGATGGGATAGTATAATTTGAAATATCTCGTAAAGACCGTGAGGTCGAGGCTCCTCCCCTCGCTTTTGAAAGACTGCCTCTGCCTCTAGAGGACGACCCCCGCGTTAGAAATTTGCTGGATCCTCCCTCACCCATATAATCCATAGCCAAATTTTGAGAGTGTGATTTTGCACTTCTGTTCTGTACTCGGACTTTATTAGGACCTTTTACCGGCATTGCCTTCTTCTTGCGATTTTCAGACTGTCCTACATTGGCTTTGCTTACCGCACGGAACGTTACCCCTGGGCCATTATCAACAAGCCCCTGCATTTGTTGCTGCAATTCTTCGCTTTCACCGTTATCGTAGTCATCGTTATCTTCCTCGTCGCCTCCTAGAATATCGAATCTGGATCCACCAGCACCCTGTTTAGCTGACGCCCCAAGACCCTCCGTTTCAACTTCATTCACAGTCATCTTAGCAGGGATAAGGTTTTGTGGTGCCTGCGCTCTGCGTCGCCTATTGTTTGTCGCTATCATCCACGGACCGAAAGGTGTAACCGGTACTGACTGTTTCGGCCCAGTATCCACACATTCTGCAAAAGATTTTGATCTATTGGCAGGGCAATCATCGGTTACATGCCTATACATCCCACAGCCGAAGCAAATTTGTGATAGGCCCTCATACTCCACATTGAAGGCCTTACCGTTAACCTTAATTCTGGCCCCTAATGGCTTCTGCAAATTTATCTCAACGCATATCCGGGCATACTTCCCTCGTTTCACCCATAGGGAAGTAGTGTCTACTTTTACAGCTTTACCCAGCAGGTTCCCAATGTCTAACAACTTAGCCTCTGTAAACATTTCTAAAGGAAGGTCTGGGATGCGCACCCATGCTAGGGTGGAATTAACAATCCCTTCCTTTGTTGAGAAGAAGGGACGCCATTTATTCACTGTTATGTAGTGACCCTGGATGGTCCAATGCCCTCCTTCAAGTGCATGGGTATATTGAGGTCTAGTATAGAATCTCACTACATAATATCCGCCACATAAGTCAATAATGTCTAGATTTAGTCCTAGCCCCCACAAATCGCACAACCTTCTTTCAAGTATACGGAACGAAATTTGCTTACTTAATACCTTGATAATAAGTGCTCTCCGCCATGGCTTCCATAGATCTTTGAGTTCATCTAGCGAAATCTCCAGTTCACGGCCGCCAGTATCAACCTCATCAGCCCCCATCATCATCGCATCGTCATACTTTTCCAGCAGTTCGTTAATGGTGTCATCCTCATCGTCGCTTCCTGTATATATATCAGCCCCTTCTGCAGGAATGTGTTGTTGAAATAGGTGTGACCAATTTGTTGTCTCCATAGCGATATCTGCAGGTTCACCTTCCGCCGGCCTTTTAAATTTCTTTACACTCCGTTGTAGGAGGTCGTTTTCCTCTGATGTGCGGTTCATAGGTTGAGACTCCATTATTGAGCAGATTTTCTCCACCGGCAGCGGTGCCGGAGAAGAGGGACGAAACCCTAGGGTTCGGTGCGAAGAGAGGGGCTCGAGAAGTTTCTCGGGTTGTTGGTTACTAGTTTTACTCTACTCCTTATCATGTTTAACTCTTTATATAATGCGAACACTTCATGCTTTGTGATTAATTCTTATAGATTAATTTTATCCCATTTGTAAATGTACTATCTCATGAATAAGAAAGTTTTATTCATGACGCACTATCTACTTACTTAATTTTGTTTAATCTCAATAAAAAGAAATTTGCAGACAGACAAAGTACAATATTAGGATTTGAAATCCCATGGTCCTAAGAATTCGGGTACCACTTGTGTTTTTTTTAGACCAAATGACATGATATCCATGTCACATTTGTGTCCACGTCACACATAAAAATACTGTATATTAAAATTAAGAAACAGTCATCGGAAAACAACTGTATTTCTAACACATGATTATGGTTGCATATATCTGATCTCTATACTCCGCCATAAATGGAGTCTTTCAGTCAATGGGGTAATGTTGTTGTAAAAGTAAGAAACACTAACTAGCCATATATAATTGGAACGTGCTTTGGACATAATTCAAGAACAAGCATCCTTACCTACTTGAGCAATAACTGCATAAAGAAATTAACACTCAATTCTGTCCATTTTGTGATATACAGTCGTCTTGGTGCAAATATCTGATGGAGTACAAAGAAGGAAGATTTATAGAGGACTCTTATATTATCTGGACTAGCAAGTACACAAATGATCCAGCACAAACCCACCCTTAGAAAAAATTGCGGATTATTCATACAAAATCACTAAAACATGATACCTTGGGACTTTATCTATTTACAATTACAATTCTCCATTTACAATGATATCAACTTGATTATTATAACCGTGTAAGCTTTGATTAATTACCAGCAACAGGGTTTGGACCATCATCTCATTGAGAATCATTAGTAGCTGCTGAACTCCTCCCCAGCTTGACTTTTGGAAGGATGATAGACTTGCAGCATGTGAGAGCGATTAGCAACTCCATTGAAAAGATGGTCATGCTAATCCAGACAAACATAGTCTTACTCCAATACCATAGAATTCTTTTCAGAAAAGGCTGTTCTGATTCAAGTAAGAGAGATGCAGAATATATTTCTGGGATACCAGCTCCAGGCTTGAACTGAGCTCGTTGTTCGATCGTCACTCTTAAGCAAGTTATTGGGATACCAGTTTGAGTAAAACCTTTGAATTTGATGTTCAAATCTTGGGACTCTGAGGAATAACCGGTGAGAAGAGGAGCCATCTTGAAGAAGGTTAACAATAGGCGGATTGGCTCGCTGCTGAAGCGCAACATGCATGGACGCCTTGAGCTAGCGAGAACTTTACCATCAGGGCCGAGAAAATCCACCCTAACCTTCAGAATTCAGATAAAACATGCAAGGAGTTGATTAACAAAGATCCATTTATTATGCAACATTAAAAGTAAAAAAATGAGCCCAATATTAGAACAAATGGAATTTCATTCAACTGTATAAGAGGAAACATCAAGCATAAATCTCCAAATGGCATCACTTGATTTCATGTGGAAAAAGACTATTAGTTTATCAGTCCCAGAAACAAATCAACATTCACAGGAAGACAGGACTCAGTGGTGAAATGTAGTAATATTCTTTCGTTCGTGTTTTTCTGGACAGTGTAGAACAACATATATTGCACTGTCCACCAAAGGTATGAAAGTCCATGATTCAAAATATCTCCAAATTCTGGTGAAACATTTGTCACGGCTTATTAAGCCCACCCATCAAATACTTTGCTTAGTTTCTCAGGTTGCCTAAAAAATCACAGTAAAGGAATGACCGCTTCTGAAATGCAACATGATTCAGAAGGATGTCTTCATCCAGTATTCACTTCTAAGCACAACATGAGAACTTCTGAAACAATTAATCAAGTGATCTGACCTGAAAATACTAAACAGCTTAAATACACTTCACAAATATATCTGCTACGAAGTTAGTAACTGAAAACATCTATCACTAACTACAACAACAACATTACCTTATTGCCTTAGAGGCTCTCGCCTATGGCGGAGTATGGGGGGTCGGATGTATACAACCATACCCATGTGTTAGAAACACAAGAGGTTGTTTCCCGATGAACTACAATCTGCCTAAATGTTTACATTTCATGGCCTGAAAAAAAAAAATACCTGAAAGATCCCAAGATTTCTATTGTAATCAGACTCTGGCAAGGTTATTGAAACAGTAACCTTGAACTTATGCTCAGGTGGTAAGCCATTGATACCAACAAGATTATCACTGTTCGCTTTTCCAGTAGAACCCAAACCACATTTGGCCCCGGAAAACTCAGCCAGAGGAACAAATGCAACAGGACTTGTTTCTGTATAGTCAAAGTTCAAGCTCTCTGTCATTGTAACCGGATTCTCTACCAACACCTTTGATAATATGCCACCAATAAGAAATGCTGCCACCAACAAACACACTAAAACAACACACACATAAACCGACCACAAAATGCCCCATCCTAGCTTTAAACTCATCTTCAACAATGATTTATGCTCTTCCAGAAAATCACATAAGAAAGCTGAAATATGACCACGAGCATACCCCAAAATTCCCATTATCCTACGTTTCAAACACCTTTTACACCGCCGTAGAACACGAAAAGGATCAATGACAACCATGAAGGACGAATAGATTAACCACAATGGCCATTTAAATAAACTAATAAAAACATTAAATTGGAACCCAATTGCCTTTATTAGTAAACCCGCCAAGAGTATAAGGAAGCTTGCACTTGCATCATGGTTTTCTCCTGATTTTATACTATCTTCTACATAATCACCTGTTCGTCTGAAACTGGCATCAAGAAGCCCAGAATTTTCCTTTTTACGTGTATCATCATCGACAAAGTCCCTTATTCTTTCGCGATTTGCGCCAATAACGACAGATTCCTCCTCCAAAGCCACCGTAACCTCTTCAGCATCATCTTTACGCTTGAAGGTCGCGTCAGTAATTGCAGAACTTTCCTTATTATCCCCAATCTGATCTTTATCTACTTTAAAACTCTGAGCATCATCATCTTGAATATGTTTGCTTTTAAATCTCATATCCAGCTTACTTTCTTCTGGGATCTCATACTTATGAGAAACGTGTTCAAATTCATCCTTAACACCGTTAGCTACAATTAAATATTCACACTTCTCCACCTTGGAATCCAAATGACCATTCCTCTCCGAACTTACAGAAGATTTACTATCTTTCGAGTCCCCGGAAGATGGTTGTCGACGGCGGCGTAGATTCGAGCGAGACAAATTTCCCGGATAAGGCTCGGAATCGAGGACGATCTCGTTGGCGGACGATGCGACGTCATCTGAGGAATCACTTCCTTGGGAAAATGCTTCTCCGCAATCAAAGAACGGAAATTCATCCCAAGCGTCGCAGAAGAAGGCTTCTTCTTCGTCTTTTTGATTACCCAATTTTGTTGCCCCCATATGGTATTGTAGAGATTATTTTCAACTTTTGGTTGTTACTGTGGAAATTTAGGGATTTAGATTAAGGAGTCAAAGAAGGAAAATTGGGGGCGGAGGGGGCGGAGGGGAATTAGGAAACAGGATTGCCCATTAAATGGTTCTGGCGGTGCTTTGCTTCGTCTTGACATAGTTGTACGTTCACCTTCAGAAGTTGTACATTTTATGGCCCCTTGTTTTGGCCAATCACCCCATGCTTTCATGTAGATAAAACTTATTTGTTATCATTTTATTGCACCACTAGTTGATCAATGACCACAATAAAATTTCTGGCTGGCACAAATTTTACAATGGTCAATGACCAAGTATGATTAGTTGGTCATTGACCAATGAAATGTGTTGAAAATTTATGGCCCCTTGTTTTGGCCAATCACCCCCATGCTTTCATGTAGATAAAACTTATTTGTTATCATTTTATTGGGCCACTAGTTGATCAATGACCACAATAAAATTTCTGCTGGCACAAATTTTACAATGGTCAATGACCAAGTATGATTAGTTGGTCATTGACCAATGAAATGTGTTGAAAATTTATGGCCCCTTGTTTTGGCCAATCACCCCCATGCTTTCATGTAGATAAAACTTATTTGTTATCATTTTATTGGGCCACTAGTTGATCAATGACCACAATAAAATTTCTGCTGGCACAAATTTTACAATGGTCAATGACCAAGTATGATTAGTTGGTCATTGACCAATGAAATGTGTTGAAAATTTATGGCCCTTGTTTTGGCCAATCACCCCCATGCTTTCATGTAGATAAAACTTATTTGTTATCATTTTATTGGGCCACTAGTTGATCAATGACCACAATAAAATTTCTGCATACCTGGAGATCGGACATGAGAACGCGGAATCCGTTGGAGGGTAAGTATGGGTAATTAGTATGATATATTATACGAGAAAATTAACCATTATAAAGTGGAAAGAGAAAGCATCACTACCTATCAACAACGACAAAATAACCGCAACTGTCGGGATATCACAAAAGGAGTGGTGATTAGAGCATTTATGAAGATGAGAAGAGCTAAAGGAGTTGACCTAGATAACATACTCATTGAGGCGTGGAAATATTTGGGGAGGAAGGAGTTCAATGGCTAACTACTCTGTTTAACCTTATTTTCAAAATAGGAAAAATGCCAGATGAGTAGAGAAATAATGTCGTGGCCCCTCTATATAAGAACAAAGGAGACGCACAATGTTGTGAGAATTACAGAGGAAAAACTCAGGTTACGGTGAACCAATTTGGTTTTATGCCAGGACGGTCAACTACGGAAGCAATACACATCCTAAGAAGATTGATGGAGAAGTATAGGGAGAAGAAGTATGATCTACATATGGTTTTAATCGATCTTGAAAGCGTATGATAGTGTGCCACGTAACCTTACCTGAGATAGTCTGGACGCAAGAGGAGTTCCTATGAAGTATATAGACATAATTAAGGATATGTATACTAGGACGAAAACAAACGTTTGTACACATGTGGGGAATACGAACTTCTTTCCGGTGGAGACATGTCTCCATCAAGGGTCTGCGTCGAGCCTATTTCTTTTCGTAGTTGTCCTTGACGAGTCGTCAAAGCCGATCCAAGAGTCAGATTTGTGGTGTATGCTTTTTGCTGATGATATTGTATTAGTTGCAGAGAGTAGACATACCATGAGTGTGAGACAAGAGCAGTGGAGATGTGTCTTAGAGAGAAAAGACTTAAGGACTAATCGTTCTAAGACCAAGTATCTGCACTCGACTTCAGCAGCGCAGCTGATGGTGAGAATAGCCAGCTCACCATCGAGGGTCAAGTGGCACCCCATGTAAGTAAGTTCAAGTCCTTAGGATCATTTGTACAACAGGATGGTGATATAGATAGTGATGTAGCACATCGAGTTCAGGCAGGTTGGTGTAGATGGAGGGCGGTCTCAGGGGTGCTGTGTGATAAGAGTTTTCCAACAAAATTAAAGAAAAAATTTTATAGGGTAGCAGTGAGACCGGCAATGTTATATGGAACAGACTGCTGGGCCATCAAGAGGACACAGTCACAGAAGACGAAACTGAGATGGATGTGTGGGTATACAAGGCTAGATCGGATCAGAAATGAGGTGTTTCGGGAAAGGTTAGGGGTGGCTAGTATAACACATAAGATAAGGAAGGGAGGCTGAGATGGTTTGGACATGTCAAGAGGAGACATACAAAAGCGTCTGTCAGAGCAGTTGAAAGCCTCATTGTAGAGGGGAAGAGGAGTAAAGGCAGACCCAAACTGACTTGGGATGAGCAGATTAGAAATGATCTACTAGATTTACACCTCTCTGAGGACATGGTCCAGGATAAGAGTTTATGGAGGCAGAGGATTAAGGTTAACGAGGTTTAGACAAGAGCTAGGGACACCTTAGAGTATATTTATGGACTTATATACTATCTATGCTTTATGTGGAAATTGCACTTTTTTGTTTTTGTCTTTGTCTTTGTCTTGCATTATATGTGCATATACATGTCTATCGCTATTTTAATAACGGAAACTACATATCTTTACTGAATTCACTCACTAAAACATTAGCACATCATATCCTTATTATTGCGTCATTTATGCAGGTACATATAGAGCCGGTGTCTCGCTAGAAGCAAACTCTCTATCTTTTGGGATAGAGGTATTGTTTGCCTGCCGCTCACCCTCTTCAGACCCTAACGATAGCTTTTGACGCCGTTGGGATATACTGCATATGATTGATTGATTGAAAGTGGAAATATATGTTAGAAAAATAAACTACTATAAAGTAAAGAAATAGAGGAATAATGGTTATCTGCTGATAATTCAATGATTTATAATTGTATGAATGTATATATAGCCATACAAACTCCATCTGGAACATAAATTACGATAGATACAACTTCCTATTGTGGCTATGGACACGGGAAAAAAGATAAAGGAAGCATAAAAGACTAGGGGCAGTGATGCGGGAAAAAAGTGAAGTCAATCGCTACTCCTACATATTTTGAAAACTGAAATTATCCCTAGCGAACTAAGAGTCGGACCGGATCGGATCACATCAGCGTTTTCATCGTTTACCCTTTTTTCGACTATCCGAACACTTTTTTTACGGATTAGTTTCTTATCCGACCTCACAACTCCTATTGCTAGACACGTGGCGTACGATGATTTTTCACCGTCGACTTTGGTGGTGAGAAGATCCAGACTGCGTAGAATTATAGTATAAGTAAATATAAGTTACTTAGTCAATGTTGGTTTGGGTTATAGGGATGATGACATATCCGGAGATGTGAATGGTAGAAGGCCTAGGGCTGATGCAGTCTGATAGATTTAAGGAGAAATATGTGTTTTTATTTGTTATGCATGATGGATTTAGGCAGTAAGGTTGAATTAGGGGTGTTTAACATGAAAGGGAGAAGAGTGGAGAAGAGAAGAGGGAGTTACTGCAAAACTGCTGGTTTTGGGGATCGACAGAACACTTCGAACACCTCTTTAGGTGCTCAATGTCACATTAGGTGCCTAAAGTAGGCGTTTGATGTGTTCCATTGCATTCCAGAATACTTCGAACACTTCATAAGGCACTCCATGTCACATAAGGCGCCTTATGCAGACGTTCGATATGTCACAGCACATTCCAGAATACTTCAAACACCTCATAAGACGGTCCATGTCACTTGAGGCGCCTTATGCAGGCGTTCGATGTGCACCGGTGTATTCCAGAATACTTTGAACGCCTAGTATAGTCGCTTTATGTCACATTAGGCACCTCTTGAAGGCGTTCCAAGTGTCCTGGAAGCTTTCTTCGACATATTAAGTGCTCCATATCTTTAAGATACTTTTACTCCCTTTCATGGTTCACAAAATACAAATGTTTTTGAGGTATATTTGAGTTGTAAACATTAAGTGATAAGATTTTAGACCCCTAACTTCGCCTCAAAAGCTAGCTTGTAAGGGAAGGTTTGAACCCAACCTTATATTCAGCCCAGGATGTACTCCGCGGCCGGTGTGGGACAACAGCACATTGGCCACCTTCCCACCCTCTTCAGGACCCGACTGCCTCAGTCGGCGATCTGCCTAACCCCACGAGGGACGACCTGACCGGAAGCCCAGAGCTCTGATACCAAATGATAAGATTTTAGACCTCTAACTTCGCCTCAAAAGCTAGCTTGTAAGGGAAGGTTTGAACCCAACCTTATATTCAGCCCAGGATGTACTCCGCGGCCGGTGTGGGACAACAGCACATTGGCCACCTTAAGGCGAAGTTAGGGGTCTAAAATCTTATCATTTGGTATCAGAGCTCTGGGCTTCCGGTCAGGTCGTCCCTCGTGGGGTTAGGCAGATCGCCGACTGAGGCAGTCGGGTCCTGAAGAGGGTGGGAAGGTGGCCAATGTGCTGTTGTCCCACACCGGCCGCGGAGTACATCCTGGGCTGAATATAAGGTTGGGTTCAAACCTTCCCTTACAAGCTAGCTTTTGAGGCGAAGTTAGGGGTCTAAAATCTTATCATTTGGTATCAGAGCTCTGGGCTTCCGGTCAGGTCGTCCCTCGTGGGGTTAGGCAGATCGCCGACTGAGGCAGTCGGGTCCTGAAGAGGGTGGGAAGGTGGCCAATGTGCTGTTGTCCCACACCGGCCGCGGAGTACATCCTGGGCTGAATATAAGGTTGGGTTCAAACCTTCCCTTACAAGCTAGCTTTTGAGGCGAAGTTAGGGGTCTAAAATCTTATCATTAAGTGTGAATCAATAAGGCTCAGTGTAACTCGAGATGAATTCATAATACAAGAGGGTGTGAAATGGTACGAGTGAGTTGTGCTTGAGGTACTGTTGAGGATTGTGACCTTGTACTCAATACGTAAGATGCGTGTATAAGTTTAGGAGATAGATATGACGTGACATGAGCATTTGCATCACGACATAAGCATTTTGCTTTCTAACATGAGTTTCGATTTGCGAAATAACACGTGTATGTAAAGAAGACAAGGTTATGGCTGCTGGTTGATCGCAGGGTATAAAAATGACGCCTGCGGTGGCAGGGTAAAAAAGTATGACCCTTGAATCAACAGTTTGGTATGAAGTTTATTGTTATGGGGCCATGGACGTTTCATCATTGGGTATAAAGTTCTATCTTGCGGTGAATTGATCATCCACAGGGTATAAAGTTCTACTACGCGAAGAATAAGATAAGAAGAATTGTGAAAAGTTTTGTGAGATGACATGCATGAGATGTTCGTGAAAGAAGGCAAGCATACGTGTTTTGTTTAGTTCAGTGTGTGGCTTTAAAGAAGTGCTTGCATCATGTGACACAAAGCAAAAGATTTGACAGCCAAGGAATGACATTCGCATATGAATTGTCTATTTAGTATGTTATGCTCGATATGTGTTGGTTCTGTATTTGTTTATCATATATGTGACTTATTTGGCTTCGATGAGTTGTTATAAGGATGTTATTTGCTAACTCGGGCACCTTATTTTTGACATTGATTTATGTACTGGTGACTCGTCGTGTGTGGTCCAGTAAGGTGTTTTTGCTAAGAATAGATACTCCATCTTCTTTTCAGGTGAGCGAGAGTCCGAAATGATTTTTGTAGAAGACAACGGCGAGTGGGCTCATTGGGATGATGGTCACTGAAGTGGATAGGTTTATGTTCATTCTCTATTTAGCTGAAAGATTTACTGTTTAATATTTTGTATTGCAGTATATATTAGACATTTCCTCGAACATGTTTCATTTCTGGTGTATTTCATTTGGTTACATTGTGGTTATTGAAGTTATAAATTTTACGATTTTTCCGCTGATTTATCTTATGTCATGGATGACGTATGCTTGATCTGCTTTGACGCTTCGTAGTTCTCGTAGCAGACTATGGTAGGTGCACTGGTACCGATGTCCAGTATCGGACTGGGGCGCTACACCCTGAACCCCTTTTTAATGGAAATAGGTCTGTCATTAGGATGTGTGACCGCCTTGTAGGTTGAAGATGTTTTAGGCGGATTAGCACTATCTCCTTCTTGTTCAACACTTGAGATACATCCCTTGAGAGGGTTTCATCAGGCTGCCACTAATCTGGAGCCTACTTGGTGGTCTTGACATCCAATTTGTAGCATGAATAATCATCTACTATGACACACGCATAGTAGTGTCCACCTAGACTTCTTGTCATACTTGGACCAAATAAGTCTAAGTGAAGCAATTCTAGTACATGACTAGTACTCACTTCTGTAATATGTTTTCCTTTAATACATGTTTCACACATTTGAAAATTATCTAAATCTAACTTAGGCATTCCTCTAATTAAATTCTTCTTAAATAATTTCTTAATGGTTGAAATTCTTATATGGCCTAATCTTCTATGCCATAAATTCATATCTAAGTCATGTGATATTAAACACTTAACCTTAGCATCTAACATGTTATCTAAGGTAAGAGTGTAAATGTTATCATCTCTATTTCCTTTTAATACAATTTCTCCCTTTCAGCTTGCCTTGTGGTTGCCTCAAATAAAGTTCACCCCCTTGCACCTAACTTCCAAATAATTTCAATATATTCTTCCTATTATTGGACCACATAATATATGTAATCACTGTCCAATAACTTAGCTCTTTTATAATCATTTTGTGAGCATGGATTTTCAAATATGTGGATTTTGTGCTTTGGGTGGCAAATATATGATTAGTGCATTAGTTTAATGGTGAGCTGAAGTTGGTCCAAAATATTATACTCTTGATCTTATTAATGCGCTCTGAAACCTAAGGTATAATTCGGAGTCTAAAAATCCATGCCAACAAAGCCCAAACGTACTAGAAATAAATAGGGCGGGCGGTCTAAAAGGCAACTGAAAATCGTCCCACACCATACTTGAGTTAAAAATGAACAGCATGCCTTTTGATATATAACATTTAAGCGAATTATATTCTTTTCTAGAATTCAAAACTTTCACTATAATACACACTTTACACGCCTATCCATTAAGATTCTTTTTCACATCATATTCCTAATTCGGTAACATATAAATTAACAAAAATCAATCTTAATACAACATGAAATGCAATATGGTTTTCACAAGAGACTACGACAATTTTATTCACCGGAATTTGGTGACTGCATCATTCATTTAATAATTTTAAATTTAAACAACATAACTACATATTACACGTGGAACCTTGTTCAATGTAATTCGGTATCAACCTCATATATTAACCAACATTATATTTATATAACATAACTAACTTTTTCTATTCAATAATCATAAATATTGTGACCAGCTTCTATCACAAAAGGCAAAAAAAAAAAAAAAAACTACCAACTAGATCCAATCACTGAATAATCATTAGCCGCTTTAGATATATGTGCACCTACTGATACTTGCTCAACGTCATGTATGTTTGTGCACACCTAATGATCCTTCGTAGATGAGATGTTCATGCTCACAAACAAAAAGATGCTATGTGCAAAAGATGTTTGTGTGCGTAAAAGTACACAACTTGTTTCAACATTGGCATTTGTCTTCATTAAACGCAAACATGTATTGGACCTAGCACAGGTATCAAAACCAACATTTACCCAAAACATCTACATGTCTTTACAAATTCAACGATTGATTACTTTTACTAAAGTCATTTTAACAGTTATCAGATTTGGCGTTAGATAACTATATACAAACCTCAGTTGCATCTTTTTGGAAGATAAAACAGTTGTTTATTGATACATGTACCACATAAAATGTGGTGTCTTTTTCTAAGGGCCGGTTCAATGTACTCCACTTAATAAATTTGCAAACCTACTTACATAAGGGAAGTATCTTTTTTTTTTTTTTTTTTTTTGCATACAACGAATATCAGTATGCAACTAACACTGTAATACGGGGTCCTGGGCATTCATACGTACACTTATAAAGAAAGAAACTTTTTTCTTTTTCACATGCATTAACTATCATCCTGTAAATTTTACTGCAATTTGTCAGAACCATTTGTATATCTTTAACCATAATTGCTCTATGTCTCTCTATACATTTTTTTACCATTAATTTACTATATAACATCATTATGAAAATTTCTCTTATCTCATTCTAAATAAATCACTCGGTTATGAAACATTGCATCTCATAAATGCATGCCTATCCATTTAAGGTCTAGCTTGAGAGAAAAACATTAGTTAATGTATGTGCTGTCATTACAACAATTCCATGTCCTCCGTGCAATTTCACCTCCTCCTCGTGTTGTTGGGAACAATTCACCCAAATAAGGGATAGGATCCCCTCACCGCATCCCTCTCACCGCGTGCGTGACCGCATGACACGTGGCAGCAAGGGAGGGTGGTGAGGCTGGATGAGGGTAACCCGCATCCAGCCTCACCACCCCCTACTGCTGCCACGTGTCGCGTCCTCAGCCGCGCGGTGACTCACCGCGCGGTGAGGAGATCTCATCCCCCCAAATAAATAGGGGAGAAAGCAGATCGGTCCAAAAAATAGCAAATTGCGGCTTGCTAGAATTGCTTGCCAAATGATTACTATGTCTTTTTTCACATATAACACACGCAAACGAATTATCTTTTTCTTGGCTACAGTTTCAAATACGTTCTGCTATTTCGTTGCCATTCTTTAAATATAATAACATAGTTCACATACCCAATTTTTTTTTTTACATAATATCCATAACCCAATAATTCAAAAAATTAAGGGAAGTAAACAAAGTTAATCATAAAGCAATTGCAATTGTAATACGGTTTTCACATCATACTAGAATGACGCAATATACATGCAAACTTCATCTGCCATAATTCAGTATTTAAATCATACAATGAAAGTGTGTAGGGACATCAGATGTACGCTGACTTGACGATGCTCGCACAAGGACATGTCGTGTGCTCAACCCTAACGATCCTTGGTGAAGGAGATGTTTGTGTTTGTAGAGTACGAAGAACAAACATTCCAAAACACCTCCTATATAGAGTTTTCAACTAGTGAAGTTCTTTACAGACATGAAGTGCTTTGGTGTAACGTTGCAGGGACACCAGTCTGCAGCCTAGAAACATATGAATATAAACTTTCGAACATTTCTCCAAAACTTCTCACTGTCTTTGCAAATACAACCGTTGATCAGTTACACTTCTTTCATACTCTGTGTCTTCTGTCTCCGTGTTTCTTTCATAATTGAGTGACACCTTTCCAAAATTGTTTCAGGCAAGAGTTGACAACCTAATACCATCTACTTATTTCATTCGGTGTACACCGTTTCGTCCGTACTCGAGCACTATATATATCCCCGAGATGCGCCTTTCAAAGAGACGAAAATGCTTCGTTATTGATACATCTATCCTACTAAATCCGTTGTTTATCTCTATTAGAAGTTTCTATTAATCTCAATCGATAAGACTGCATTTACTTCTTGGATAACAAAAGAACGTTTTTTTTTCTTTTTAAATTTTCTATGCAACACGGTGTTTGAGCCATTTAGTGCACTCGTCAACCATTATTATGGTATAGCTAACTACAAAATAACTATAGTGTTAAATGTACTTTTATCCGTTTGAGGTCAAACTTGAAAAAATGTCATTTATTGTACCTGGCTAAAAATAAAAAAAAGTTGCTATCCTCCCTGTAATTTTCACTATCCTTTATGTAAACGTAATTTTTTCAAAAATAACTAGTGGTGAAATATAGTAGTATTATAAGAGAAACAATTCGCACCAGAGATATTAATCATTATAAAACATGTATATGAAAAGTAATAATATTCGTTTTATAGTTTCTACATCTCAAAAATATTCTCATAGTTGATTTTCTGATATAGGCCAAAATAAGTTATATTGAAAAGTCAATTATTATAATATTTTTTGGACATGAAGAGAAGTTTAATGTTTATCATAGGAAAATACATCCGCCACCAACGAGGATTGGTTGAGCTGGTAAGAATCATTTGCTTCGACTTGTAAGGTCTTAGGCTCGATTTATGTTACCAGCAATCTTTTTTAGTGGATAATCTATACATTTTACTGTACATTTTCAATAAAAATAATGGTATACTCTGGTCCTAGACGGGAAAAACCGCTTCTCATGGAAATTTTATTTAACAGACAAGATAAAAAGAAAATACATCCGCTTTTGAAAATACATGTGATTTAGTTGAAGACTTTATAGAGGCTACAAAAACATGGTTCCCACCTTCTATATATTGAAAAATCTCAGATAAGATATTTACACACTTTTATCCTCTTCACGCTTCATCCTCCATTGTTGTAAAAAGCTTTCAAATGTACCAAAGTGCTTAAAGCTTATGAAGCTCTTGTTGCATATCTTCGTTGTTCTATTGTGATAGCATAAGTCTAACATAAGAGGAACTATACAGATTTGATCTCTTACTTGTGATTTAGACTTATTAGAAAGTGCAATCCTATTACTTCCTAAAACCACTTGGTGAAAGTTTTTCAATAGAATTTCGTTGAAGTTGTGAAGAAGCAAAGATTTGTTCTTCCTTGTAGCTGCTATTGTCGTTATTGCACAAAGTAATTTTGAACAACAAGTTGTTGTTGCTGTAGTTGTTGCTTGCGCTAGTTGTTAGTGTGATAATTTTTGGTGATCTTGTTCCTTATCAAAGGTAATAAGAAAGTTGTTGAAAAGTCTACTTTGAAAACAAATTGATAGTGAAGTAGAATCAAATATCACCATAAAAAAAGACATATAGCGACAGATAAAAATCGTCGCTGTAGCGACGAAATAGCGACGAAAAAAGTAGGTCGCCATACGGCTTGTCGCAAAGTGAATTTCGTCGGTCAAGCGTCGCTATATTGGGACGGAAAAATTTTGTCGGTGTTTCGTCGCACAGTTGCGACGAAAATCTGTCAGTTCTGCGACCAGTTTTTGCCGTCGTTGTTTCGTCGGTGTATTTTTTCGTCGCTATTTTATAATTTTTTATTTTTTATTTCCTTTCTACGACATATTATTTCGTCGCAAAGTTGCATCGGTATATTTTTTCGTCGCTATTTTTAAATTTTTGATTTTTTATTTCCGGTCTGCGACATTTCATTTTCGTCGCAGGTTCGTCGCTATTTTTAATTTAATATTTAATATTAATTTAATATTAAATATTAAATATTTTTAATTTATAAATAATATAATATATTATTAATTAAATAGTTTTTATTATTATTTAATTTTTATAATATATTTTATTTTGTATATTAAATCATTTGTACGAATGTTATACCGAAATACAGTACTTGCGTATTGAAGTTCGTAAACAACACAAACGAAATAGAATCCGTATAAATGTCATATAAAATATAAAAGTACAAAGAATATGTCAATACAATAAACGAAATAGACTGTACGAAAAATCAAAAAATGAAATACTATGCAGAGGAAGATGGAGGGGGATCATGCGGAGAAGAGTGACCATCAGGGGGAGGCTGAGGCTGCGAGGAGCTGGAAATCATAGAGATGATGAGATGCGATAGCTGCGAGATTTGTTGGTTCGTCTGCTGCTGCACCTGCATCGTCTGCTGCTGCGCCTGCTCAACCACCTGCTGAAGCGCCTGCTGAAGCGACTGCTGCAGCTCCTGCTGGGTCTGAGTCAGCTGCGACCGCAGTGCTCGTACGCTCTCCTCATGCTGCGCCCTGATGGTCTCCACCTCATGCTGCAGCGCCGCATGCTCTGATTCCAGGCGCGAAAGACTCTCTGGGGCCGTAGAAGGCGCGGAGGTGCTGGCCTCAGAGGAAGCGCCTGCATGCAGAACTTCGGCAAAGAATCGCGGCGCTGCTGATCCGACCCCGTACACCTCCCTCTTCTTCTTATTCTGAGGGCCGACGGTCCGAACCGCATCCCAATAAGCGCGGTTCTTGTCGGCCTCTTCTCCCCTAAGTGCGAGTAGTCTGTTGTACTCGTCCTGAAATGAGAATAAGAATTGTTAGGGTTTAGGGTTTAGCAATAAAACAAACTAAGGAAAAAACAAATGATATCGTAGTCTACTTACACTGATGTCGCGGGCCTTCGCCGTGATCCAGTCCTCCGTTCCGTCGGAGGCTTTCTTCCGATGCGTCTTGTAGAAGAGATCGTAGGAGGCTGGCCACTCCCCCGTCTCCTCCTGCTGAAAGAATGAAATAAAATATGTTAGTGAAATCCATAATTTTAAAAATTTCGGCATGACCTATTCGTTTATTGGAGGTATCCCGGCCTTAAAGGCCTCTCCCATGACCTATTCGTTTATTGGAGGCATTGCACATCGAAGCCTCGACTTTCGCCTTGTTCTTGATGTTCAGCTTCAAATGCCTGAGATATCTGTTCATATAGGGAATATCTGTTCAAATGCTTGCGCTTAGACACATAAGAACGTCACGTAATAAATAAGAGTACCTCTCGAACGGATACATGCACCTGTACTGAACAGGACCACCAACGCGTGCCTCGTATGGTAGATGAACTGGCAGGTGTTCCATTAAATCAAAGAAGGCCAGAGGGAATACAGTTTCCAGCTTGCAAATGATCAATGGGATTTCGCCCTCCAGCCTTGACATATCATCCGCCCTGAGTCTCGTGGATGTAAGACATCTGAAGAAGAGACTCATCTCGGTAAGTGCCCGACTGTTACACTTTCGATGCATGTACGTCGCTATTTCGTCGCTATGTCGTCGCTGAATTCCCTATATAAACAGGATGGACCGTGACCCCCAAATACATAGAAAACAACCTCCTTTATAATCATAAAAAAAGACCCAAATATGGTTCGTACTAAAGCGCAAGCGCGACGTGGTAGTTGCCATTCAGCGGCAAGACGGCCTATTCAACAACCCTCTTCTTCAGCGGTTCCTCCACCACAAGAATCACCCCCACAGGCTGAGTCCTCTGAACCCAGTCTTTTTGGGCCACGTCGGGATCGCCAAATTGGCGATCTCCATAAAGAAATACAAGAACTGTGGAAAACAGTGGATGACCTGAGGGAGCATATTATGTACCAGGATGAGCGTCTCCAATACCTGGACACAAGGCAGATGCGGATTAAATCCAAAGCTGCACAGCTGAGACGCCTCCTGAAGGCGTGCGCAGAGAGTGTTGCTACTCTCTGTTCGGATGACGAACAGTGAATAGCTCCTCTCCGTTATTCATTTAGATTAGTTTTTCCATTATTGTCCTAGTATATTTTGTAATTTATAATTTTATATTAATGAAGTTTTATTTTTCTAATCATCGCTTTCGTTTTCTTAATTTAAACACGTGTTTAATCTCTTACGAAGTTTGACGACGCTAAAATACAAACGAAATGTGGCTCAGAAAAATTTGAGACGACTAATTGACCGACTAAACATCAACTATATACCGACGAAACTTAATACAAAGACGAGAACCTACTAAACATATCGACGAAACTTAATACAACGACGAGACGAGAACCTATTATCCGCGAAACTTAATACAACGACGAGAACTTATGCGCGAATTTATTGGAATTTAGCGACGCTTTACCGACGCCCTAGCGACGCACGACGTCATTTCACCCCATTCGACGCGTTTCGTCGCTACGTCGTCGCTAGTGCGTCGCTATTCCGTTTAGTTCCCAACGGTTACAACGTACGATATTACGATATTATCTTCACTTTCAAGTTGCGTCGCTAATTCGTCGCTAATGCATCGCTATTCGGCTGTCCGTTAAGTTCCCAACGGTTACAATTAATTAGAAGGTGTTTATGTCGCTAATTCGTCGCTAAGTGCGTCGCTAATTCGAACGAACCGTCACGCCCGCACACATTTCGTCGCTAATTCGTCGCTAATTCGCACGAAGCGTCACACCCGCACATATTCCCATCTTGGTTAACGGTCGAAGAATGCGTCGCAAGTTCGTCGCTATATTGTCGCTAAAATTACCTATTTATACCCCAAACATCCGCACATATATATACACACATACAAAGTTATAAAACATCAAAATATGCCGCGTCGTTTTAGAAGAACCCCAAGGCGTGGTAGAGGGGCAAACAGTGCCCGCCACAAGGGCCTCCTCCCCAACCACCATCGGTTGAGTGGGAGGGTTCCGTATCTGTGTATGGCCCACTACCGCGAGAGGATGCTCAAGAACAAATGCCGAAACAGGATATCGACTACCGTATGCTGATAGCAAACATGCAACAGCAGTTGAGACAACTGCACAGCATGACTAGAAGGCTGCGGAAGTTGAAATTCAGATATTCCAAACTGAAGCGCCTCCTCAGAGAGTTCGCAGATAATGTGGCAGCCACTCTTTCTTCCGATGACGAAGAGTGAACGGCCCCTCTGCGCCTCTCTTTTAGATTTCTTTTTTTAATTTTTCGTTTCATAATGTAAATTTTTATTATTAAATTAATAAATTTTTTTTTTCCAATCACTGCTTTCTTTTTCCTTAATTAATACACGTGTTTAATCCTCGACGAATCTGCGACGGCACAATGACAAATCGGAATATGAACGAAAAGTAAAACAAAACGTTTGCGACACGCGGGTTTCATCGACAAAAAAACCGACGATACACAACGCCAAGAACCTACTCACTACGAATTTATTTTATCATTGTTCTGGAATTTTAGCGACAAAATAGCTACGATATAGCGACGTAAGGCTACAAACTACATAGCGACGAATAAAACACACAGAATAGCAACGCACCACCGACAAAACACCGACGAACGTATTAATCTGACTACTTTTCTGCTAGCGACAATGCTTTTCATCGTATTTTCGTCGCAATTAACGACGAAAATTAGTGCATCGCAAATGCGTCGCAAAGTACCGCCGCTACACCGACGAACCACGGTTCGTCGGTGATGTTTTCGTCGGTAAATGAAATTCTTTTTGTGGTGTATATTCGAAACAATTTGTATCGTGTGTCTTCATCTACTATTTCTTGTCTATTTTTTTTTTTATCATTTTGAAGAACATTTGAATGTACTTGAACAAAATCAAAAGAAAACTGAAACATAACTCAACACTCTATTCATCTTCTTTTAGGATGTTTGTCAGAAACCTAACAAGCCATGTCGAACATTTCTTCCTATATCAAGGAGGGTTGGAAAATCATCGATGAGTGCATGATCAAAAAAGGTTCGAAGAAATGTAGCTTCTACTCGGCATTGCATTGTGTAGATTATCATGTTTCAGTTATTTTAGTTTGCTGTAATTGATCATAGCTTCTTACTTAAACATGCTTAGACCGAGAAAAATTCCAAAAAGATTAATTTGGGGTAAAAGGTGAAATCCCTTATTCCAGGGGTTCTACCGTTTCATTCTCAAAGAGCATCATAGAGAATGTAAATCAGGAGCCCAGCGGCCTCTTAGATTGGGTGAGGACTTACGCACTACCCACACAAGGTGTCCCTGCAAACTAGGCCGATACATCCATACTATGCGTGTCCCTGGATTTGAACACTTAACCTCTTGGAGTAAATCTGCGGAGGATGTAAATTAGGATCCAAGCGGTCTCCTAGATTGGGTGAGGACTTACGCACTGAACCACATTTTGTGCCCCGCAAACTAGGCCTTTGGCCTATCAGCATTGGAGCACCCACACTATGCGTGTTTCTAGATTCGAACTCTTAGCCTGTTAAAGCAAATCTCAACCGAGTACCAACTGGACTATGATTGAGGCTCTAAAAAGATTAATCTACTGAATACTAGAGAGGAGAGCATAAAAAGCCAGAGTCGCAGAAGGCATTCTCAATCTGTACCTTCCATAGGAGCCGTAGGAGTGAACCCGCTGTTGCATCAGTTCTATCCTAATAAGGAGTGAGAGAAAAATACGGCGAATACTTTTTTAAAAGATCAAAAAAACCTAGTTTCAAATTCTGTAAATTATCGTGGTTGAACTGTTTTAGTTTGTGGTAATTGATTATATTTTCCATACTTTAAACAAATTCAAGCCGTAAAAGCTTCCAAGAAGATTAATCTTCTTAATATTTGCGGGGTACTCCAACGAGCCTAAATCGTTCGGAACTTTTCACCTCAGTGAGAGGTAAATAATTTCTCAAATTTTTATGTGTATTGATGGGCAATTTTGGGTGGATAATGACATCTCACGGTTTTTGGATTTCGTAGATGGTATGTACATACTAAACAAGCGTAATTAATAAAAGAATATGTATACATTCGATGCATAATTGGCCCTAATGCTTTCCGATTCTTTCTATTCCTGAAGTTATAGCTGGGACAGAACACACGCGTATATGTCTATGCACACATACATATAGATATATATAAATATGTGTCTATATATATATGCATATGCATATAGGTATATATGTGTGTGTGTGTATATATATACATATGTAGATATATGTGTATATGTATATATGTGTGTGTATATATACGCGAATATGCAGGGGCGGAGGGAAGGGGGGGCCTGGGGGGGCACGTGCCCCCCCAACGTCGGTGGAAAAATCCTATAGATAGGTAGGTGTATTTGTATTTTTGGCCATTCAGTTCAAAGTGTGCCTTTGCTTGACAGAACACTAACCCTCTGTTACGTGGTCACGTAGTGTTTAGCATTCGGCAATTCTCTGCTAAGTGATTAAAATATGTCTAAAACTTACCAGAAGTTCGGTCTCTTAAATATATTAAAAAAATTCAAGATTTGGAAAACTAGTAGTCTTTTTTGCATGTAAGGTAATCGTTGAAAACTAGTAGACTTTTTTGCATTAGTTTGCTTATGAAAATGAAAGTTTCTTTTTTTAATTGGTTGCTAATCTTACGAATTCTGTGAGGGCTGATGCTCGGTAGTTAAATATATATTAATTTAAAAACGACATACGGTTGTGCCATTTCGTTGGGGAAGATGCTACAATTACACAGCTTTTGTGATTTTATTTGGTTACTCTAAAGTCGTTTCAAAGTTGAGAGCTACACATATCTTTAGGTTGCATTTAAATCCTTAGTGTTTGCTATTGCTAGTGTGAAAACTATTTTACAATTTCTAGGCAACTATGTACATCGTATATGATTGGTTTATTGATTCAGCATTCAGACAGTAAACTGTAAAAGGTAATATGCTTTTCCAAATGGCCATTGTTAAACACTAGCTTTTGTGACAATTGTTTGTTTCTAATTTTTCTGCAATGAATATCGTCAAGACTGATCTACGCAACCGATTTGGAGGTGACGTACTATCGGATTGTTTATTGTGTTACTTTGAGCATGAAATTTGTAGCACCATTGAAGATGAAGATATTATGCAACGATTTCAATCAATGTCATCTCGAAGAACCTTTTTGCATCCCTTGGCAACTCCTTCTCGTTCTGCAATAGGTAAATAAAAGGTATGTATTGATGTATATTACTATATTCATTTAATAATTATGATCCATATGTTGTTTGTTGTGTATTGTTTATTTTTTTTGTACATTGGTTGGTAGATGTGTTTTCTTTCACGTATTTTATGTTATAATACAAAAATATGTCTAGAAGATTTTGTCGGTTATCTCGGTCCGAAACGGTGACCTGTGGTAATCCTATTGCGAAGCCTGTCAGTGCCCCTCCAAAAAAGGACTCCTGGCTCCGCCACTGCGAATATGTGTTTATGTATATATATGTGTATGTGTGTAGAACATGAATATTTCACCAACACCCACTGTGACTGCAAATCTGGTACTGAAGGTTAAATTAAACAGCACTAACTACACTCTTTGGTGTATACTCATGAAGATGGCACTGGGAGGAAGAGGGAAGAGTTCCCATATCACTGGAAACCCTCCTCCTCCATCCCCTATGGATGCAGGTTACCCAGCTTGGGAACAACAAGATCAATTAGTCTGCACATGGCTAATTGATAATATCGAAGACAATTTAGTAAACAATGTATCTCTATACACTACTGCAAAGGCCCTCTGGGATGGTCTTGCAGTAACCTACGGTTCTAGGAGTGATCCACTCCAAATTTTCGATCTTCATAAAAAATGCTACACAATCAAGCAGGAAAACAGACCCTTTGAAGCCCTCTAGGACCAGTTTCAAGGGATTTGGCTCACGATTGATTCCATGGACCCTAACACCATGGAATCACCAAGGGACATTGCGGTCTATGCTAAGAAAGTACAGGAACAGAGGCTTTATCAGCTGCTACTCGCAGTTGATGATAAGTTTTCGGATACCAAGAAGGAAATCTTAAAACAGGAGCCAAGACCAACCGTAGAGACCGCCTATAATGAACTCCACAGATCTGAGATCCAGCATGGAGTTTTAACCAACACCCCATCAGATCTGAGATCATCATCTGGGGTTGGACAGGGTCTAATGATCAAAACAACATCAGAGACAGGCAAAAACTGAGGGACCACAGGGCACTCCACCCGCTCAGGAGGTCCATCACAGCGGGAAGACCCTGAAAAATCGATGGAATGCACTCACTGCAAAAGGAAAGGTCATAGTAGAGACAAATGCTTCAAATCGTACGGCTACCCCAACTGGTGGGACGATTTCAAAAGGAAAGCACAAGCTTCTGCCGCCCAGAGTGTTAGAATATGTTTGGTTTTGATGATTCGCACAAGGTTGGCACTTGGATAATCAGATTAGACGCTTCATGTTGTGTATTTGAAGTCAGTATACTTCGAACACGCACTTCAGGCGCTTAATGTACCTTGGTGAGGTCCAATACACTTCGAACACCTACATTAGACGCCTCATGTGAAGTGTCTGGATCTGCGTACACTTCGAACGCCTACATTAGGCGCTTCATGTGAAGTGTATGGAAGTCAGAACACTTCGAACGCCTACATTAGGCGCTTCATGTGTTTTGATGAAAAGTGCGAACATTTCGAACGCCTACATTAGGCGCTTCAAGTGTTTCACCAAGTCAAAAGTACTTTTCTACTGAATGGACACGTACTCCCAAGTACTTTTTCTGAGAAAATGTCAGTTTCAGTTCGAACAAGCATGAAGAGTTACATTAGGCGCTTCATGTGACTTCGAACGCCTTCAGATGCCAACATAAGGCGCTTAATGTGACTTCGAACGACTGTTCTTTTTCACATTAAGCGCTCAATGTCACTTCGAACGCCTATGCATTAATCACTTTAGGCGCTTCATGTGACCAACGGTTCAAAAGTCTTTTTGCTTCAATTTCTAACCAGTTGACTCTTTGTACCCTCTTCTTTTAGTGTTATTTCCACAGGCTTTCTCTCATACCTGAAGTTGCCAGTTTTCCATTCTTGGTCATGGTTTTGGATTTTCTCCAAAGAGTCTTGCTACATGCCAAGAGAAGATCTCCAAGGATGATAAGGTACCATCACAAGCTGCCAAAGCCCATTATTGGCTGTGCAGAGGCATTCAAATGGGAAGATTTTTGAAGGTTGATAAAAGAAGGGTTTTCTCCATTCTTCTCAAACTTTCTACTTGGCAAGCTCTCAAATTTTCTCTCAAGCTCAAGCTCTCAAAATACTTGTAAACATTGTACATTTTACTTTATTGTTGAGAGTGACTATTATAAGAGGAAGAAGAGTCTTCTTCTTGGTGAGATTCTATTATGAGAGATTGGGTAGATTGTTGGTCAAGGAGCAAGGGTGCTTCTTGTTTGAAATTTCTAGACTTTGAAGGGTTAGTTGATAGTGTGTGGTGCACTATTCTCCCTACAAGATTTCTTTGAGGGCAAAGAAGATCTTTGGAGGCTAGACTTCAAAGGGTTAGATCTCTCGGTTGTGGTCTAGGCAAAGTGCCTAGTTTTTCTGTTTCTGGATTTTGTTCTTTGATTGTTGTTTCCCCCAAAAGAAATAACAATCCCCATTTCAAAATCCTTCTTGTGAAACATCAAGAAGGTAGAGGAGTAGAGTCATTTGACTTGAACCTCTATACATACTTGTGTTCTTTACTTTCTTGCAAGTCCTTATTCTTTCTAAAGAACACACCCAAGTATTGATAGCACTTCAAAACGAAAATATCCATAAAATATCCATACTTGATGAACACACTATTCAACCCCTCTTCTAGTATGTTCTAAGGGACCTAACAATTGGTATCAGAGCCACATCTTGTCTATTTGAGTTCAAATACAAGATTTGATCATTAAAGTATAGATCCCTTTGTTTTTGATGATGTGAGTTCCCCTAGTGGTGATGCCTCAAGAAGGAGGCAAGAAACCCTACTCCCTTCTATCTCAAATGTTCATGTCAAAGTCCCTATGTTGATCCTCTAAACTACCCACTATGGAAGTCAAATATGGAAACCTATCTATGTTCATGTGGGCACAGAATATGGGTTGAGGTTTCAAGAGGCTCTATGATTCCCATAGATGTTGATGATCCTACTCCTGAAGAGGAGTTCCAGTTGGCCATAAATAGCAAGGCTCTTGCTATTTTAAACAGCTCTCTTTCCTCAAATGAGAGAGCTCAGATTCAAGGTGTCCAATCCGTCATGAGGCTTGGACAAAGCTTGAGATGATCCACGAAGGAACATCTCAAGTAAGAAAGGCCAAGAGGAGACAGCTGATAAAACAGTTTTATAATTTTACTGTCCCTAAAGGTGAAAAGGTTGAAGAGTCCATCCAAAGATTCACCAAGCTTGTCAACCTTCTCAAAGCGGTTGGCAAGAAAATAGAACAAGAGGATCTAAACCATTGCTTCCTAAACAGTGTAGGAAGAGAATGGAACGCAAAGGTGACGACCATTGAGGAGTCCAAGGATTTGGAGACCATCACCTTGGACGAGTTATATGGGAATCTCATTACTTATGAGATTCATTTAGATGCACAAGAGAAGAACGATCCTATTCGCCACTCCACTAAGACGCTTTTATGCGAGTCGGAGGACTCGGCCGATGAAGTCGGACTTCTTGTCAAAAGATTCCGACGTTTTGCGAGAAAGAATGGTGATGAAGCTAAAAGATTCATCAAAGAAAAATACTCCAAGGACAAGGTGAAGGACCAAGAGAATAAATGTTATAAGTGTGGGAAGCTTGGTCACTTCATGAAGGATTGTCGGGTGAAGGAGCCGCAACTCAAAGAAAAGAAGGCCATCTACCAAAGGAAGAAGGCCTTACAAGCGGAAGTAGCCCATTGGGAGAGCATTCTTTCCAGGTCCGAGAGCGACAATGGCGATCATGATGATCTTACACTCATGGGTGTGGTTCAAGATGATCTTGACAAGGAGTTCTTTGCACTCATGGCCATTGATGATGACATGGAGGTATGTAATATTTCATCTCACTATAGAATTATTGATGAACGAGATGATTTAGTGCAAGAAAATGACCTCTTAGATTTAAAATATAAACGTGTCAAGAAAGAGTTTAGAGCATGCTTAAATGAATACAATGACACGTTAGAAGATCACATTGCATTGCAACTTGAGCATGATATATTTTTGACTATGCATGTGATTGCACTTGAAGAGAAACATGATTTGATGAAATCATGTGCTCAAGCCCTTGATGATAAGAAAAATGAGTCAAGGGTAAGTGCTACAAAAGTAGAAATCAAGGATGCATCTAGGCCAAGCATGAAGACTAAAATTAAACCTAGTGCCATGTATGCATCTAAGAAGGGAAATAAGAAGAAACAAACACAAGTGGTCAAGGAGTCCAAAACCTCCTTGAAGAAGCAAAGGCACATGCCTAAACAAAAGGCTAGTGCACCAAAGGAATCACAACCTTTGGTTCATGTTGTGAAACAAAAACCTTCTTCGATTCCAAAGAAGGTGGTTCCTAAAAAGGATACACGACATGTGCATACGCACAAGCATTCGCACAAGCATACACCAACTCACAAGCATGCTCCTACATGTTTTTATTGCAATAGGAAAGGCCATGTAGAAAGAGTATGTAGAGCTAAAAATAACAAGAATCTTGTGTGGGTGCCGAAAGGCGAGATGAAGGTGACTAACCTTCAAGGACCCAAAACAAAAAGGGTACCAAATTCATATAGTTCTTTTGTAGGCCCTAGCACTCAATGGAGAAAGCGAAGACAAGAAGGTCAAATGGGTCGTGGACAGTGGGTGTTCCAACCATATGACGGGAGACAAACGTCTCTTCCATAGACTCACTATGCAAGACGAAGGAGTTGTCCACTTTGGCGGTAGCAAAGGCCAAATCAAAGGACATGGTATTGTGGGTAACGATTCCTTCTCCCTTAGTGATGTCTTATATGTTGTAGGTCTTAAGTTTAACTTGATAAGTGTCAGTCAACTTTGTGATGCTAGTTATGAGGTAACGTTTTTGAAAACAAAGTGTGTTGTGAAAAAGGAAGATAAGATCTTATTTGAGGCTTTGCGTTTCAAAAATATTTACAAACTTAGCATCAATGATTTGGTTTCTCAAAATGTATTTTGTCTAGTTGCTAAGAATGATTTGACGCAACTATGGCATAGACGTCTCGGACATGTATGTTTCAAAACATTTAAATTTATTTGCGAAAATGATAAAGTCTGAGACCTTCCAAAAATGAATTTCAAAAACCATGACTTATGTGACACTTGTCAAAAGGCGAAGCTTGTGAAAACAAGTTTCAAACCCAAGACAAATATTTCCACCTCCAAGCCCCTACAATTGCTTCATATGGATTTGTATGGGGACGTTGGAACAAAAATCTTGGGTGGTAAACATTATACCTTCGTGGTAGTAGATGACTATACTCGTTATACGTGGGTGATGTTTCTAGCTAAGAAGAGTGATGCATGTAGTGAGTTTATGAGTCTATGTAAACGATTGGAAAATCATGTGGGTGACGCCATTAAAACCATCCGTAGTGATCGTGGTGGTGAGTTTGATGGTGATTTCGAAAGGTTTTGTGTATCCAAAGGATACTCTCATGACCTTTCGGCACCTAGAACTCCTCAACAAAATGGTGTGGCCGAACGAAAGAATAGAACTCTACAAGAAATGTGTAGAGCAATGTTGAATGAGTTCGGTTTGCCCAAGTATTTTTGGGCCGAAGCGGTAAATGCCGCTTGCCATGTGATCAATCGTGTCTATTTGATACCATACCTATACGTGACACCCTATGAGCTTTGGAATGGAAAAGTTCCCAACATTGGGTATTTCAAAGTCTTTGGTTGCAAGTGTTTTATACTTAATACCAAAGATACTTTGGACAAACTTGACCTCAAAGCGAATGAAGGTATCTTTTTAGGTTATGCCTCAAATAGTAAAACATTTCGTGTTTTCAACAAAAGGAGTCAAAAGGTGGAAGAATAAATCCATGTTAAGTTTAATGAGTCACTTAGTGACGAACCTAAACTTAATGAGGATTGTGAAGAGGATGAAGATGTGACTCCTCAAGAAGAAATTCTTGAGTATGTTCCTATGGTTGTTCCTCAACGAGAGATCGTTGATGATCCTCCAAATGGAAACATCTTCATTGACTTGAGAGTTGAACCTATTGAATGTACTCCTCCACCTTGTGTGCATGAACTTAGTGAGTCAAATAGAAATATTTCTCATACTCATGTTGATACACAAAATGTAGATAATGCATCATACATTCCAGAACATGAGGTTCATGTGGATGATGAAGGTTCATCTCTTCCGGAACATGATCAAGAGGAAGTTGGAGGAGATGTCTCCAATCTTCCTAGATCATTTAAGCACAAAAGTTCTCACCCTCAAGAGTTGGTCATAGGTGATCTAAATAGGGGTATCACCACACGAAGGCAATATAGAGAGAATGCATTTGTCTCTCTTATAGAGCCCAAGAATATTAAAGATGCACTTCTTGATGAAAATTGGATCTTGGCTATGCAAGAAGAGTTAAACCAATTTGAAAGAAGTGATGTTTGGGAGTTAGTTCCAAAACCACAAGATCATCCTATTATTGGTACGAAATGGGTTTTTCGTAACAAGATGGATGATCAAGGTAATGTCACTAGAAACAAGGCTAGGTTAGTTGCTCAAGGATACCGTCAAGAAGAAGGTATTGATTTTGATGAGACATTTGTACCCGTAACACGGCTTGAAGCTATTAGGATGTTATTAGCATATGCTTGTTATAGGTATTTTAAACTTTACCAAATGGATGTTAAATGCGCCTTCTTGAATGGTGTTATTCAAGAGGAAGTGTATGTTGCACAACCTCCCGGGTTTGAATGTCATGATTCACCACATCATGTCTTCAAACTTAAAAAGGCTCTTTATGGCCTCAAACAAGCTCCAAGAGCTTGGTACGAGAGGTTAAGTACTTTTCTTCTTAATAATGGTTTTTCAAGAGGTAAAGTTGACACTACTTTGTTTATAAAAGAACAAGGTAGGAATCATTTAATTGTTCAAGTATATGTTGATGATATTATTTTTGGTGCTACTAACAATTGTCTTTGTGAGCAATTTGCTAGTCTTATGCAAGGTGAGTTCGAGATGAGCATGATAGGCAAACTTAACTATTTCCTTGGATTATAAATCAAGCAAACCGAAGAAGGTGTGTACATTTCCCAAACCAAGTACACAAGAGATTTGCTCAAAAAGTACAACTTTGGTGAAGTAAGAGAGGTAAACACTCCTATGAGCACAAGTGACAAGCTTGACAAGGATGAAAATGGAAAGCATGTCGAGGTAACCTTGTATCGTGGCATTATAGGTAGTCTACTTTATTTGACGGCTAGTAGACCCGACATTTTACATGCAGTATGTTTATGTGCTAGATTTCAAAGTGATTCTAGGAAGATGCATTTTATTGCGGTAAAACGTATCCTTAGATACCTTAGAAGTACTTTGAAATTTGGTTTGTTTTATCCTAAGAATGCATGTTTTGATTTAAGAGGATACTGTGACTCCAATTATGAGGGAAGTCTAGTTGATAGGAAGAGCACCTCCGGAACTTGTCAGTTTCTCGAAGATTGTCTCGTTTCTTGGTTTTCCAAGAAACAAAACAGTGTGTCTCTTTCTACGGCAGAATCCGAATATGTGTCGGCCGCCTCGTGTTGTGCACAATTATTATGGATGACAAACACGTTAAATGATTATAACATTCACTTCTCAAAGGTGCCAATTTTGTGTGATAACACGTCCGCCATTAATATTGCACAAAATCCCGTCCAACATAGTCGGACCAAGCACATTGAAGTGAGGTATCATTTCATCCATGATTGTGTACAAAAGAACTTGGTAAGTGTGGAATTCGTTCCTATACGAGACCAATTAGCGGACATTTTCACGAAACCCTTACCTAGTGATGTTTTTGTATCTATAAGAAGTAGGTTGGGGTTGCTCAACATGGGTTGATAAAACCATCTTGAGTTTTGAGCACGGAAATTTTAAAATTTTCAAGATCAGTGCACATAAAGCGCTTCATCACACTTGCTTCAGGCGTTCGATGTCACATCAAGCGCCTGATGTTAAGTATGTCACTCGTTCGAAGTGACATCAGGCGCTTTATGTACCTTTACATAAGCGTTCGATGTTGGATTAAGCGCTTCATCTTGATAAGTTCACTCGTTCAAAGTGACATTAAGCGCTTAATCTGATTTTCACAACCGTTCAATGTGACTTTAAGCGCTTCATCCTCTTTTGTGAAGTCGTTCGAAGTCACTTTAGGCGCTTCAACCCTAATTTCACACTGTCATTTCCGCCGTCTCTTCAGTTTTCGCGCCATTCAATCATCATTTACTCCTGCCGCCATTACCCCTTTCCCTCTTTCCCACGTTTTCACATTTCCCACCTCTTCATCTTCCCCAAAATTCATTTCCTCTTCCTCAAATCTCTCTTCCACTTCCCCCACTCACTCATCTCCATTAACTTCCACTAACTCTTCATCTTCTTCATCTCCTTTATAATCTCTACTCTCTCTCTCAACTTCCATCTTCATCTAAGATTCCCCATCTAATCTCTACTAAATTTTCTTAAAATCCTTTCACTCTCCTTACTCAAATGGCCTCAGCTGGACCCTCAAAACGCCCACGCAGTCACAGACGCAAGCAAACTGCTGGGCTCGGGACTGCGGAACCCCAAGAAATCAAATCAATCCGTGAAGGGCTTACCAAGAAAAATTTTCCTTGGTTGAAGAAATTCGATGCTGATATTAAAAAATCTCCTCGCCCTCTGGACAAAGGAGTACACTTATCTCTGTACTCCAATCTTCTTGTTGAAGAATGGCACACCAACAATCGTCCTATCATTCCCCTCAAGCTTTTGAGTCTCAGCGATTTGTCCGAGACTCATATGGATCAAATTGTGTCTTTGCTCGAGTATCAAGGTTGGACCTCTCTCTGGTCCAGACTTGATATGCAGAGTTTCTCCCGGGAGCACACCCGTATGTTTTATGCAAATCTGTGGGTTACACCACAGTCTGAATCTCACTCCTTCTCGCTTAACACTCTCATTGATGGTACGCCCCTCAGCTTTTCTATTCTCGAAATCTGTGATGTCCTCAGGATATGAAACGAAGGGCTAAGTGACTTTTCCGTATTTGACTGGAGCAGTAAATACGGAATACCTGAACAAGATGTAAAGTTTGATCTGGGATTCTTTCCTTCTCGAAAGACTCAGAACATGGCTCTCATGGATCGCATCTTGTTGACCATTGTCACTTACTGTGTAAATGGTAAGTCGACAAAAAATCCAAGCAACATGGATTTCTACGTCACTTACCAAATCAAACATGAAACCCAACTCAATTTTGCCTGGATTATGATTGAAGTCATGTTTGCGGCTCTTCGGAAAACTTCCAAGTCTTTACCTTTTGCCAATCTCATCACCATTCTTCTCAAATCAAAAGGTATTGTCATTCCTGAAAATGAACTCACCCCGGTGGCAAATACGGACTACTACAGCAATTACAATATTGCCCAAGCCATCGACTCCCAAAAACGAAAAGCCACTACCATTCCCGGTCTTGATGATGAGGCAGAAGCAGAGCCTCAGGCAGATGTTGAGTCAAGTACCGTGGCACATCTGTGTGCCCAAATTCAATCATTGGAGCAATTTGTTCAGCAGCTTCAACTCAGAGATGCACGTCATGAATATCGAACCAATGCTTTGAAGGCCGCTCTCCTCCGTGAATTTCCTTGGGCCTACTTTCCTCCTAATTTTGATGATTTAGGGGGAGAACCTACTGGAGATGCTGCTGGTGCCGGAGACGCTGCTGGAGTTGGTGCTGGTGGAAGTGGGCAGGCTGGCGGGAGTGGTCAGCAAACGGGTGGGTTTGCAGATTTTCCGTCAAGCCGTTTCAGTTTTGGAGATTTGCAGCCTGGTGGAAGTGGTGGTGGACTATAGTTCTCTTTTATTATTTCTGATGAACTGACATTTTTAATTTGGTTACTTGCAACTTTATGTTTTCCTTCTGTAAATCATATTTCTTTATGTCATTGGTTATATGTTGATCCTTATGAACATCGTTTGCATCATTTCTTGCGGATTTTTTTGTTATCTCCGTAATCGTATATGTTGCACTTTGTGAGGGGGAGCATGTGTTAAGGGGAAGTCAATTTAAAATAACGCACTTTGTGAAATCATCAAAAAGAGGGAGAATGTTAGAATATGTTTGGTTTTGATGATTCGCACAAGGTTGGCACTTGGATAATCAGATTAGGCGCTTCATGTTGTGTGTTTGAAGTCAGTATACTTCGAACACGCACTTCAGGCGCTTAATGTACCTTGGTGAGGTTCAGTACACTTCGAACGCCTACATTAGGCGCCTCATGTGAAGTGTCTGGATCTGCGTACACTTCGAACGCCTACATTAGGCGCTTCATGTGAAGTGTATGGAAGTCAGAACACTTCGAACGCCTACATTAGGCACTTCATGTGTTTTGATGAAAAGTGCGAACACTTCTAACGCCTACATTAGGCGCTTCAAGTGTTTCACCAAGTCAAAAGTACTTTTCTCTGAATGGACACGTACTCCCAAGTACTTTTTCTGAGAAAATGTCAGTTTCAGTTCGAACAAGCATGAAGAGTTACATTAGGCGCTTCATGTGACTTCGAACGCCTTCAGATGCCAACATAAGGCGCTTAATGTGACTTCGAACGACTGTTCTTTTTCACATTAAGCGCTCAATGTCACTTCAAACGCCTATGCATTAATCACTTTAGGCGCTTCATGTGACCAACGGTTCAAAAGTCTTTTTGCTTCAATTTCTAACCAGTTGACTCTTTGTACCCTCTTCTTTTAGTGTTATTTCCACAGGCTTTCTCTCATACCTGAAGTTGCCAGTTTTCCATTCTTGGTCATGGTTTTGGATTTTCTCCAAAGAGTCTTGCTACATGCCAAGAGAAGATCTCCAAGGATGATAAGGTACCATCACAAGCTGCCAAAGCCCATTATTGGCTGAGCAGAGGCATTCAAACGGGAAGATTTTTGAAGGTTGATAAAAGAAGGGTTTTCTCCATTCTTCTCAAACTTTCTACTTGGCAAGCTCTCAAATTTTCTCTCAAGCTCAAGCTCTCAAAATACTTGTAAACATTGTACATTTTACTTTATTGTTGAGAGTGACTATTGTAAGAGGAAGAAGAGTCTTCTTCTTGGTGAGATTCTATTGTGAGAGATTGGGTAGATTGTTGGTCAAGGAGCAAGGGTGCTTCTTGTTTGAGATTTCTAGACTTTGAAGGGTTAGTTGATAGTGTGTGGTGCACTATTCTCCCTACAAGATTTCTTTGAGGGCAAATAAGATCTTTGGAGGCTAGACTTCAAAGGGTTAGATCTCTCGGTTGTGGTCTAGGCAAAGTGCCTAGTTTTTCTGTTTCTGGATTTTGTTCTTTGATTGTTGTTTCCCCCAAAAGAAATAACAATCTCCATTTCAAAATCCTTCTTGTGAAACATCAAGAAGGTAGAGGAGTAGAGTCATTTGACTTGAACCTCTATACATACTTGTGTTCTTTACTTTCTTGCAAGTCCTTATTCTTTCTAAAGAACACACCCAAGTATTGATAGCACTTCAAAACGAAAAATATCCATAAAATATCCATACTTGGTGAACACACTATTCAACCCCCCTTCTAGTGTATTCTAAGGGACCTAACACAGAGCACTGGAGACAGCGCCTCTGGCAACAGGAAGGACACAGAGGTCCATAATCGCAAAAGATCTGAAGAAATAGAAGGGACAGCAATGGCGGCCGCTGGACATGCAGGAGAACCAGAGAACAGCGGCGAAGGAGGTAATACAACCCCAGCCCTTATTCATCTTTATATACCCCCGTTATTTCCCATTGCCCCCTTGAATATTTCTCTGGTTGCACTCAGGTCCAGTCTTCTTTAAACAGTCCCTTACAGTCCCAATTATCCCACATTACGCCCTTCAAAATTCCCAACTAAACAAAATGGTCCAGGATTTACCAACTATATCAAATCAGCCCCCTCTGATGCCTATATTACCTCAGATATTCAGGTGGAGCAACCGGAAATACGGGTGTTACCTGCAAGGGCTAATCAAGGAGTTCCCCTGAAAGATACTCCCCTGAGCGAGTCTCTAAGGCCTCCAGGTATCTAGTGAAGTTACCCATGACAGGAGTATCTGATATAGCCCAAGGATTTTTTACAGCCCTATGTACAGCACAGATCCCGCAAACAGTTGAGGAAGCCTAATCTCGATCAGAATGGAGACAGGCCATGACTGCTGAAATGGAGGCTTTGGAGAAGAATTATACATGGGAAAAGTGTACCCTCCCTGTTGGGAAGAAGACTGTTGGTTGTCGGTGGGCATTCACTATCAAGTACAGGGTTGATGGAAGCATTGAAAGAAATAAAGCTCGTCTTGTTGCCAAAGGGTACACGCAGACCTATGATATTGATTATTCAGAGACCTTTTCTCCTGTAGCCTAAATCGATACGATCAGAGTATTGTTTTCTATTGCAGTAACTCAGAATTGGACTTTGCATCAGTTTGATGTTAAAAATGCATTCTTACATGGCGATCTCAAAGAAGAGGTGTATATAGAACCTCCTCTAGGTTTCACTACAGGGTTTAAAAGGGGAGAGGTTTTCCGGTTAAGAAAAGCCCTATACGGACTCAAGCAATCCCCTCGAGCGTGGTTTGGCAGGTTCACTGAAGTCATGAAACAAGATGGCTATCACCAGAGTAATGCAGATCATACGCCGTTTATTAAGAGGAGGAAGGAACTGGTAACTTGCTTAATTATATATGTCTATGATATGGTGATCAAGGGGGATGATCTTGAGGAAATTACTCGTCTTCGGAGCCATTTTTTTACTAAGTTTGAAATGAAAGATCTGGGAGGGTTAAAATATTTCTTGGGAATTGAAGTTTTGAGATTTAAAGCCGGAATTTACATATCACAGAGAAAGTATATCTTGGATCTTCTCGCAGAAGTAGGAATGCTCGATTGTAGGCCAAGCGATACACCCATGGCAACTAATCAAAAGCTACAAGTTATCGAAGAAGAAGTGCAAACTGATCTAGGACAATACCCACGCTTGGTAGGTAAGCTGATCTATTTGTCACATACCAGACCAGACATTGCATACGCAGTAAGTGTGGTTAGTCAATTCATGCATCGCCCTCAGAAGCACCACATGGACGCAGTTATGAGGATTCTACGCTATCTAAAGAAAACACCGGGAAGAGGAATTGTGTTCCGCAACAATGGACATCTGAACATTCAAGCCTACACTGATGCAGATTGGGCTGGGAATGTGGTAGACCAGAAATCTACTTTAGGATATTTTTTACTTTTCAGAGGAAATTTGGTAACCTGGAGGAGCAAAAAACAGAAGGTTGTTGCTTTGTCCAGTGCCGAGGCAAAGTTTCGCAGAATTGCCAAAGGAATTACGGAGGTTCTATGGGTTCAGAAGTTGCTCAGAGACATTGGACTACGGTTTTCCTTACCTACTCCACTCTTTTGTGATAACAAGGCCTCTATCAGCACATGACTGGACTAAGTACATCGAGATCGATCGACACTTCATTAAAGAAAAATTGGAGGCAGGGATTACTGAGCTACCTTTTGTCAGATATGAGGACCAGCTAGTAGATGTTTTGACCAAGGCAGTCAATGAAAGGGCATATGAGGATACTTTGTGCAAGTTGAACGTCGTCGATCCCACGGTTCAACTTGAGGAGGAGTGTTAGTAATCCCTAATAATCAGGGATAAGGGTGTATAAAGATTAAGAGAGAGTTAAGGAAAGAAATTTTTAGTCTTTATTATCATTGAATTGCGATTGATTCATTTCCATGTATAGAGGAACAATACTAGCATAAATTGTATGTACACGTTCTGTAAAAATCAATCAAGGAATATATGAAAAATTCTTCCTTTGCACAATCGTGTCTACTTTGTCTTTTTCTCATTACTCAGGCTTGGGACAACCAAGTCAAAAACTTGATCAGCCGGTGTTTCGTTAAGACTCTAGTCATTTATACAAAAACATCGTAATATATTAGCTTAAATTGCAAATTCATTGATGGCGTATTGTGCGTGGAAGATAAGAGCAGAATAATTTACACTTGTTTGAGTTTTAGATACTTCACGTAGAAAAAATGATAACAATAGAAATGTCCATATCAGTAAAACTTGGTTTGAACTAATCGTGCTAATTATAATCAGAACTTTCAACCGTATCTCATGTAAAAATTAAAGTTGAGTGTTCTTTTAATATTGATTTATTAACTTAACATCATCTTACCAAAGAAGAACATGTACATCAGTTTCCAGATAAAATTTACTCAAGAAGCTCAATATCTATGTCACCACTATCATTATGTCGAACATCTATGTAAGCTAGCTTCATGTGCTGGACGCGACGTAAGGCATGAATGATGGACTCGTTGGGCGAGAGCAAACTTGATACCTGACTAAATTGATTTCGCCAGTACTATATACCATTGATCATTTCGTGAGGATTTATGTTGAGAAAATTATTTTACCTCGTCTATTTTGAGAGAAAAATATGTAGGTTATATGAGAATGTGGTACAACCATCCATTGGCTTAAGGTTTTGAGTTGATATGAGCCTCACCTCATGTAAGCCCAAGTTTCAACATGGTATCAAAGCCGGTTTAAAATGTAGATTCACACTAGGGGTGTCAAACAGGTCGTGTATTGTGTTTCGTGTTTCGTGTTTTTCGGGTTTTGTGTATCAAAGTGTCATACCCATACCTTACCTGTTTGCTTCGAGTGTATGGATGTAGATACCCAAACCCGTACATGTTAGGTTTCGTGTCATGTATTGGGTATACCCACGAACTTGACAAGTACAAATATTTCAAGTCGTGTACATGTCATTTCATGTATTTTTCAGGTAATTTCAGGTTTCGTGCATTTTTCAGGTTTCATGTACTTAAACGACTACTGATTCAATGTATGAAACAACAATAAGTACACAACCAAAGGACAAAGGTTAAAGATTAAAATGAGCAAGGTCATCTAAACTCAAATCACTTGACTATGCAATAATAGATTAAAGAAATGGGATTTGGGAATGGAGGAATGGGGAACGAATAGGGTACTTAGTAGCGCGGTAGTCTTTTTTTGAAAAAATTTATTTTTTATTAATTATAAATTTTATTTAAAATATATTTTTTAAATTTCGTGTATAAACGGGTATAAACGGGTACCCGCGGGTATACCCAGACACGACCCGCCGTTGGTGGGTATCTTTCAGGTCTTACCTGATTTGTACACAAAACCTGCCAAGGTATACCCATACCCGCAGAAATTCGTGTCAGGTTCTGGTCGTGTTTTCGTGTTGTGTTTGGAATTGCCACCCCTAATTGACACCTTGTCTGGCCCATGGTTGGCCATTTATTGTCTTCTCTCACCTAAGTCTAAATGTTCATGCATGACTTGAGGCTTGTGATTGAGGGCGAATTCTCAGGCGCGTGTATATGTCAATTTACATTGCTACGTGATGAAGCCGGATCTTCGCCAAGGGTCAGGATGACCTCGATTTAACTTCGTCAGTTGACACAAAGAATCTATCAACTGGAATTGATAATATGTAGCTGGAATAGCGCCAAATATCCTGCACAATGTAGCACAGGTCAGACCAGGTCTGCCCCGGGAAAAACCCTCCGACGCTCAAGTCAGTTTGGGCCATATCTCAATGTGAGTATAATGTAAAGAGATGAGTTGAGAAGTTCTCACAGTGTTTGCCGAAGAGCAAGGGGTGTGTGTATGTTGTTAAGTCTCGTCCCTTTCTTTGTCTTGATCTCCTTACCTTTATAGATTTCTTTCTCACCCCAAAAACTCTGATGATAGCTTGGGGAAGAAGCTCCGTTTAGGGCAGAGAGCCTAGGACGTCGTAGGTCTGCTGATGTGATCAGTAGTCCGGCTGATGTGACTTAGTAGGTCGACCGTTGTGACTTTGGCGTGTTCAGGAAAGCTAAATTGCTGTAGTCGATATATTGGAGAAGTATCTCCGTTTGAGGGTCTCACGAAGTATTATCGTATTGGGTTTATTTTGCTGTGGTACACAGCTGTCTTCTGCAGAAGTGCACGAGCTGCTGTGGTACACAGCTGAGCCCTGCCGAAGTGCATGGCTAAGCATTGCATAAATGTAGTCCGACGTGCAGCATATATTACAGTTAATGCCGAGGTGCAAACCTTAATAGATTCTTTGATGTTGTATGGGCGTCATGTTGCCCTGCCGAGCTGCTGCTGAGGTCGGGCAACCATACCTAAGTGCTAACCTGCTAAACTGCAGTATTGGGCTATTACGTTTTAACCATAGACCAACGATCCGATTATGGTTTATCATTTGCCCCCAGATTTTGTGTGACTGAGCTGAACTGCAAAGGCATACAAATCTTGTCTTTATGTTGTGGCCAACCCCTTTAACCACATGTTTTATCTTTTTTCGCCTGCTTTCTACGCAGGTGGTGGTTCCGATGCTCCATTATTGCTTCTTTGTCGATCCCGTTCCCCGAGGGAGGGAGATACGTGAATCTCCGCCTTTTTGAATTTCAAATTTAAAACGAAAAGGTGTCCTTTTTTCTTCCCCCGCCTATAAATAGAGAGGCTTCTACCTCTTCCTTCTTCATCCCTCGCTTGAGTTCCTCATCTTTTATGTCGGCATCTCTTTCCTTTCTTCCTTTCAATCCGTTCCTTCTCCTCCATGTATGAATTTCCGAAATATGTTTGCCCTTTTATGTCTCAAGAATCTGGAAAATACTTGTGAGATTCAGTCTTTTCCTAAAGAATTTGATTCTGATGGGAACAATCTTTCCTCACAGAGATTGTCCCTTTCCTGTAACCCTTTTTCGGTTATCGTCGTATCTTTTGCTTTAGCGCCTCTGTCATTTCATGACGAGGATTCTCCTTCGACATATCCCTCTCCAGCGAAGGTTCTACTTTGCTGTTTTGTAATCGCACAAACTTCTTTTCTTCCAGTGAAGCAAGAAACAATTGCGATTACATTCTTCGCAGGCCATTTTCAAGGTATGGTAGCGGTGTAGCAAGGGCGGCAACAATGCCGCAAAACTTTTCCTCTGCCGTGTAACCATAGAGGGGACGATTGCCAAGAAGTCTACCTGGTCCTGGATAAGGATCTTTCGCTGCTCTTCATAGTCCAAGTCCGAGGCTGTATCCAGATTGCCGAGTTTTCGAATTATAGGAGAAGATTTCGTAGTCGAACAGGATTTTCCCTTGTAAACAACTTGTAGTTGTAATAGATTCCATATTCAATAAAAGTCTGTTTTTTGCCTTCTGATTTGCTAATATTTCGAAGCTTAATCTTGCTCTTTTTCCTTAGATGGCGGGTGTTGGCCTTCTAGTCTGCGCAGTTCTTTTTGTTTGCTTTCCACTTGCCCTGTGGTTATAGTTTGTAAGCTTTTGGCCTTCAGTCTGACTTGCTCAGTTTGGAAGTATTTATCTTTGGCCTGACTTGCTCAGTTTGCAAGTATTTATCTTCGGCCTGATTTGCTCAGTTTGCAAGTATTTATCTTCGGCCATAGGTGTATCTCTTAAGTTTCTGCTTTCACGCTTGGTTTCTCAGTTTGGCTGAGTTGAAATGTTGGCAAAACTTATGCCAAACTTTTTGACTTTTCCGAGGTGGGCATATAGAGAACTTATCATGTTCTGCTGAGTCCTGCTCAGCCACCCAGACCTGCTGGGGAAGAAATGTAGGGAACTTGTTTTGTTCCGCTGAGTCCTGCTCAGCCACCCAGACCTACTGGGGAAGGAATGTAGGGAACTTGTTTTGTTCCGCTGAGTCCTGCTCAGCCACCCAGACCTGCTGGGGAAGAAATGTAGGGAACTTGTTTTGTTCCGCTGAGTCCTGCTCAGCCACCCAGACCTGCTGGGGAAGGAATGTAAGGAACTTGTTTTGTTTCGCTGAGTCCTGCTCAGCCACCCAGACCCGCTGGGGAAGAAATGTAGAGAACTTGTCTTGTTCCGCTGAGTCCTGCTCAGCCACCCAGACCTGCTGGGGAAGAAATGTAGGAAACTTGTTTTGCTCCGCTGAGTCCTGCTCAGCCACCCAGACCTGCTGGGGAAGAAATTTAGGGAACTTGTCTTGTTCCGCTGAGTCCTGCTCAGCCACCCAGACCTGCTGGGGAAGAAATGTAGGGAACTTGTTTTGTTCCGCTGAGTCCTGCTCAGCCACCCAGACCTGCTGGGGAAGAAATGTAGGGAACTTGTTTTGTTCCGCTGAGTCCTGCTCAGCCACCCAGACCTGCTGGGTAAGAAATGTAGGGAACTTGTTTTGTTCCGCTGAGTCATGCTCAGCCACCCAGACCTGCTGGAGAAAAATGTAGGGAACTTGTCTTGTTCCGCTGAGTCCTGCTCAGCCACCCAGACCTGCTGGGGGAAGAAATGTAGGGAACTTGTTTTGTTCCGCTGAGTCCTGCTCAGCCACCCAGACCTACTGGGGAAGAAATGTAGGGAACTTGTTTTGTTCCGCTGAGACCTGCTCAGCCTTCCAGACCTGTTGGGTAAGAATATCGGGAAACCTGTCCCATCCTGCTGAGACCTGCTCAGCCTTCCAGACCTGCTGGGTAAGAATATCGGGAAACCTGTCCCATCCTGCTGAGACCTGCTCAGCCTTCCAGACCTGCTGGGTAAGAATATCGGAAATCTTGTCCCATCCTGCTGAGACCTGCTCAGCCTTCCAGACCTGCTGGGTAAGAATATCAGGAAACCTGTCCCATCCTGCTGAGACCTGCTCAGCCTTCCAGACCTGCTGGGTATGCCCCCACTTCTATCGTGGGTGATTGACAGCCATGAATTATGCACCATATGGTGACTTAAAAGGGGCCCAATTAAATATAAGAGGTTGATCCTCTGATAATATAGGTTCGGGAAATTCCGGATGAAGAAGAATTAGACCGCGATTCAAAACGGTCATTAGATCAGCCTTATATGCTCAGAAGTCCGGGTTCCTCTCTCATCGAAATCCGAATCGGTGTCTCCTAGATAATCCTGGTGATATCCGGGTCTACAACCCCCCATCGGAGGGGGTCTACCAAAGTCTAGCCTGTTGTGAAGCCTAGACCTGGGATTATAGAAGCGTTGTAGGTGACCCAGCTCAATAAGGTGCTCAATTTCTTGCCCAAGCTGTCTACAATCTTCCATATCATGCTCAATATCGTGATGATAGAGGTAGTACAGTTGATGGTTTCTTTTACGGATTTGCCCAGCGAGGGGCGGGGGTTCTTTTGCCAGGGATTTTTTCCTCATATAAGAAAGGATATAAGCCTTAGAGGCCAGCAGAGAATTCGTTTCCTCTCCTCGGCTCCCCAGCCGAATCCTAACAGAGCACCTTTCCTACAACGGTGCTTTGCCCTTGTTTCCCGCTTTCCTGCCATGTTTGAAAGGCAAGAAAACTTTTTGATTATATCTAGAGGTTTGGTGGCTAGGCTTTTGTTCTGGCCACTTCCTTTTGGGCACAGTCCTTTCCTCACGCCTGGAACAATAACCAGGCCGAGTAGGAGAATACTCCATGTGTTCCAGTGGATGAGAGTTTTCGAAACGGGGTCCGCTGGACTTTTCTGCAGGCGCCTTCCCCTTCATCTCCCTTACTACTGCTTGAAAAACCTCCGGTTTTTGAGCCACATAGCGAATGACTCACATGTGCTCTTCATATGTGAAAGGCAAGGGAGTTGTAGATTCCCCCGGCTCCGTTGAGCATTGATCAGTCTGTTGTTGAGAAGATTTTTGACTCCTTCCAGATGTCATAGGTTGTTTGGTCCTTTGACTATCTCTGTTACTCATTTTTCTCTCGATAGCTTCCTAAGATGATTAGAAAGGCTCCTTAATAATTGCTAGAGAAGCTTTGAGGGGCCGTTTTCTGGGTTAAGGGACTTAAGGGGCCCTCCTTCTAGCACCAAATGATGAAGCCGGATCTTCACCAAGGGTCAGGATGACCTCGATTTAACTTCGTCAGTTGACACAAAGAATCTGTCAACTGGAATTGATAATATGTAGCTGGAATAGCGCCAAATATCCTGCACAATGTAGCACAGGTCAGAGGTCCCGGGGGGTCGGCCCCGGGAAAAACTCTCCGACGCTCAAGTCAGTTTGGGCCATATCTCAATGTGAGTATAATGTAAAGAGATGAGTTGAGAAGTTCTCACAGTGTTTGCCGAAGAGCAAGGGGTGTGTGTATGTTGTTAAGTCTCGTCCCTTTCTTTGTCTTGATCTTCTTACCTTTATAGATTTCTTTCTCACCCCAAAAACTCTGATGATAGCTTGGGGAAGAAGCTCCGTTTAGGGCAGAGAGCCTAGGACGTCGTAGGTCTGCTGATGTGATCAGTAGTCTGGCTGATGTGACTTAGTAGGTCGACCGTTGTGACTTTGGCGTGTTCAGGAAGGCTAAATTGCTGTAGTCGATATATTGGAGAAGTATCTCCGTTTGAGGGTCCCACGAAGTATTATCGTATTGGGTTCGTTTTGCTGTGGTACACAGCTGTCTTCTGCTGAAGTGCACGAGCTGCTGTGGTACACAGCTGAGCCCTGCCGAAGTGCATGGCTAAGCATTGCATAAATGTAGTCCGACGTGCAGCATATACTACAGTTAATGCCGATGTGCAAACCTTAATAGATTCTTTGATGTTGTATAGGCGTCATGTTGCCCTGCCGAGCTGCTGCTGAGGTCGGGCAACCATACCTAAGTGCTAACCTGCTAAACTGCAGTATTGGGCTATTACGTTTTAACCGTAGACCAACGATCCGATTATGGTCTATCACTACGTGAGGGCAGATGTTGAGAATATTGTCTCACATTTTCTACATTGAGAAAATATATAGGTTATATAAGAATGAGATACTACCGTCCACTGTCTTAAGATTCTGAGTGGATATGAGACTCGTAAACCCAAGTTTCAATAATTTATCTGCCCCATCTGTTCGTTTTGTTTCAATGGAGGACACAAATACTTTAATGAAAAAAAAAGAGAAGGGAAAAAGGTGAGGTGATGAAATGGTCTTTTACCATTAATTTCTAAAAACGTGTGAATAGAAAAAGAAAAAATTCGTTGAGAAAGAAATACTCTCTTGAGGATGTCATTAATTTGTGCAGTTGGGTGGACAAAGAGCATGTGCTTATAATAAAAGAGTGGTACACTTATTTACGACCACTAAAGGGTGCTATAAGGACATGATTTACCATGTGAACGGAAATTCTATTTTTAGCTTTAGGGTCATTGACGACTTTCACGCCTAACATTAATTACACGTACATTACTCTCACGAGAAGAAGAATTTGTTAGGTCGTGATAATTATTCTGGAGAAAATGAATAGAGCGTTATGTAATTTTTCAGAATTTTTTTCGATATAGTTTAAACCAACTCAAATAGTCTCTGAAATAAAAAAAGAAGATGGGGAGTGGTGAATCGAAACACAATATTTACTCTGGTTGAAATCTTTTTTAATTTTACTCCACTATCATTTTGTTTCTAAAGTGACATTTCTATAGAAACTTTCTTATTACCTTCTACAAAGAGCAAGAACTACAACAACTACTACCGCAACTATGACACCAACAACTTGTGGAGTAACAACTACAACAACAACAGCTATTGCACTAACAATTTGTTCAATAACAACAACTACAAGCAAGAGCTTTAGAACTTTTCTACTTGCTTCTTTACAACTGCATCAAATTTTTACCGAAGAACTTTCACCAAATAGATTTTGGAAGAAGTAGTGAATTTACACTTTCAGACAAGTCTACAAGCAAGACAATATGTTTAGCTCATCTTGGTTAGACTTCCAGTCTCACAAAATGACAAGACAAACAACAAGATCTTAATGAGCTTTTTAAGCACTTTTGCACTTTGAGAGCTTTTCATATCAATGGAGGATGAAGCTTGAATAAGATGAAAGTGTATTTGCTTCTCCAAAGCTTCTTCTATTTATAGAAGAATTCAATTTCATTTTTCCATATTGCCCCTTTCTCTTTCTCCATTATTTATTCTTTCACAATTCAAATTGTCTCAAACTAATCATTTCTCAGTTGTAGGTGAAGCTTACCACCTAAATGCTTGTAAGATGTGAAAAAAACACTCAAAATAGCATTAGAAAAGTTGGCATAAAATGAGCAAATAATTTGGGGTGGATAGGAGAGAGATACAATATTTTATAGTTTCAAAAACATGTTGGAATGGCTAGTTCAGGTCACCGAACACTCAATGAATTTCAGTGAACTCAATTCAGAGTTTGGCCACCTTTCTTAGAACTCTCTATTTTGTCACCAAACTCACCATCCAATATTTGGTGAATCCAATTGGCGAACTCATACTTTTGTGTTTGGTCCTAAGTTCAGTCAAACTTTGACTTAAGGTTTTTGACCAGATCTGAATTTTGAATTTACATGAATGAACATTTGGAGATAGCTTTATGTGTTTGGTGATTTGAAGAGAAAGTTATCTGAAGTTTAAACAAACGTTCAATTAAACTAGTTTCGAGTTTGGTTACTGTAGCGTGAAAAGCATGACTTTCTGTTTTGCAATTTGTTTGAAATCTTTTGCACATTTAGATCATGTAAATCATCAAAACACACTTATTACCCAACAATCTCTTCTTTTTGGATAATTTCAAACCAACATTCAATTTGCAAAGTTATAAATATCATTTTGAAAACTCTCTCTAACAATGTGTCAAAGTGCTCTCTTAAATTATCAAAACTGCTCCTAAGTTTATACTTATCCAAACACACAATTTAGACTTAACCAACTCATCATAGAACATTAAATTATGCTCCATATCCAAGATTGCCCAAGCTAAACCAAAACAAAATTTACACAAATTGTTTTTTTTTTACATTTCTCTCTCAAGCATACATTTCATTATCTCCCAAATACATCATCACATATCCCCATCACACATACAGATATATATATATATATGTATATATATATATATATATGTATATGTATATATATATATGTATATGTATATATATATATATATGTATATGTATATATATATATATATATATATATATATATGTATATATATACATGTATATATATGTGTGTATATACATGTATATATATGTGTGTATATATATATGTATACACAAACACACATATTCCCAAGCATATGAGCATTATATTGTAAATACAACATCATATTATCCCACACATGTCAACCATACAAGTATGCCCATCATCATCATATCTCACAACATTTCAGCCATCAACATCACCTCCCATAAACATCATATCCCATAACATTTGTCCTTCTTTTGAAACATAAAAAAACCAAAATATATGCATTTTGCCCAATAAACAAGGTAAAACAAATCTCTATAGAATAGAGTGAAAAAAGCACGTAATATCCATACATAGGTTTAATCAAGGCTAGTGAATTACGAAGATAAGCACATGATGATTGTAAGTTAACCAATGATAGAGTTTGTTTATGGGATTATGGGACGGAAGTTGACTAAGGTTGTTCATCTGATGAGAGGTATAGTCCAGAGATAGCCTCTTTGACCTACGATTTTAGCTTTTGGCATTTCATCTTCTGTGCTTGAAGTTCGTTCTTGAGCATGCTCACTTCCGCTTCAAGCACATCCACATGAATGGCTTCTTTGGTTTTGTTAATATTTGAACAATATTTGTGATGAAGAATTTGATCTTTCATTCATACATTTTCCACTGCTGTATATGTAATTCTTATAGTCACATTCCCTACAAAAGTATGGTAAGTGCATCAATTACGTACAATCATAATCACTCCTACAATCATTCTTAATTATCTTCTACAATCACTCTAATTACCCATACAAGGAAACACTTTACATGGTAAGTTCTAATTATGTTAAACTAAATATCCTATATTATTCAACACTCCCCCCTCAAGTTAAGTAGTGGGGTCACCAATGCTTAACTTGGACAACACACCATGAAAGCTTCTTCCATCAACCGCTTTTGAGAGAATATCAGCCAACTGATCTTCAGATCGTACATGTGGTAATTCAATGATTCTTTCATCTATCTTCTCTTTTATAAAGTGTCGATCAACTTCCACACGTTTGGTTCGATCATGCTGTACTGGATTTTCTGAAATGCTTATCGCTGCAGTGTTATCACAATATACTTTCACAGGCGCTTTCTCTGGAAACCCCAGTTCATGCAACAACTTCTTAAGCCACAACATTTCCATAACTCCCTTGGCAATTCCTCTGAACTCAGCCTCATCACTGGATAATGCTATGACCTTTTGTTTCTTGCTTCGCCAGGTTACAAGATTTCCCCCAACTAGCACAAAATACCCTGACGTAAACCGTCTATCATTCGGGTTACCAGCCCAATCTGCATCCGTAAACACTTCAACTTCCAAATGACCATTATTTCTGAATAAGATTCCATGCCTTGGAGTTCCCTTTAGATATCGTAAAATTCATGTGACCGCATCCATGTGTTGTTTCTAAGGCTTATGCATAACCTAACTTACTACTCCAAGTGAGTAAGCAATATCAGGACGAGTATGGGCAAGATAAATTAACCGTCCAACCAACCTTTGATACTGACTTTGGTCGGCTGGTGGAGCACGATCAATGTTCTGGAGTTTGTGATTCATAACCATGGGAGTGTCACTGGGTTTGCATTCCAACATTCCAACTTCTGTTAGGAGATCTAACACATACTTCTTTTGAGATATGAAAATCCCCTGTTTTGATCGCAGTACCTCGATTCCAAGAAAATATTTAAGTCCCCCTAGATCTTTCATTTCGAATTCAGTAAACAGATTCCTTGGAGCTGGCTCATTTCCTCAGAGTCGTTTCTTGTGATAATCATGTCGTCCACATAAATAATCAAACATGTTATTAGCGTACCTCTCTTCTTGATGAACAAAGTGTGATCTGAATTGCTCTGTCTATACCCATGTTTCTTCATTACTACACTAAATCGTCCGAACCATGCCCTCGGAGGCTATTTTAATCCCTATAAAGACTTCCGTAGTCTACATACCTCCCCCTGGTTAAATTCCTGGGTGAAACCTGGGGGTGGATCTATGTACACCTCTTCTTTCAATTCTCCATGAAGGAAAGAATTTTAACATCAAACTATCGCAGGGGCCATCCTTTGGTAGCAACAATAGAGAATAATACCCGAATAGCATCAATCTTAGCCACGGGTGAGAAAGTCTGTGAGTAGTCGATGCTGTAGGTCTGAGTATATCCTTTGGCCACCATTATTGTCTTATACCACTCTATACTTCTATCAGCTTTATATTTGATGGTGAAAATCCACCGACATCCCACAGTCTTCTTTCCTGGAGGTAGAGTACTCTTCTCCCATGTAATGTTCATAACTAATGCATTCATCTCATTTTATATTACCTGCCTCCATTCTGGTGACCTCCGGGCCTCTTTACGTTTCTTGGGATATTTCAGAGCATAAGATTGTTAGGAATGCACTAGCATGCCCTGCAAGATTTCTCCTTAGTTCATCCACTGGGTATCTAACCTTTCTTGAAATTTTCTCCGGGGAGTATCTCCGAGTGGTATTCCTATATTCTCTCGAGGTGGTAAGACTCTGACTTGCTTCTCCTCTACCCGTGACTCATCTGACATGTTAGTATAATCAAGGGGTAACTCATGAGAATCAGATGAACCAGGTGAATCAAGGATAGATGTATGATGTTCAGGGGTAGAGTATGATCAAAATGTACCTCGAATGATGGGATGATGTCCGCACTTGGAAGATCATTTTCACATACTGTGATAGTATCCTGCCCAATGTGGGGGCAGCACAGTCGACGCCATCTACTGGTGTTGTTGGAATATCCACCGATCCACTAGGGCTATGACACCAATCGACGGTCTCTGGTATACCCTCCACTGAGACCGAGAATGGTAGTAATATTCTTGTTCAACAAAGGTAAAGTCCATATTGATGTAAAGGAAATGGGTCTTAGCATGGAAACACCGGTACCCTTTTTGATGAGTAGCATATCCTATGAAGACACATTTTTCTGCACAGAGGTCAAGTTTAGCCCGGACATTTTTACTAGTATGAAAAAGGACAGTGCACACAAATACTCGCGGAGGAAGATTTAGGATAGATGGGATGGACGTTTGGGTCGAGAGTGTATCTAAGGGTGTTTGATGATTGAGGGCTGAACTGGGAAGACAATTAATGAGATAGGTAGCCGTAGAAACTGCTTCAGGCCCGTAACTAGCAGGAACCTGAGACTCAATAATCATGGCACGAGCCATTTCTAGTAGAACACGGTTTTTTCGCTTGGCTACCCCATTTTGTTGTGGAGTATTAGAGCACGATGTTTGATATAATAACCTGTTGGTGGTGAGAAAGGACCGGAGTTCAGAAGGCTGGTACTCACCCCCATTATCTGATCGTAGAATTTTAATTTGGGCATTGAATTGTGTTTTGACCATACTATAGAACTCGATAAACTTGGAACAAACCTTTGACTTTTGTTTTAAGAAATATACCTAGGTCATGCGTGAAAAATGATCAACAAATAACACAAAATACTGAAAACCTGGGGTAGTGGAACAGGAAGATGATCCCCAAACATCTGAGTAAACCACGGAAAACATCTGACATACTCGAGTATTATTAGCTGGAAAGGAATAACTAGTATTTTTGGCTCAAATACATGTTTCACAAGTCAATTTATTTGCTGGAAAAGTAAACAAATTTGGAAATAAATGTTTGAGATAGCCAAAAAAGGGATGACCTAGCCGACGATGCCATAACCATAGTTTCTCTTGGGACGTCCCGGTGACCAGATTAGATTGTCCCTGTTGCGCCGCCGCATCCACATAGAACAGTCCACCCCGCTCAGTACCTGACCAATGATTTTCCTCGTGTGGAGCTTCTGCAAAAGGCGGTGAGTAGGATAGATCAGTATACGACAACTCATTTAGCGTGTTGCTTGGGTAATAGACATTAATTTTCATGAGAGGGCTGGCACATATAAGCATTCAGACATTCGTAAATCAGGGGTGATTTGTATGGTTCCCCCACTGTGTATTGGGATTACGTTACCATTAGCGGTAAAAACATGTGTTTTTTGTGGGTTTTCAGGTAAAATGATGTCACGAACATCATTATTCATAGTGTCTGTGGCTCCACTATCAATATCTAGGAGGTCGTTTTAGGGTTTGGATAATTTTCTGATTGAACAGAGTGTGTTTAGGCACAGTCAAGAATGGGCTGGGTTGAGTGATCCGGGTTGAATTTTGGTGTAGTGGGTTGCTTTAATGAGTGATCTGGGTTTGTTGGTGTGACGTGTTGGTTTAATGAGTTTAGGACTGGTTTACTTGGCCCATATGACTCACATTTATTATCCCCATAATTAACTGAACTAGCAGAGGCAAAAAAGGAAGAGCCAAAAACAAAAGGGGGAGAAGGGCTTTTATTTCCCTTCTCCAGCCTAATACATGCCACCAGCTTGTTGGGTTCTTCTCCCTCTGTTTTTTTGCTGCTCTCAGCAGCTACAATTGCTGTCGTCGCTCCTCCTCTACCTTGGCCGCTAGTTTTCCTTTCTTCTCACCAGTCTGGGAAGCCTACGATTTCAAAGCAAGTCTCTTGCATGTGCCCCCGTCTGCCACAGTGTGTGCATCTCACTGGTTGAGTTGAAGATAAAGGAGGGGCTGAGCGTGTGGATGGAGATGGATTTGGAGGTGACTGCTTCTCGGTGGGGTTATTACACTGGCCTTGAGATGGCATCCTGCCTCTTCCTCTTCCCCGATGCGTCTGTATCCTTCCGCCTCCTCTCCCTGAGGCACTCAATCCGGCTCCCAATGATGATTCTCCAGAAACTGAGGGGGTTTTTTCCAGGTAGGAAAGTCTGATTCCTTCTCTTTTGAGTTCTCCGAAGGCTGCTTCAGCCTTGGGGAGTGGATCCCGTTTAAGGAGATCCTTTTTGATACCCTCAAACCTGTTTTCAACTGCATCCATCAGTTAGAACAGTCTGTGTTCCTGTATCTTTTTCTGATATATTTCGATGTCCTTTGCACATGTCATTGGATTTGGATCTCTCTCATCAATACTCATCCAAATCCCTACTAGTTTGTCCCAGCACGACTCCAATGAGCCTCCTCTTGTCTGACCGAGTTGGCTCTTTGATGTAATGTGTATGTGTGCAAAGAGTTTACTCCAGATCCGTAGGTTGTGGCTGATCCATCCCACAGAGCTTTTGCAGTGGGGTAGCGACTGACATTGCTAATTAAATTTGACTCTATGTTTTGGATTAGCCACATGAATACAGATTGATCCTCCTGCTTCCATTTGGCATAGCCGGGCGTCAGTTGGTTAGGGGTGGAGGAACCCCTTTAATGTAGGCTCTCCTCCCCTTTCCTCTGATGGATGTGTCCATAAGGTTAGCCCAGAGGAGATAATTATCTCCATTGAGCTTGATTCCCATATTGACGTTATCTGAGATTGACTTTGGTTGGAATTTGTGGAACAGTTCCATGAACTATATGAACTCTGCTGAGATAGATGGCAACTGAGAGCTACTTTGACTGCTCTCAGCCCCTTTGTCACTCTCAATCACTTTGACGCCGTCCATGGTGATATTGAACAGATACTACGCCTTTGATCTGGTTGAGTGACTGAGATGGTTGTTGGGACAATGATGACACAGTGTCTGAGTCTGCAGGATTACCAACTGCGCTCTGAAACCATGTTAATATTTGAACAATATTTGTGATGAAGAATTTGATCTTTCATTCATACATTTCCACTACTGTACATGTAATTCTTATAGTCACATTCCCTACACTAATATGGTAAGTGCATCAATTACAATCATAATCACTCCTACAATCATTCTTAATTATCTCCTACAATCACTCTAATTACCCATACAAGGAAACACTTTACATGGTAAGTTCTAATTATGTTAAACTAAATATCATGTATTATTCAACAGGTTTGTCCCTCGTTCAAATCTCTAATGGTGAACTTAAGTTCATCTATCTATTCTTCTACATTGAACTCTTCATTTGAGTCTCAGTCACCAGCGCTTTTCCCTAATCTTTATGGGAGGATTGGATAGGAGTAGGTTCTAACTCTGGGTCCCAAATAGGTCGAGGATCATCAACGGGCTTCGGTTCGTGCCCCTCCTGTGGTGTAGCTGCTTAAGGCTTTTGACATGTGCCTTGAGCCCTCTCACCCCTTCTATGAACCTTTTTCATTTGGGCAACATTCCACGTGTCAAATGTGTTTTTATCCGGAGTCTATGTGACATCATATACATATACATCCACACCCTCCCATGTACTCTAAATTCCAACAATTCTCCATTAGTAAACCTTCAAGGACCTCTAACCTTCGGTTATTTTGCAGTGATTATTTTCTTGAAGGTACAATTATTCATACACTAAGCTTCTTTTCATGTGAAGTTATTCAAAGTTACAATTTTTTCTGCCATTCAGCTCATTACATTTACAAGTTTATTACGCAAAGTGAACAGACACTCCATAAAAGCTCTAACTGGCTTTGTCAGTTACAATAACAATAAAAGTAACAAGAACAATAACAGTAACAGTAACAATAAAAAATATATAACTATAAAAATGATAATAATATCAACAGAAATAATAATACAACCAAAAGATTTTTTGCAATGAGATTTATCCAACGTCGACTTTTGTCGGGTCTGCCTGGTTGAAACGAACAACTGGGCTCCCTTGTCAAAATCCGTATCAAAATCAAAACTAATGATCAATTTGATCAGAGTGTAATGATCAAGAAACAATTGCAGAAAAGAAATTCAAACTATGCGGAAGAGTACTATGGCGCCAAAGTAACGACCTCAACTTGAGGAAGAAGAAAAGAAAATTCAGAAAATTTTATTTCGCTTAATGCTTGATTGTACAACCAATACATGTATTTATACTAATCCAAAGAACTATCTAGAAACCGAAAATGACACGTGAGAAATGAGCTGGCTCGCTATTGCAGCAGTAGCTTCTGCAGCACTCCGCCCAGGCACGCTGCCGTATGTCACCCGTGCCAGCCTCATAAGGTCCTGCGCACCAAGCGTGCCAAGCATGTCACCCGTGCCATACGTGCCAAGACTCAAGTTTTGTCCCCCTAGCCAGACATGCCATCCGTGCCGTACGTGCCAAGACATAAGTTTCATGCTACCATCCGTACCAAGACTCAAGCACCGTGCCAACCATACGTGCCAACCACAGACCATGAGTAGCCATCAACCAATGTCTTCAGACTATGTCATAAACTACTTCTTCTTGTCATTTCCTTTACCTTGCATCACTACATCTTTATCTTTAACACCCCCCCTCAATTTTGACTTCTTGTAAATGTTGCAGACCCCTAGTGCCGAAGTTAGAAATTGCAGCCTTCGTGAACTCAATGCCTTAGTAAAAAGATCAGCCACCTGAAACTCAGTTTTGACTGGCATTGGCTTAATCACCCCCTCCTGAAACTTATCTCTAACCACATGACAATCCACTTCTATATGCTTTGTTCTTTCATGAAAAACTGGATTTTCCTCTATATATATGGCACTCTAAATCACAAAACAGCTCCACAGGTTCTTTCTGTTCTATTCCCAGGTCCTTCAACAAATACAGCAACCACTGCACTTCACAAGTGGCTGCAGCAAATGATCTGTACTCAGCTTCTGAAGAAGACCTTGACACTGTAGTTTGCTTTTTAGCTTTCCAGGACACTAAAGCATTACCAAAGAACATACAATATCCTGTAACAGACCTTCTGGTTTCAGTACAACCACCCCAGTCTGAATCTGAATATGCCTTAAGCAACTTTGAAACTGTACTGGGAAACAATAATCCCTGACCAGGATTACTCTTTAGATACCTAAGCAACCTGTGAACAGCCTTCATATGCATTTCTGTGGGACAGTCTAGGAACTGACTTAATTTCTGTACAGCATATGAAATGTCAGGCCTTGTAATGGTGAGATACAATAATTTCCCAATAATTCTCCTGTAACAAGATACATCTGAAAATAAAGGTGAATCATTATGTTCCAGTTTTAAGTTTTGCTCCATGGGGGTCAAAGCAGGTTTGGCAGCTAAAAAACCTGTCTCTTCTAATAGTTCCATTGCATATTTCTTTTGACAAATCATAATCCCTCCATGAGACCTTGCCACCTCAAGCCCCAGAAAATACCTGAGAACACCTAAGTCTTTTATTTGAAACGTGGAATGTAAATGCTCTTTCAGATTCTGAATATGAGACAAGGAATCACTAGCTACAATAATGTCATCAACATAAATGAGCAAAGCTATGAATGAATCTGAAGTTCTTTTAGTAAACAAGGTGTAATCATTTTTGGACTGTTTATAACCCTGAGATAGCAAGTACACAGTAAGATTCTCATTCCATTGCCTATTGGCTTGTTTAAGCCTGTAAAGAGATTTCTGAAGCTTGCAAACTGCATTAGGGATGGAAGACTGAACTCCTTGAGGAAACTCCATATAAATTTCCTGATATAAATCACCATGAAGAAAGGCATTATTTATATCTAACTGATGCACATGCCAATGATTCACAGATGCCAAAGCCAAAAGGAGACACACAGAAGTCATTTTGGCCACATGTGAGAATGTGTCAACATAATCTATACCTGGTTGCTGGGTGTATCCCTTAGCCACAAGCCTTGCTTTATATCTCTCAATTGAGCCATCAGCCTTGCTTTTAACCTTATAAACCCACTTACAGCCAATGGCCTGCTTACCAGGTGGCAAGGGAACAATGTTCCCGGTACGTGTGGCCTCTAAAGCTGCCAATTCAACCTGCATAGCTTACTGCCAGGCTGCTGATGTAGCAGCCTGTTGATATGTCACAGGCTCCTGCTCAGTACTGATGCTAAGGATGTAGGATTTGTATTCAGGAGCCAAAGCTTCAAGAGAATGAAACGACTGTATAGGATATGGCACAGAACCAGGTGAGTCTATAGCAGTAGGGGAATGACTGAGATTGCAATAGTAGTCCTGCAAATAGGATGGAGCATGCCTTTGTCTAATATGTCTGTGATCAGAGTTTGACACTGAGGGCAAGTGAACCTCCAACTGAGTTATGGGTATCTGATCACCTGGAAGGGATACTGAGTCCTTGGAGGATGAAGAAAGAGATGAAGACACTGGTGACACTGAGGACGACCCAGTTTCATTTGAATGAAGAGCATTAGGAGGGGTGGCAACTCAAGTAAAGGATGTACTTAAGGAGGAGATGAACAGGGAGACAGAGGAACATCAGCCATAGCATGAGGAACTGGGACTGACGCTGATGGCAAAGGGGATCCATTAGAGAATGGGAAAGGATTTTCATGAAACAAGACATCTCTAGACACAACAATAGACTTGTCTTCCAGTTTTTGAAGAATATACCCCTTTGTATTCATAGGAAAGCCAAGAAAAACACAAGGCAGAGACCTAGGAGCAAACTTGGCCTTATGAGGGGTGTTGTCACAAGCAAAAGCTAAACACCCAAACACTCTGAGATGAGCATACACAGGCTGATTCTGATGCAGAATCTCATAAGGAGTCTTACACTGAAGTACAGGAGATGGCATCAAATTTATTAAATAAGTGGCATGCTGCGGACAGAATCCCCAACAGTCAATGGGTAATGAAGCATGAAATCTAAGTGCTCTAGCCACAACCAGAAGATGTTGGCGCTTTCTTTCAACCACCCCATTCTGTTGAGGAGTATAGTTACAGGTTGTTTGATGGACTACCCCATGTTGCATATAAAACTCAGTCATTTTAAATTCAAGTCCATTATCACTTCTGACAACCTTGATATGAACATTGAACTGGGTAAACACGTAATGAAAGAAGCTCTGCAAAATCTGTCTAACCTCAGATTTTGCCTTAAGCAGATATATCCACGTATACCTTGAACAGTCATCAACTATAGTCAAAACATACTTCTGATTGTACATTGTAGGGTGCCTATAAGGGCCCCATATATCAACATGAATGACATCAAAAGGAAATTTAGAGGCTGTAACAGATGTGGGAAATGGTGATCTTTTCAATTTTGCTAAGGGACAAACCGTACAGACATTATTTTGATCAAAGGAAGGTATTTCTGGATGCAATCTATGTAACTCTTGTATTCTAGTTGATGAGGCATGCCCAAGTCTGGCATGCCACAGATATGAATCAGAGTTAAGACTAGAAGAAGATAAAGCAGAAGGCAAAAGACATGTACTGGAGGCTTTATACTGTAAAGGCAGACTGGAGTCATGTATGTAATAAAGCCCATGATGCTTCCTAGCTGAACCAATCATCCTCCTGGACAACTAATCCTGAATTAAACAACCAGAATCATAAAATGAAACAAGCAGATGAGGAGAGTCAGTAAGCTTGCTTAGAGAGACAAGGTTGAAAGAGAATGAAGGAACATATAATACATCCTTCAAGACCAGTCCACTGTGCAATATAACCATTCCTTTATGAGTAGATTCAACTGTGACATTGTTAGGAAGCTTAATAAAAACATGATCAATGGGATTATAAGACTGTCAAGGAACATGAAATGTGGTCAGTGGCTCCTGAATCCAAGATCCACACACAATCAGTACCTACAGAACGCTTACCTGTGGACATACCAGTTTGTGCCGTCATAACAGCTCCTTGCATTTCCTTATTTCCATTGCTTCCTGAAACAACATCATCAATATCCAACAATTTCAGAAGTTTAGTAAATTGTTTTTGAGTAAGAGATTGCGAGGATTGTGGAAATAAACCAGACGAAGGCAGTTCAACATCACAGTTTTGAGATTTCTCTTCAACCACTTCAGCTGCATTCACTTGATTCTTAAACTTGAATCCAGGGGGAAATCCATGCTTTCTATAGCATCTATCACTTGTATGTCCTATCATACCACAGTGGTTACATTGCAAACATTTATTTCCTTCTTGATAAAATCTTCCATTTCCTCTTCTATATGCCTGCCCTTGCTTCTTGTTAACATATGTATTCGCTACAAAGCTTTCCTGATCATCACAATTAGAAACTAATGTTGTAGGTGCATTATTAAAACCAGTTGACACAGCATTGTTGGTGATTTTCCTTTTAAACTTCAGTGCCATTGCAAAAACAGTTTTAATATCCGGCAGAGGAGTCATCACAAAAACTTGTGATCTCACCGGATCGAACTCCTCATTCAAACCTTTGACAAATTTTATAGCGTAATCACTTTCAATGAACTCATTCACCTTCTTAATTATGTCACACACACACCGAAGACAGTCGCATTTTGGTATGGATCTTAGAGAAACTAATTCTTCCCATAGCACTTTCAGTTTCGTAAAGTAATCGTTTACGCTAAGATTTTCTTGCTTCACAGCATAAAATTCACACAGTAAATCAGATAATCTGAACGGATCACCACTTCCATATCTCATAGCTAGATCATTCCACACATCTAGAGCACTATCGTACCACATTATACTTTGCGCAATTGAAGGAGAGACGCAGTTCATGATCCAGGATTGGATCATGGTGTTTACCTGCCTCCATTCCTGAAATTGAGGATCATTCTGTGTAGGCTTAGGCATAGATCCATCTATGAAGCAGGTTTTGTTCTTCACTAACAACGCCATTTGAAACGTTCTGCTTCAAGAGTGAAAATTGTGCGGATTGAGTGAAGGTTGAACCAGAACGATTGCCGGACTGTCATTTGGATGCAAGTAATACGGGCTACTTGCTGGATTCTCATTGTTCACATGATTACTTCGTGAGCTAGATGAAGCAGCACTTGCATTCGCCATGTCTATACTTCAGTTAGAGTGATTCTCAAGAAGAATGATGCGATGTAGAGTTTGATCAAGAACATTTGATGAATTAGTAATGAATTGTCATGGCTCTGATACCATGTCAAAATCCGTATCAAAATCAAAACTAATGATCAATTTGATCACAGTGTAATGATCAAGGAACAATTGCAGAAAAGAAATTCAAACTATGCGGAAGAGTACTATGGCGCCAAAGTAACGACCTCAACTTGAGGAAGAAGAAAAGAAAATTCAGAAAATTTTATTCCGCTTAATGCTTGATTGTACAACCAATACATGTATTTATACTAATCCAAAGAACTATCTAGAAACCGAAAATGACACGTGAGAAATGAGCTGGCTCGCTATTGCAGCAGTAGCTTCTGCAGCACGCCGCCCAGGCACGCTGCCGTATGTCACCCGTGCCAGCCTCATAAGGTCCTGCGCACCAAGCGTGCCAAGCATGTCACCCGTGCCATACGTGCCAAGACTCAAGTTTCGTCCCCCTAGCCAGACATGCCATCCGTGCCGTACGTGCCAAGACATAAGTTTCATGCGGCCATCCGTACCAAGACTCAAGCACCGTGCCAACCATACGTGCCAACCACAGACCATGACTAGCCATCAACCAATGTCTTCAGACTATGTCATAAACTACTTCTTCTTGTCATTTCCTTTACCTTGCATCACTATATCTGTATCTTTAACATCCCTTGTGTTTTCTTTTTGCGATTATGCGTGGAAAGCAAAAGTAGCACATCACATGCATAAATCTTTTCATCCGCCGTTAATTTTGCTCTATCTTCCTCACGTTGCATGAAGGTCATTGTTCCACAATGAATCAATTTATTTGTTCCATCCTTTTCTGTCTATATCAATTTCTCCCTTGTACTTCTCCAGTCTAATTGGAGTACAAAGTGTGGGTACAAAACGTTCTCACATATGTATCAGATGATTTGGCCTTGGAAAACATTGAAGTCGACAAATAATATCGATTTTCCTGTCCATTTTTCTTTTGTTTCTTTATTATTGATGAGATGTTTATTAATAATCCATGTGGTTGAGCAGATTTTTTTTGCCAGAACGCATTTATGGTTTAATATTCTAGTGTCCTAAGCATAGAAAAACCACATCAATCCATCCCGAATTGCGGTGACGATACTGTATGGGAGGTCCTGAAAAGAATAGCTGGACGTTATAATGATAAAAAGCTTATCACCTATCGTTATTGTTATTTTTTAATATGAAAACGAGAAACAAAAAAAATGAAAAGTCTTATTCAAAATCATAATTGCTAGTATAATATATGACGTTTTGAAATTATAAAAAAAGGAGGGTGACATCATAACAGAAGTGAATGTTCTCAAAGCTATTAGAAATGAAACTAGAAGCTAAAACAGAAAAGAATTCCGAAGCGGATGGGACGTAGCTTAGCAATATCAATCGTTGTTTTAGCAAGTTTAGTTCAGAAGTTGATGGGGGTAAAAGTTACTCCAAGAAGAAAACGACAAAGTTCCGTCACGTCAACTGAATCAACCTCAGCACCTTGAGATCAGCAGGCCCAACAGAGCTTCGAGGTTAGCTCGGCCACAGCACAGCTAAACGAACCCGGACCGAAATTCTGCAAGATTTTACATTTTCATGGCGAGCTCGGCCATTAATATCATCCTCTGAGCTCTGCCAAGTGAAACGAGGTTCTTACTGAAACCTACTCTTGAGCTCGGTTTGGACACCTCAGCAGACTCCTGCCAGGTATCAAACAAAGCATAGCGCTACAACAGCTGGCGACACATGCGAACATGCAGAATCACACCTCGCCATTGTTGGCACAACACGTGCTGTGAGCTCAACAGCTGAGACATGCATTGGATGTCCTGGACGCATAAAACCAATCAGAGAGAGAGAAAGAAGGACAAGTAAAAATAGAGATAGAGAATTCACCATCTTCTTCACTGTAAAAACAGGAGAAGACCAGTTTTTTTACCATAAACAAAAACCTTTAAACTCTTATATTCCATGATAAAAATGCCCAAAACTGACTTGAGCGTCGAAGAGTTTTACCCGGGATCATAGTCTCCGGGTCCTCTAACAGTGTTCTTTGCGCAAGTCAGCAAAAAGACAGTCTCAATTCATTAACGAAGAAGTAACGACGTTATCAACTCGGATCACCTATGATCTTTGGTGAAGGCCCGACTTCATCAGAAGTTGTAATAGTAAAGCATGACCTGGTTAAACTAAGTTTTAAGTTTGATCAATTATGTTTACTTTCATATGTACTTTCCATTTTTTTTTAATAAGAGACGCATTTAACACGCATGTGACTGGAAGGTTGTGATTCATGAGGAACTACTATTTTGTTAGGGTATGTTTCTTTCAAGAATTAATAAAGCAAAAAAATTAATTTGGCAGAGATAGGATGATGCAGTAGATGTGTGGATATACAAGGCTAGATCGGATCAATAATGAAGCATTTAGGGAAAGGTTATGAATGGCTAGTATAACAGATAAGATAAGAGAGGGGAGATTGAGATGATTTGGGCATGTCAAGAGGAGACAGACAACAGCTTCTGTCAGAGCAGTTGAGAGCCTCATTGTAGAGGAGAAGAGGAATAAAGGCAAACCCAAATTGACTTGGAATTAGCGCATTATACATGACCTACTAGATTTGCACATCTCTTAGGACATGGTCCAGGATAGGAGTTCATGGAGACACGAGAGTAAAGTTAACGAGGTTTAACCATGATATAGGGACACCTTAGATTATATTTAGGGGCTTAGATAGTCTATATACTTTAGGTAACTTTGTACTTTATTGTGTTTGTCTTTGCCTTTTATTATTTGTCTTTGTTATTTGTCTACGTAGGTGCATATGGAGCCAGAAGTCTTGCTGGAATCAAACTCTCTATCCTTTGGGATAGATGTATGGTTTGCATGTCTCTAACCCTCTTCGGACACTAGCAATAACTTTTGCTGTTTTTGGGATATACTGAGTATGTTTTGTTGTTGTTGTTGTAATTTGGTTCTACTTAAGGGCATTTGGATTATCTGATGGTTTTTCTAATGTTGATTGGTAGGAGAGTCCTTGTACATTTAGGGAGAGTGGCTAGGCCTGCCGTCCTTTTTTTTTATTTCTCGTAAATTTGAAAAATAAAAATACATGAATTTTATTACAAATACATCATTGATGAGCAGGATTTCTTCAAGAAATTTCCAAGTGTTACATGAATGAATCTAATACTCAATTAAGTAGAGTTACAATCTCAATGTTCATTTTCCAAGAAGAATTCTCAAACTTCTGGGATTCGTAAAGGGAATGGCAATTCAATTTTCAAAATTCTCATAATAAACTTCTGAAAAACAAGTGAGACAAGTTTCAACGTCCACATCTAAGGTTTGCATTTCACATGATCTTTTTTATGGCACAACATACAGAGCACAAAGTCCACTATGCCGAAAAATGCATCTTACATAGTACTTCTGCCACCTAAGTATTGAGAAAAAGGACACATAAGTTCGTGTCACGAAGAGAAATCTTTCCTACCAGCGTTATAGAATTTTGACTTCTTGGACAAAGGCTAATTCTTTTTCAAAATGAACATGCAGAAACCCTACTTTTCTAGGGTACAAGTAACACCAACTTCTTTCATGCGATTATTGTTCAAACTAAAGTTAGGGGGTTCCGCCCCCCCCCCCCCCCCTTCCGTTGACTAAAGTAAAGGAAATAATAAAAGAAGACAGAGAAAGGAAGGAAAAAAAAAACTATAGTGCTACCATTGCCTAGGCATCCCTCCAACTAACAGTGTTAAGCGAACCGACCAGTTCTCAACTGTTCGAGTTCGATTGGTATTTGATTCGAGTTTGTTCGTTAATTTTATTTAAACGAGCCAAATTCGAACACCTATTTGGGTTCGTTTAGTTAACTGTTTGGCTCATTTAAACAGTTATAGTGTATCGGACCGAACTCGAACTAATGTTAAAGCTTGTTTAGCTAAACGAACCGAGTCTAATAGTTCGTTTAACTAAACGAATCTGAATTCGAAAAACTAGTATTCGATTCGACTCGGTTCGTTAACACCGCTACCTCCAACTGAAGCTCAGCCAACTGAACTTAAGTGTTCTCCATCAATCAAAGGCTGAGCCTAAATTCAAAGGCAAGTCAGATGACACTGGTGGACCTTCGACTTATGAAAGCCCTGCAAGTAGGATGGCACTGGTAGACTTTTGATTTCCAAGGGCTCATGTGACTGACATGTATCTCGTGTACTATAATTAGGGGTGTAACTCGGCCGGTACATATTTTCGGTTAAAATTGTTTTTAGACCATTTTGGGTACTGGATTAGTACGGACTTTGGGCGGTCTATTTTATGCACGGAATTAGTTCTGTGCCTCATGAATAAGGAAAAGGAGCCATACCCTTACACCACAAAGTGCGTTTTGTAATTATTAGACTATTTTGTTTTTGACGGATAGTCGTTACTCTAATACGGGCTCTGTAGCGCCCCGCTCCTGAACCCTAACATCGGAAACAGTGCACCGGTCGTATCTCACTAAGAAGAATACAAAGCGTCAAAATCAAAACAGATACACGTCAGCGGAAGTCAAAATTTAGAACCTCGAAATAATCATCATCATAAATATCAATGTATAGGCAAATCTAAATCCGATACAAATGTCAAATGTAGATATAACTAAATGTCTAAAGTACATAAACCTCGAGTATCGAAAATCATTATCTCAACTAAGCCCTCGAAAGTCACATTGGAATGTCATCGACCTCAATATCTCCACTCTTGGTCATCCTCGGTATGCTAACTCAATCACCTGTCTATCTGCAAAATATGTTAAAGCGTGGTTTGATCGACAAGTCGCTCAGCAAGTAATCCCACTATACTTACCATGGGATCATACACGGAGAAGCAAGTGTGATAACGATATATAGCAACATAAAATAATATCATGCTTCTCTTCGCAAGTAAATTTTTAACTCTGCCCCTAACATCCAAAAGCAAATAGAGCAAATAGACCCAACAAAGTACAAAACAAAGTCCAATTAAGTACGTAACAAAGTCAACGAATAGACCGATGACCAAGTCAAACCAAACGACAGCCAAGCAAAGGTTAGTCCAAGCTAAAACGTGATGCAATTTTTCAAAACAATGCAATGCCAATGTTCCAATATTTCAAAACTAATGTTTCCAATATCAATGTCCAATGTCCAAATCCAATGTCCATATCCGATTAAACCCATCCAAAAATCCAAATAACCAAATCCGGTTTAGTCGGTCCAAAGTCCAAAATCAAATGCAATGGCTATAGCACTTTCCCTACAAGTGACTTATACCGTAAGACTTACGAATTGATTCCTCCAAAACCAAATATACTATAGACACCCTGTCCCAGACTAAGTCGTTACGTCTATAGCACCAAATATATGCCTTTGCACCCTGTCCCAGACTAGGTAATTACGCTCAGGGCCAAAATATGCATACAGAAGCCCTGTCCCTGACGAAGTAGTTATATCTGCAGCAATCCAAATAGGCATACAGAAACCCTGTTCCTGATGAGGTAGTTACATCTGCAACGCTCGATACAAAATAGGAATCAACCCGGCTTATCGATATATTTCAACTGTAGGGGTGAATTTTCAAAAATGTGTAATGAAACTTTTCAAAACCATTTTCCAGGTACCAAAGTTAGTCCCAATTTCCAAAATAGCCAAAATGTCAAATTTGCCAAGATTACCAAAATGCCCTCGAAATACCAAATAATTTCCCAACGACACCAAATAATTCAAACACAAATAGACCAAATAACCAAAATACCAAAGCCATCACCATCTCAGCCGTGTATGTATACACGAATATATGCACACGCCCATACATGCACATATACACGTATATACACACACGCGACTTCCTCGACCCACTTTCCCTTCAAATCCAATATAATTTCCTAGTCACTAAACGTACAACAATTAAAATTATAATCATATGTATACATATTAATATAATATAATATATATATTAGATTTGCATTTTCAAAATTCCACCATGAAATTTCGGCCATGCACAGTAGTCCTTTTCAACTTTCAGAACACACGGCCCTTTTTACAAATCCACCCAATTCAATATATATACTTTATTAGCAGTTCTGCTTTATTTGCCAAAACTCTTTAACATCGCTATTCGAGGTGGATGAAATAGCATCTTAAAATAAAAAGGAAGAGAATTACAAATCAGGAAGTCCCTTCATGCCTTCTAAGGTGAAGGATGAGAAATAACTTTTCATGTTACGCATCAAATACAGAGACTGTGGATAGTTAGAAAAAGGCTGAGCTGAACCAGAATGTCCCTAAAATTTGGATTGAAGAATAGAACTGAATTTCCAACCCACAATTTTGCAAATCAAATATTGGAGATGCATAGCAAGAATTAACCTGTCCATCACTTGAATTACTCTCATTATGTTTATCCGTAACCACAGACATATACATATACATACACGACCATACTTAAACACATGTAATTCAAACACATATACGAATGCATGATCCGAATTTTATACCAAAATAACGTATAGATTCTTCGCAAAACATAGCAAGTATAGGGAGATTACTTACCTGTCTCAATATACTATACCATACGATTGGATTGAAACTTGGTAAGGGGCCGAATTAATCCTTGCTCCACCTACTGTATCCAGCCGAATAGATGAGGGGAGGAAAATATAATGCCTGCTGTTGTTTGCTCGTTGTTGGGATGTATAAGGGTGAAGGTTGCAAAAGAAATTCTTTTTTTTTTTTCCTTTTCGTTGAACTGTTTGTGGCAGTGGAGGAACAATGGCAATAAATCCCTCCTCCACTGTTACTCAGGTGTGATGAAGAAGGGGACAGGGTTTGCTCAATATTTTTGATGCAAGGGAGATGGGGCAGCCGAGATTAGGGTTGTGGTGTGTGTATTTGTTTATGTTAGGATAGTATATATAGATAGGCGTGGGTTAGATAATCTAGGTATTTTTCTAGTAGACTTAGGATATTCCACACAAGATATGTATTAGTTTCCTAATCCTAGGTAATTTAGGATTTTAAATATCTTATTTTATTTTCCTTTTCTTTTTCCTTTTTCCTTTGCAGGGCAGGACGTAACAGACTTCCCCCCTTACAAAAAGTTTCGTCCTCGAAACTTGCGTATTATGTGATCAGTAACCTAGTGTAGTTCTACTTGATCCATTTACCTAGTATATGTCAATAATATCATCATATCAACCTCACATTCATGTTGTTAAGCCTTCGATTTCACTTATACCGCTTAACGTATAACATTCACTTATATAATTGTAATCTACAATCCAAATTCTTAAATTCATCATATATGATCCATCTCTTACTTACATAATCAAGCTAAGTATCAATCGAGCATTCTAATATGTTGATCATTACACTTCCTTGACCCAAAACGAAGTACTCGAAATTCAAATTCTTATATACGTACAACCCAACTCTATAATCGTATCCTTACTCCTTTGGCATAATATCAACAACCTAATATACGAAGTATGTCTATGGACATGTTTTTCTTCAAGTAAAAACATAGCTTACTTAGTTATATTTCGAAACATAGCTTTAACTATTTAAAATAATACATCAATTCTAATTTTGTAAATACAAGACCAAAGGATTATATGTTTGTTTTTGCAAAGTGGTGTCTCACGTGATCTCTAATAAAAACAATGATATACTTGTATGTAAAAGTATTACGAGGACGCTATTTTAAAACAATTGAGACACAACGACTAGAAAAATTTCTTTTCGTAAAATGATTTGAACGTGGTGTCTTTTTCTTTCCAGAAGAAATATATATTTGAAAGCTACGTTTTGTTTCACAAATTTAAGTAAATTCATTGTAAGTGATTAGTAACTTCAGAACATTTAGGAGATAAATGATTGCAACATCGATAGTTGACAAATAGAATTTATTTTGACAAAATTGCTGTATCAAAACGAAAATTTGACATATTGTATAATAAATATGTAAATGTCTCGCTCTTTGAAAAAAAACATCAACATAAAAAAAATATTTATTTATTTTCAGAGTTTATCGGAGTAGTTAAAATTTTGTTATGTTGATATACAAATTCGGAAAGTAAACATAACCTTGTAAAGTCAATGGACTAAAAGTGAAACTAGTTGAAACACATAGAAACGAGAATCTTTGAAAAACTTCTAAAATATGGGATATATCTTGGTATGCGTGTTTATATAAGGACAGTTGACTACTAGAAAAATTATAGTCCAATACTTCGTATAATCTTGCTAAGTCACCAGTACGGTCCAATGAAATCCACTAATGTACTGTTTCTTATAAGTTTAACATTCGCCTACTATGATAAAATCTTTAGCTTAAATTGTCTAATCCTAGCATAGCACATTAATTATTAATCGACTTAAGGTGTTCTAATTCACCATGCTTCCGCACGCCACACTGATCCACCGTTCTCCTTTACTTGGTTATTTCAACCACTAATTTTAGATTGGTTAAATCCCACATGAATAGAAACCGCTGATTTCAACCTAGTTAAATCTCACCTGAATAGCAACCACTAATTGTCCATGCTTACTCTATTTCAGCTCCAGCCTACAAGATTCAAGCCAAGAAACTCAATGTTTTCTAGAATCAACACTTAAGTAAAGATTTTGCGACAATTTATCATCCCAAGGTACCTACTATATTCGATTCTCGCATGTTGCTATCAATCAATACTTTTAATAAGCTTAATATTATCGACTTATTTTGATAACGCTACATTCAACATCTTAACCCTAGACTATAAATTCCTTCGTGCGATATCTTTCACTAAACTCTACTGATCATGAAGCTTATAAATCGTTGCTTAGTTTCTATCATGCTAATATAAATCATTCTTAGTAGCTACGATCTTAACTTAGATCAATTCGCATTCCGACACTACTGTCAAAGTAGAGGCATGAACCCGCTTCAGTTACCCTAATGGTACCAGGTCTCATGCTGCTACTATAGAGAAGCAACCCTAGTAACTGCCGGACCCATTTAAATTTATGCATCATCCAGCGCCTGCAGTAGGAATCCTGGTTAACATTACAATTTATGTGATTTAATTATATACAATTTACTTAGGGCTACTAAATCACGCTAAGGAAATGTGCAAAGGTTATGATCAAAACATAAATAATACAATTATTCGAACTCATAGGGATATAATATCGTTCTTGGTATGTGTACCCCTTAACCGATCGTCACATAAGTCTAAGTCATTTCTTAATTCTAAGATCATGCTTAGAATATAATCATCGCTTACGACTAAGATCAGTACTTATGTTCAAATCATTGTCTAATGTTCAGATAAGCTCTTAATCAAAATCGTCACTTATATCTTAAGATCGCGACTTAAGGCAATCAAAATCGTCACCTATGTCTGATGTCAAAACTTACTTCTAAAATCGATGCTTAATATCATGGTTCTTAAGTCAAAAATCATGACTTAGGGGCAAAATTGTAACTTAATTTCTAAGATCATGGCCTAAATCTACGTTTCCGCCGTGGATCTAGAGCCATGCTCTGATACCACCTGTAGCGTCCCGCTCCCGGGCCCTAAGATCGGGAATAATGCACCCGTCGTATCTCACTAAGGAGAATACAAAGCGTCAAAATCAAAACAGATACACATCAGCGGAAGTCAAAATTTAGAACTTCGAAATAATCATCATCATAAATATCAATGTATAGGCAAATCTAAATCCGATACAAATGTCAAATGTAGATATAACTAAATGTCTAAAGTACATAAACCTCGAGTATCGAAAATCATTATCTCAACTAAGCCCTCGAAAGTCTCATTGGAATGTCATCAACCTCAATATCTCCACTCTTGGTCATCCTCGGTATGCTAACTCAATCACCTGTCTATCTGCAAAATATGTTAAAGCGTGGTTTGATCGACAAGTCGCTCAGCAAGTAATCCCACTATACTTACCATGGGATCATACACAGAGAAGCAAGTGTGATAACGATATATAGCAACATAAAATAATATCATGCTTCTCTTCGCAAGTAAATTTTTAACTCTGCCCATAACATCCAAAAGCAAATAGAGCAAATAGACCCAACAAAGTACAAAACAAAGTCCAATTAAGTACGTAACAAAGTCAACGAATAGACCGATGACCAAGTCAAACCAAACGACAGCCAAGCAAAGGTTAGTCCAAGCTAAAACGTGATGCAATTTTTCAAAACAATGCAATGCCAATGTTCCAATATTTCAAAACTAATGTTTCCAATATCAATGTCCAATGTCCAAATCCAATGTCCATATCCGATTAAACCCATCTAAAAATCCAAATAACCAAATCCGGTTTAGTCGGTCCAAAGTCCAAAATCAAATGTAATGGCTATAGCACTTTCCCTACAAGTGACTTATACCGTAAGACTTACGAATTGATTCCCCCAAAACCAAATATACTATAGACACCCTGTCCCAGACTAGGTAGTTACGCTCAGGGCCAAAATATGCATACAGAAGCCCTATCCCTGACGAGGTAGTTATATCTGCAGCAATCCAAATAGGCATACAGAAACTCTGTTCCTAATGAGGTAGTTACATCTGCAGCGCTCGATACAAAATAGGAATCAACCCGGCTTACCGATATATTTCAACTGTAGGGGTGAATTTTCAAAAATGTGTAATGCAACTTTTCAAAACCATTTTCCAGGTACCAAAGTTAGTCCCAATTTCCAAAATAGGCCAAAATGTCAAATTTGCCAAGATTACCAAAATGCCCTCTAAATACCAAATAATTTCCCAACGACACCAAATAATTCAAACACAAATAGACCAAATAACCAAAATACCAAAGCCATCACCATCTCAGCCGTGTATGTATACACGAATATATGCACACGCCCATACATGCACATATACACGTATATACACACACGCGACTCCCTCGACCCACTTTTCCTTCAAATCCAATATAATTTCCTAGTCACTAAACGCACAACAATTAAAATTATAATCATATGTATACATATTAATATAATATAATATATATATTAGATTTGTATTTTCAAAATTCCACCATGAAATTTCGGCCATGCACAGTAGCCCTTTTCAACTTTCAGAACACACGGCCCTTTTTACAAATCCACCCAATTCAATATATATACTTTATTAGCAGTTCTGATTTATTTGCCAAAACTCTTTAACATCCCTACTCGAGGTGGATGAAATAGCATCTTAAAATAAAAAGGAAGAGAATTACAAATCAGGAAGTCCCTTCATGCCTTCTAAGGTGAAGGATGAGAAATAACTTTTCATGTTACGCATCAAATACAGAGACTGTGGATAGTTAGAAAAAGGCTGAGCTGAACCAGAATGTCCCTAAAATTTGGATTGAAGAATGGAACTGAATTTCCAACCCACAATTTTGCAAATCAAATATTGGAGATGCATAGCAAGAATTAACCTGTCCATCACTTGAATTACTCTCATTATGTTTATCCGTAACCACAGACATATACATATACATACACGACCATATTTAAACACATGTAAGCAATAATATATTCAAACACATATACCAATGCATGATCCGAATTTTATACCAAAATAACGTATAGATTCTTCGCAAAACATAGCAAGTATAGGGAGATTACTTACCTGTCTCAATATACTATACCATACGATTGGATTGAAACTTGGTAAGGGCCGAACTAATCCTTTCTCCACCTACTGTATCCAGCCGAATAGATGAGGGAAGGAAAATATAATGCCTGCTGTTGTTTGCTCGTTGTTGGGATGTATAAGGGTGAAGGTTGCGAAAGAAATTCTTTTTTTTTCCCTTTTCGTTGAACTGTTTGTGGCAGTGGAGGAACAATGGCAATAAATCCCTCCTCCACTGTTACTCAGGTGTGATGAAGAAGGGGACAGGGTTTGCTCAATATTTTTGATGCAAGGGAGATGGGGCAGCCGAGATTAGGGTTGTGGTGTGTGTATTTGTTTAGGTTAGGATAGTATATATAGATAGGCGTGGGTTAGATAATCTAGGTATTTTCCTAGTAGACTTAGGATATTCCACACAAGATATGTATTAGTTTCCTAATCCTAGGTAATTTAGGATTTTAAATATCTTATTTTATTTTCCTTTTCTTTTTTCCTTTTTCCTTTTTCCTTTGCAGGGCAGGACGTAACAGGCTCATGTGTCCCAGTTCACACTTTTTTTTTTGAGTTTCTTTTGTATAAGCAATAAGGTTTATATTGTTAATAAAAAATGCAGTAAATGTACAAAAATTTAAACTTGTGATTGGATTCATAAACCGTGATAAATGTGTATTTGACATTGTAATAATGGTGACAAGGTTATCATGTGGTACAAAACTATTCAAAAATCAAATTTGGGATTTTGATCATGCACCATGATGATGGCGTATACTCCATAATACGGTGATGAATATAAATGGCTTTGTAGGGTAGATTACTAGTAAATTCAAAGTTGGGATATCAATCATAGACCATGATAAGTGTATGTACTACGATGTATACTCCAACATGACAACAGTGATGAGTATATATCCTTATGATGCCAGATTGTTCTTTGAGGTCCAAAGAATAGACTTTAAAGGTGTTCTCTCATGGTATTTAGATGACCCTGACTTTAATGCCATTGAAGTTTCAAATGACGGTCCTCCCTCAGAATTATTTTATAATAGCTCAGAGAACTTTCTCATAGAACACCCCCAAACACCTCAGGCTCTATAAACGCCGAGAACACAGTGCTCAAACACAATGATCATGGTGTTCAAACACTATGATCACAGCGTACCTAATCAGCACGATGAAAAAACACAATACTGTCACAAAGTTTGAGAAGAAAACTTGCAGAAAATTTTGTATTCAGTAATTTTTTCTTGTATGTGTATACACTCACTGAGTATCCTCTTATAGGGCCTTTACATCTTTGTACAAGGAAGAAAATCAGCCTAATTAATTACCACCAAATCAGCCTAATTAATGAAAAAATAAATCATTCATAAAGTTAAGCCTTCCTTAATTTTGAATCCCTTGATTTTTGGTTTTCCATAATTAGCGCTTGCTAACACTCCCCCTCAAGTTGAACCGTGGGGGCAACAACGTTCAACTTGCACAGAATGGACTCGAACGACCTTCCATTGATAGCCTTGGTTAACACATCTGCCAAATGGTCCTCATATCAAACATACGGTAACTCAATTAGCCCTCCTTCTAACTTTTCCTTGATAAAATGCCGATCAATCTCCACATGTTTGGTCCGGTCATGTTGTACTGGGCTTTTTGATATACTGATAGATGCCTTATTGTCACAGAACAAGGGTGTAGGCGTATTTATTGGTAGTCCGATATCTCTGAACAGCTTCTGAACCCATAGTACTTCAGTGATTCCTTTCACAATTCTACGGAACTCCGCTTCAGCACTAGATAAGGCGACAACGTTTTGTTTTTTACTCCTCCAAGTCACAAGATTGCCTCCTACTAGAGTAAAGTACCCAGAGGTAGACTTCCGGTCCACTAAACTGCCTGCCCAGTCAGCATCTGTATATGCCTGAATATTTAAGTGTCCATTATTACGAAACACAATGCCCCTTCCTAGTGTAGCTTTAAGATAGCGCAGGATACGCATCACTGCATCCATATGGTGCTCTTGAGGACTGTGCATAAACTGGCTCACCACACTGACTGCGAAAGCTATATCAGGCCGTGTATGAGATAGATATATTAACTTACCAACCAATCGCTGATAGCGCCCTTTATCTGTAGACGATGCTCCATCAATAGTTTCCAACTTATGATTCATAGCCATTGGGGTGTCGCAAGGTTTGCAGTCAAGCATTCCTACCTCAGTGAGTAGATCCAAGACATACTTACGCTGTGAAATGTAAATTCCTAATTTTGACCTCAGAACTTCAATACCTAGAAAATACTTCAGACCTCCAAAATCCTTCATTTCAAATTTGGTAAACAAATGTTTTCGAAGACGAAGTATTTCCTCAGTGTCATTCCCAGTAATCACCATATCATCAACATAGATAATTAGACATGTCACCAGATCTTTCCTTCGTTTAATAAATATTGTATGGTCGGCATTGCTTTGACGATAACCATCTTGCTTCATGACTCCAGTGAACCTGCCAAACCATGCCCAAGGAGACTGTTTTAATCCATACAACGCCTTCTTCAGTCTACAGACTTCTCTTGGATTGAACCCAGCGGAGAACTATGGAGGTGGATTCATATACACTTCTTCATTCAGATCGCCATGCAGAAAAGCATTTTTAACATCAAACTGGTGCAGAGGCCAATTCTGAGTTGATGCAATGGAGAACAATACCCGGATCGTATCAATCCGTGCCACTGGTGAGAATGTCTCCGAATAGTCAATGCCATAAGTCTGGGTATATCCTTTTGCCACTAGTCGAGCCTTGTATCGTTCAATACTTCCATCTGCTTTGTGTTTAACTGTGAATACCCACCGACACCCAACTGGCATCTTTCCGGCTGGAAGAATGCATTTTTCTGATGTTTCGTTCTTTTCCAATGCCTGCATCTCAGTTATCATGGCTTCATTCAAGTTTGGTTGGATTTGAGCTTCTTCTACTGTCCGGGGTATCTATTCTGAACATAAGGACACAAAGAAACTTTGGGCCAAGTCAGATACACCTTGTAATGACGTATTTACTGAGTACCTTGAGGTTTTTGACACTTGAGTGGGAGAGTATCGTGAGGGAGGAACACCTCGCTTTGTTCTTGGTGGTAAGACCCGTACACGCTGAAGTTCAATTGTGCTATTTTCACTGACACCTGTCTCTGGAACATTAGATTGTGTAATAGAGACATTATCTGTAGGATCAGTGGAGACAATTGTAGTGGGTATGTGTGGATCAGTGGAAACAATAGTAGTGGGTGTGTGTGGATCAATGAAATTACGCTCAGATATAGACTGTTCATGATGTGTATCTAAATTACTTACCTCTGGTAGTGCATCCATAAGGGAAGGACCATCAAGGGGTACTGATGCTTCAGGAAGTACAATATTGGGAGCTATAGCACAGTCGACGCCATCTACTTGTCGTGTTGGAACAGCTGTCGTACAAGTGGATTGTGGCACCAACCAATCAAGGGTTCCATCATTTGGATAAGGGAGCTCCCCCTGAACCCGAGAGTGAGGGGTGTAATAGTATTCGGTTTCAAGGAACACACAGTTCATGGTGATATGGATGCGGTGAGTTTGGGGATTATAGCACCTATACCCCTTTTGGTTCGAGGCATAGCCGACAAAGATATAGCGTTCAGCACATGGGTCAAGTTTTGTTCGTTCGTGTTTGGGGGTATGAATGAAGACAGACACCCAAACACAGGGGGTGGTAGGGTAAGAATCGAAGGTATGTCGTGTTAGGTGGCTAGGATTTGTAATGGGGTTTTATATTCTAGGATTTTGCTTGGAAGGCGGTTCAAAAGGTAGGTAGCGGTGGATACAGCCTCCGGTCAAAAACTCATCGGGACGTGAGAATCCAACATTAATGCCCGAGTCATCTCAAGAAAAATACGATTCTTTCGTTCAGCTACCCCATTTTGTTCAGGGGTATGGAAACAAGTAGTTTGATGTATAATGCCATTTTGGTGGAATAATTGAACCAAGTCCCCAGTAAGATATTCCCCGCCATTGTCGGAACGGAGTATTTGAATTTTTGTATTATACTGGGTATGAATCATTTGATAAAACTGGACAAACTTTTGGGAGACCTCAGACTTTTACTTCAGAATATATAACCACGTCATGCGAGAAAAGTCATCCACAAAAATAACATAGTAACGGAAACCAAGGGGTGTATTATATGGAGAAAGGCCCCAGACATCAGAATGAACTAAAGTAAACATACGATTAACACGGGTATTATTTAAAGGATAAGACGCCCGAGTCTGTTTTGCCCGGAGGCATGTATCACAAATCAAAGTAACTGGTTGGGAAGAAAACAAGGTAGGAAATAAACGTTGCAAGTAAGTAAATGAAGGATGCCCTAATCGGCGATGCCATAACCACACCTGCCGATTAGCCGTCCTGGTGGCAAGATTAGACTGTCCCTATTGCGCCACCGCATCAACAAAGTACAGCCCTTGGCGCTCAGTACCACGCCCAATGATCGCCCCCGTATGAATATCCTGCAAGAGACAAAAATTAGGATACAACATCACTATGCAGTCTAATTCTTTAGTAATTTGACTGACGGATAACAGTTTTGTGGATAAGGATGGGACATACAGACAATTTTTGAGAGTAATAGTGGGAGTAATAGAAATAGAACCACCAGCAATGACTGGGACAGTTGCACCATTCGCTGTTTCGACAGTAGTTTTGGTTGGAGATGTATGTGTGATCAGGTCAGACAGATCATTGGTCATTGTATCCGTGGCCCCATAATCAAAAATCCATTGTGATTTATTTTGGGTGAGGCAACATTTAGATGTATTTTGTAATAAAGACACTTGATGGGGCGTTTCATATAAATCTGAGGGGGTCTGGTGATATTTCAAGAGTTCAGGGGGGCCATGCGAAGAGTTGATAAAGTTTGGGGGCATATCCGCAATTCCAAAAACAGAGGGGTCAGTAATAATAGGGCAATTAAACTCAAGTACTGATGGGGTAAATTGATTAGGGAGGGGAGTATTTAAGACGGAAATAGGGTTAGGGTTACAGTCCCTAACCCTTTTACCTGCGGTGGCGGCCTCCTGCGATTATGCAGCTGCTATCCCACCTGCTGCCAATGCTGCTCCTTTTTCTCCATCCTTTTCTCGGCGATTGCTGCCTGCATCTGGTTCTTGGCTGCCGTATGTGTTATGCCCCGCACCCTCCGTAGGTTAATCAAAAGGCAAAAAAGGAATTAAACGGAGTTTAATGATAGTCAACGGAAATAAATGAGGCATTAAGTAAAAAGGATTAATTAGAAATTAATGAGAGGATTGAATATTAGAATTAAATTGTATTTAATTTTAGAATTAAATAATTAAGGTTTATCCTTTAAGATAAATAAGATAAAAGATATAATTTAGAAACATCAAATCTTACCCTAAATCCTTATTTAACTGACAACGTCAGTTTTCTCTCCTCCCCATTCTCAGACGACGCAAACTTTTTCTTTCCCCTAGGCGATTTTGAGGCCCCTCTGCAACTCTAAGGAAACTCTCTCCAGGAATCAATCAAATCCTCATCCGTTCTTCGTTTCTCTATCGAGTAATCACAGGCAAGTAATCATCTTATAAGTTCCTACGTTTTGCGAAAGAAAACTGGCCTATTTTGTTATCAAAGTGGATCACCATGCAGTAGTTTCATTTTGTGATTATTTGTATATGATCTATGTGCTTTGGTTTCGAGTTTTGGCCGATGTATAGGAGAAAGCATTCGTTGTTGTTGTCGATTATGTGAAATCCTGCAAATCCCTCCCCCGTGAACCCCTTCTTGTTGTGATTCCGTTGCTGCGTGGGTTTGAGGGAAAAAGGTGGGATTTTTGGAATTGATGAGGTTGGAGCAATTGCGTTCTAGGCTTGGATCTTGTTTGTCATGTGTATAGCGTTCGAATCTATAGTTTAAACATGAATAATACCAGAGATTAGGCTTAGATTGATTGGGATGAAGTTTGGATACGTTGGTGTTTATGGTTCTGCAGTTGTTGCAGAAAACGCAGAGGAAATTTTGGAGAAACCGCTGACATCGATCGATCGATGTCAGAGATCGATGTCCTCTGATGGACATCGATCGATCGATGTAGGTGAGGGCTGAGAGATCGATGTCCTCTGATGGACATCGATCGATCGATGTAGGGTGACCTGAGAGATCGATGTCCTCTGTTGGACATCGATCGATCGATGTAGGTGAGAGCTGAGAGATCGATGTCCTCTTTTGGACATCGATCGATCGATGTATAAGAGGCTGAGAGATCGATGTTCTCTGTTGGACTTCGATCGATCGATGTGAGGGTATGATGTCACATCGATCGATCGAAGTGAGGGGATGATGTCCATCAGTTTTGTGGGAAAATAGAGGAAGGAAGAGGGAAGCTCGGGGAGTCCTTGGGTGACCTTAGAGACTTCTTAAGACCTGATTAAAGGTAGTCTAAGTCTTGGGAACATGCCTTAGGATGGTGAAGCAACTTGGAGACTTCAAAGGGTTATTCGAATCGAATTTCAATGCGGATGACCTAGGAGGGTTAGGAAATGAACGTACGAGGTGTTATAGTGTTCTTCGAAAGAAAGATAGGAGTACTCGCATGAGTGTGTAGAGTTTAGTATCAAGACTAAATGTTGATGACCTAGTTGAAGCATAAGCTTTGATGTGTAAGCTAGAGAAATCGTGTGTGTTACTTGTACTTGCGCATGTGAATATGAACTGCATATGTGAACGAGAAATGTGATTGAAACGAGGAGTCTTGCATCATGGCACGTGCATTGCATATGGTTTTAAAAATGAGATGTGCTTCGGTACATATTTGCGAAGGTGATCTGTAATGTAAACCGGGATGGAAATATAAGCCGGGGTGCATTGCAGGGCACAAAAGGCTGTAACGTAAACCGGGATGGAAATATAAGCCGGGGCGCGTTACAGGGTATAAAGTCCTCTGCAATGTTAATCGGGATAGAAATATAAGCCGAGGTGCATTGCAGAGTTTTACGAGATCTGTGATGTAAATCGGGATGGAAATATAAGCCGAGGCGCATCACAGAGCATACGAGCCTGTAACATAAACCGGGATGGAAATATAAGTCGGGGCGCGTTACAGGGTAACGAGTTACGAGACCGGACATTGTGACATGCATTACACTGAATTGAAAAGAAATGGCTCATGCATTTGTGATGGTATAGTGTAGTGCATATTTGACATACATCACGAGAGTCGTTGTGGTATGGATGTGCGTGGTATTTGATTGTTATTGATTCGTTAATTGCGTTCAATTTGCTGTACTTGCGATTACGTGATTCGTTTATATATTTGGAAGTTTTACAAGACATGTGCCCCACAATTCCCTTGAATTATCTATTACTCATGTCTTGCCATGTGTTGATCCCGTATGTCTTATAAGCGGGTTACTTGCTAGCGTTTTCGCTAAGGGTACTGCCTTTGTCTTTGCAGATGAACCTAGTTACGACATGATTTTCATTGAGGACGACAGCGAGTGGGCCGAATGGGATGTTTAGACCGTGTGGAGTGGATTGATTAGATAGTTTTCCGTCATTTCTGTTTCTTAATTCATTTGGGATTTTAGATGGCTGCGACCATACACAGTTCCTTTGGTATTCACATTGTCTTTCGACATTCTGCATTAATGGTTTAGATTGACGGGATATGTTTCCGCACTTATTTCTCTTACGTCATTGATGATGTGTATTCGAGAGATGAGACGTCTTGTAGTCTTCTCAGTAAGCTACAACGGGTGTACCGGTTCGGATTCCGCTGTCTGGGTCGGGGTGCTACAGGTGGTATCAGAGCCTAGGCTTCAGATCTACCTCGGAGACCTAGGTTATGACTTGTAGAGTCTTAAGATATGATTTTCACCTTAAGTTGATCTTTAAGTCTAAGTATGCAATTTTAGATTTAAGTTTGATTGGGATGGGTGTGTGTACGAGCGCGATTAAGTGTAAGCAATAAATGCTATTTATTTTAGTTCATGAATTCCGCCTTGTACACATTATGGACCCCAAGTACTTATTTTTGGAACTGCTAGATACTAATAAGCGTTGACTTTGCAGAAAATGCCTCCCAGAAGAGATAACCAAGGAAACGATGGAAATGGGAACGAGAACCCTCCACCACCACCCGTCCTAGTGCCGCAAGCATTGATAGACGCTATCACGGTGATAGCTCAAGGGGTTGCTCAGCAGTAGCAACAACCACAACAACCTCCACCACCTCCCCAACAAGGCATCAGATACTATATTGGGGAGATGCGCAAGATGCATGCCCCAAACTTTGAAGGGACCACTGACCCAGAGGTGGCTGGGTTTTGGCTCGATGAAGTGGATGAATGCTTCAGGCTTGTGCAAGTGCCTGAAGAACTGAAGGTGGATGTGTCCACCCCGTTACTAATCGGCAGAGCCAATGCATGGTGGAATGGCATGCTGCCCAAGATGACTCCTCCTATTCAGTGGAGACAATTCGTACAGGCTTACAAGGACTACTATGTGCTTGAGACTGCCATTCTGGAAAAGATGAGGCAGGTCGACAAGTTTGAGCAAAGAAGGATGTCTGTTTCCGATTACGCTGACAGGTTCCATGCCTTGGGCAAATTCACACCCTTGGTATTGGAAAATAATCGGATGAAAATGCTGAAGTTCGAAGAGGTTCTGGACCCCCGCATACGGACGGCTATAGCGGGGTCAAGTTTGAAAACTTTTGAGGAAATGCTGGACGCATGTTACCGAGTGGAGAGTGACATGCGTAGGTCACAACCAAGAGAGGCTCGTGAAGAGACGAGCAAAAGGCCGAGGGTAGAGCAAAGCGGAAGTAGACCCGGACGTTGGGTCAAGATCCCTAGGAAAGGACAAGCGGGGCCAGCTCAAAGGGCACCGCAGCAGAATCAACCCAATCGCCAGGCACCCGCGGAGTGTCCACACTGTCATAGGAGACACGCAGGTGAGTGTTGGAAGATTACCGGAGCGTGCTTCAAGTGTGGAAAGACGGGCCATAGGATTAAGGATTGTCCCGAATGGGACCCTAAACCTCAAGCCGGAGCAGGGCCAGCCCAGCAGCAGAAAGGCAGGCCCAATGCGAGAGTCCACGCCATGACGGACGCAGAAGTCCAGGAGGACGCGAACGTGGTGACAGGTATGACCTAAGTTAAATAATAGTTGCTTAAGCTGAATTTTAGTCCTTTAAGTTGATGATTGTATATGTGTTATGTGAAAACCTTTATGTGTTACCCTCTTGTGATTAGGTGTGATTCTAGTTAACAAAGTACCCGCAAACGTGTTGTTTGATAGTGGAGCTAGTCACTCCTTCATTTCTAAGCGATTCGCCAAAGGACTCGACTGTTTACCCGAATGGCTTGAGAACCCATTTAGGGTGCAGGCAGCAGGCGAGCAAGTACTGGTTTCTCACCATCAGTACAAAGATTGTGATTTGGAATTTGATGGAAAGATATTCTCCGTGACCTTAGTCTCAATCCCGATGAAGGACTTTGATATAATATTGGGCATGGATTGGCTGACCAAGAATCATGCCAATATCGATTGTAAACTTAAGCAAGTGACCCTCAAGGACCCTGAGATGAATGACATCACGGTACAAGGAAATGTCAAGATAACTAAAGCTCCAAAGAAGATATACATGACGGCGATTAAGGCCTTTAAGGCTTTGCAAAAAGGAGCAGAGGGATATATGGTGTATGCTATAGATGCTCAGCAAGAAGTTCCCTCCATGGATCAAATACCGGTGATCAATGAATTTAAGGACGTATTTCCGGATGATTTACCGGGAGTTCCGCCATCGAGAGAAGTGGAGTTTGAGATCAATTTGATACCCGGAACCGAACCTATATCCAAGGCACCTTACAGAATGGCTCCAGCTGAACTTAAGGAGCTTAAAGGACAACTTCAAGAGCTGTTGGACAAGAAATTGATACGCCCCAGCGTATCACCGTGGGGAGCTCCAGTTCTATTTGTAAAGAAGAAAGATGGCAGCATGAGATTGTGCATTGATTACCGTGAGCTGAATAAGATTACCATCAAGAACAAATATCCCTTGCCAAGGATCGAGGATTTATTTGATCAGTTAAAGGGAGCTCGCTGGTTTTCAAAGATCGACCTTCGTCAAGGGTATCATCAATTGCTTGTGAAAGCGGGAGACGTTCCCAAGACCGCTTTTCGGACTCGATACGAGCATTATGAATTTTTGGTGATGCCTTTTGGATTAACTAATGCCCCAGCGGCATTCATGGACTTGATGAACACCGTATTTCGGGAACAGTTGGATCAATTTGTGGTGGTGTTCATTGATGACATCCTAGTCTACTCTCCCGACGAACAAGCACATGCTGAACACTTAAGAGTGGTGTTGCAAATCTTGAGACAACAAAAGCTTTATGCCAAATTCAGCAAGTGTGAATTTTGGCTAAGAAGTGTAGCCTTTCTCGGTCACGTGATTTCTGAGGATGGGATCTCGGTAGATCCTAAAAAGATAGAAGCCATCACTGAATGGCCAGGACCTACAAACATGACTGAAGTAAGAAGCTTCCTAGGCTTGGCAGGCTACTATAGGAAGTTCGTTGAGGGATTCTCAACGATAGCAGTACCATTGAGTCGACTTACGCAGAAGAAGACTAAGTTCGAATGGACTGCTGAATGCGAGCAGAGCTTTACCGAGCTCAAGAAGAGATTGACCACAGCCCCGGTGTTGGCACAACCCTCCGGCACCGACGGTTTCGTGATCTATAGTGACACGTCCAAGAAAGGACTAGGTATGTACATCATTACAATTAACGCATTGTATATACATATGCTAGCCTTAAATTAATGCTCTGTTTATAGGTTGTGTCTTGATGCAAAATGAACGAGTTATTTCGTACGCGTCAAGACAATTGAAACCACATGAGCAAAATTACCCGACGCATGACTTGGAGCTCGCAGCTGTGGTATTTGCTCTTATGATCTGGAGACACTATTTGTACGGAGAGAAGTGTGCCGTATTCACTGATCACAAGAGCTTAAAGTACTTATTCTTGCAGAAGGAGTTGAATATGATACAGAGAAGATGGTTAGAGTTACTCAAGGACTATGACTTGACCATCAACTACCATCCGGGTAAGGCCAACAGAGTGGCAGACGCATTGAGCAGAAAGTCTAGCCACGCGAGACAGTCTCTGTTAGAAAGAGAAATCGAGGAGTTTGATCTTGAATTGGTGGATTCGGTGGCAAATGTCCTTACAGCTTTGTCTATCAGCCCAGACTTGGTAGGCAGAATTAAAGAAGCGCAGTATGAGGACCCAGCACTGAAAGAAATCCGCGACAAATTATCCACGGGGCCAGTAAAGGATTTCCAGTTGAGAGGAGATGGAAGTCTATGGTTTCAGAATCGGTTATGCGTGCCCGGTAAAGACGAACTTCGGACCGAATTGCTCCAAGAAGCGCATAACTCAAAGATGTCTATCCACCCCGGGGGCACTAAGATGTACAAGGACCTCAAAAGAAACTATTGGTGGATAGGGATGAAAAGATCAATTGCGGCACACGTTGAAAGGTGTTTGATATGCCAACAAGTCAAAGCCGAACATCAACAACCTGATGGTTTGTTGAAGCCGCTAGAGATTTCGGAATGGAAGTGGGAGCACGTGACTATGGACTTCGTAATGGGACTACCCAAGACCCGCAATGGAAATGAAATGATTTGGGTGATTGTAGACCGTTTGACAAAGACCGCTCACTTTATAGCTATGCCACATGGTACCTCTTATGAGAAGCTTTCCAATATATATGTGGATAACATTGTGAGCCTACATGGAGTCCCAGTCAGCATTGTGTCGGACCGTGATCCCAAGTTTACTTCTAAGTTCTGGAGGGCATTCCAGAGGGCAATGGGTACGGAGCTAAGAATGAGTACCGCATACCACCCGCAAACGGACGGACAATCCGAGAGAACCATCCAAACCTTGGAGGATATGTTAAGAGCATGCGCCTTAGATTTTAAAGGAAACTGGGATAGTATGTTGAAGTTAACGGAGTTTTCATATAATAACAGCTATCACAGTGCTATTGGCATGGCGCCATTTGAAGCCTTATATGGACGTAAGTGCAGGTCCCCGGTTTTTTGGGATGAAGTTGGAGAAAGGACAATCACTGCACCCGAGTTGGTTGAGCAAACAGTTGAAAAGGTAAAAGTGATAAGAGAGAAACTCAAAGTGGCTCAGGATCATAGTAAGAGTTGGGCTGACACAAAGAGGCGACCTTTGGAGTTTGAGGAAGGTGAAAAAGTATACTTACGAGTTTCACCCACCAAGGGAGTTGCAAGATTCGGAATGAAGGGCAAGTTAAGCCCAAGATATATTGGACCTTACGAAGTGCTGGGCAAGGTTGGAGAAAGAGCATATCGGTTAGCCTTGCCTCCGAATTTGTCACAAGTTCAAAACGTATTTCATGTGTCCCAACTAAGGAAATACGTACCAGACGCGAGCCATATCCTGGAAGCTCAACCGTTGGATGTTAAGGAGGACATCACTTACGAAGAGCATCCCATAAAGATTGTGGATAGAAAAGATCAAGTCCTACGCCGACGCGTCATTCCATATGTCAAAGTTCAGTGGAGTAACCATACAGAGCGCGAAGCCACGTGGGAGCTTGAGGAGCAAATGAAGGAGCTATATCCACACCTCTTCCAATAAGGTACGCCAGTTTCGAGGACGAAACTTTTTGTAAAGGGGGTGGAATGTTATGCCCCGCACCCTCCGTAGGTTAATCAAAAGGCAAAGAAGGAATTAAACGGAGTTTAATGATAGTCAACGGAAATAAATGAGGCATTAAGTAAAAAGGATTAATTAGAAATTAATGAGAGGATTGAATATTAGAATTAAATTGTATTTAATTTTAGAATTAAATAATTAAGGTTTATCCTTTAAGATAATTAAGATAAAAGATATAATTTAGAAACATCAAATCTTACCCTAAATCCTTATTTAACTGACAACGTCAGTTTTCTCTCCTCCCCATTCTCAGACGGCGCAAACTTTTCTTTCCCCTAGGCGATTTTGAGGCCCCTCTGCAACCCTAAGGAAACTCTCTCCAGGAATCAATCAAATCCTCATCCGTTCTTCGTTTCTCTATCGAGTAATCACAGGCAAGTAATCATCTTATAAGTTCCTACGTTTTGCGAAAGAAAACTGGCCTATTTTGTTATCAAAGTGGATCACCATGCAGTAGTTTCATTTTGTGATTATTTGTATATGATCTATGTGCTTTGGTTTCGAGTTTTGGCCGATGTATAGGAGAAAGCATTCGTTGTTGTTGTCGATTATGTGAAATCCTGCAAATCCCTCCCCCGTGAACCCCTTCTTGTTGTGATTCCGTTGCTGCGTGGGTTTGAGGGAAAAAGGTGGGATTTTTGGAATTGATGAGGTTGGAGCAATTGCGTTCTAGGCTTGGATCTTGTTTGTCATGTGTATAGCGTTCGAATCTATAGTTTAAGCATAAATAATAGCAGAGATTAGGCTTGGATTGATTGGGATGAAGTTTGGATACGTTGGTGTTTATGGTTCTGCAGTTGTTGCAGAAAACGCAGAGGAAATTTTGGAGAAACCGCTGACATCGATCGATCGATGTCAGAGATCGATGTCCTCTGATGGACATCGATCGATCGATGTAGGTGAGGGCTGAGAGATCGATGTCCTCTGATGGACATCGATCGATCGATGTAGGGTGACCTGAGAGATCGATGTCCTCTGTTGGACATCGATCGATCGATGTAGGTAAGGGCTGAGAGATCGATGTCCTCTGTTGGACATCGATCGATCGATGTATAAGAGGCTGAGAGATCGATGTTCTCTGTTGGACTTCGATCGATCGATGTGAGGGTATGATGTCACATCGATCGATCGAAGTGAGGGGATGATGTCCATCAGTTTTGTGGGAAAATAGAGGAAGGAAGAGGGAAGCTCGGGGAGTCCTTGGGTGACCTTAGAGACTTCTTAAGACCTGATTAAAGGTAGTCTAAGTCTTGGGAACATGCCTTAGGATGGTGAAGCAACTTGGAGACTTCAAAGGGTTATTCGAATCGAATTTCAATGCGGATGACCTAGGAGGGTTAGGAAATGAACGTACGAGGTGTTATAGTGTTCTTTGAAAGAAAGATAGGAGTACTCGCATGAGTGTGTGGAGTTTAGTATCAAGACTAAGTGTTGATGACCTAGTTGAAGCATAAGCTTTGATGTGTAAGCTAGAGAAATCGTGTGTGTTACTTGTACTTGCGCATGTGAATATGAACTGCATATGTGAACGAGAAATGTGATTGAAACGAGGAGTCTTGCATCATGGCACGTGCATTGCATATGGTTTTAAAAATGAGATGTGCTTCGGTACATATTTGCGAAGGTGACCTGTAATGTAAACCGGGATGGAAATATAAGCCGGGGCGCATTGCAGGGCACAAAAGGCTGTAACGTAAACCGGGATGGAAATATAAGTCGGGGCGCGTTACAGGGTATAAAGTCCTCTGCAATGTTAATCGGGATGGAAATATAAGCCGAGGTGCATTGCAGAGTTTTACGAGATCTGTGATGTAAATCGGGATGGAAATATAAGCCGAGGCGCATCACAGAGCATACGAGCCTGTAACGTAAACTGGGATGGAAATATAAGCCGGGGCGCGTTACAGGGTAACGAGTTACGAGACCGGACATTGTGACATGCATTGCACTGAATTGAAAAGAAATGGCTCATGCATTTGTGATGGTGTAGTGTAGTGCATATTTGACATACATCACGAGAGTCGTTGTGGTATGGATGTGCGTGGTATTTGATTGTTATTGATTCGTTAATTGCGTTCAATTTGCTGTACTTGCTATTACGTGATTCGTTTATATATTTGGAAGTTTTACAAGACATGTGCCCCACAATTTCCTTGAATTATCTATTACTCATGTCTTGCCATGTGTTGATCTCGTATGTCTTATAAGCGGGTTACTTGCTGGCGTTTTCGCTAAGGGTACTGCCTTTGTCTTTGCAGATGAACCTAGTTACGACATGATTTTCATTGAGGACGACGGCAAGTGGGCAGAATGGGATGTTTAGACCGTGTGGAGTGGATTGATTAGATAGTTTTCCGTCATTTCTGTTTCTTAATTCATTTGGGATTTTAGATGGCTGCGACCATACACAGTTCCTTTGGTATTCACATTGTCTTTCGACGTTCTGCATTAATGGTTTAGATTGACGGGATATGTTTCCGCACTTATTTCTCTTACGTCATTGATGATGTGTATTCGAGAGATGAGACGTCTTGTAGTCTTCTCAGTAAGCTACGACGGGTGTACCGGTTCGGATTCCGCTGTCCGGGTCGGGGCGCTACAGTATGCATGGTCACTTGCCTGAGCAACGGCCTGAGCAGCTGCTCCTTTACCTTTCTTGGCGAACTCTCCCCACCATTCGGGGTACCCATGGATTTTGAAGCATTTTTCTCTGGTATGTCCTTTTCGTTTACAATGAGTGCACTCCATGTGACTCTTATCCTCCACTCCACGCCGTGATGGATGGCCTGAGCGTGGTGGTGGAGTTTCTGTCGATTTCCTCTGTCCGCCTGGGTTTGATTGTTTAACAGCCAATCCTTGTCCAACCCCATATGATGACTGATTTTCTGATGGGGTTGCAGCCAACACCCCTTCTTGCACACTAGTCCGTCTCAACTCGTTGTATGCCATCTCTACTGTGGGTCTTGGCTCCCTTTTCAGAATCTCCCTTTTTGTGTTGGAAAAACGGTCATCAACTGCTAAAAGCAGTTGATAAAGTCTCTGTTCCTGAACCTTTCTTACGTAGGTGACGATATCCTTCGGAGATTCCATGGGATTTGGATCCATGGAATCTATAGTCATCCATAAGCCTTGAAATTGGTCCCATAATGCTTCAAGAGTGCGGGTTCCCTGTTTAATCGTATAGCACTGTTTGTGGAGGTCGAAAGTTTGTAATGGGTCTCCTCCTGACCCATATGTAACGGCTAATCCATTCCATAGTGCCTTCGCAGTTGAGTACTTGGAAACATTATTCACTAAGCTATCATCGATGTTATCGATGAGCCAAGTGAATACTAATTGGTCACTTTGTTCCCATGACGGGTATAGTGGATCAGTTGGCAGGGGGTGGAGGAACCCCTGTGATGTGGGTGCTCTTCCCCCTGCCTCCTAGTGCAATTTTCATGAGTCTGCACCATAACGGGTAGTTTGTGCTGGTGAGTTTAACCTTCAATACCAGATTTGATGTCTGAGCTGGAATGGGCTGTGGGTTATTGAAGCTGTTCTGGAGGAATTTTGCAAACTGTTCAGATAAGTCAAAATTTGCAGGAAAACTGGGTTTAATTTCTGAACTTCCTGGTGTTGTTTCTGTATTTTCTGGAGATTGTGACATCTTGGTTATTTGTGTAGGCACGGTGAGACTGATTTTGGGCAGATACGGCAATTTGATCTGAACAGGGTTGAGATACGGTAAGAGGGCAATGAAGACACTTGATCTGAGCCAAACACAGACCAAAAGAGAAAAGGTACGACACTTGGTCAGAAAGGGAATGAAGGCAGTGAGGATACTTGACCTGAGCCTAACCCAGATCAAAAAAAACAGTTACAATACTCGGTTGGAGAGGAATATGGCGATGATGAGATATTCCTCTGAACCAATCGATTTCAAACAAGCAGATCAGGTCCGATTGATCGGAGCCTGCTCTGGTACCATGTCACAAAGTTTGAGAAGAAAACTTGCAGAAAATTTTGTATTCAGTAATTTTTTCTTGTATGTGTATACACTCACTGAGTATCCTCTTATAGGGCCTTTACATCTTTGTACAAGGAAGAAAATTAGCCTAATTAATTACAATCAAATCAGCCTAATTAATAAAAAATAAATCATTCCTAAAGTTAAGCCTTCCTTAATTTTGAATCCCTTGATTTTTGGTTTTCCATAATTAGCGCTTGCTAACAAATACACCATCATTACGGTGTCTTACTCACCCTGATTATTATGAGCTGGTATATAGCACACTATCATCACAGCATATGGCTCAATCAGCAGTGTACAACGATTCTTTGTAAATGTCATACATTGACCACAGAAAATATTTCTCCACGATTCAAGGTAATTTAAGAAAAGGGTAAAATATTATAGCACAGCACAAATAAATTTCAACACATAGGCCAAGATCAAACTTGTCCATGTTTCAGCTAGTGCATTTAGGGACTGAGCTCGGCTATTTGGTTGAGGATCTGAATGCAAATTGATAACTGAACTGACTAGTTCAAATTAAAAAGGGGTTGTTTAATCGAAAAGGATTCATAAAGGGTAAGAGCTGTCATTGGCATCGAACAGTAAGATGTAAACAAATTCCCAAATGATTACACTTGAACTTTAGACATGAAAGGAAAATGTATTGGCCGACCGGTCAAACGGCATCAGGGACCGAGCGACACTCTTCAACTCCAACGTGTTACAAAACTTATATGGTCGAAAACATGGTATTTGTTATGGATATATTGGAATCTCAAGGATAAACATGATGTTGATATACATTGTAGAGATAGACATTATATTAGATGTGAATATCCAACGTATTATATCTTTTGTATACCATGTATATCAGATTAGACATAGATATCCAAAAGGATTTGTCCAAGTTTATCTTCACTCCATGAGTTCTATAAATAGGACCACATATCATATATGAAATACACACCTTGAGATAAAGAGTTCTCTATTTTCTCTTTTCTCTTCTATACTATATTCTTGCTTGAGTTTATAACACGTTATCAGCACAAATTGCTCCAAAAAACAAAAACAAGTAGTCAAGAAAAGTATTAGAGAAAGAAGGGAAAGAGGGAGAACATCCTTAAAATTTTGCAGGTGCTACCAGCCTTGCGCAGGTCTGGAAAAACTGAATTTTTCGAGACATCCACCGTTGGATCATCACCAAGTTTTGACATAGTACTCCTAACACATAAAGGTATGTTTTGAACGGTGCAGATGTATTTTGGACACTTCTAGGTCTGGCCAAAATGGTAATTTCCGATACTGATTTTTCTGCCAATTTTTTTTTCAGAATTATGATTTGTTCATTTGTTGCGTTTCTCTTGTTACCTATTTCTATCTTATATTTGAAATATTTATAAAAGAACTAATCTAGCCTGAAGTCTAGATTTATTTTGAAAGAAGAAGAATAGTATATGGCTTGCAGCCATATCGATAAACTTTTATCATACCCGAAGCATGAATTGTTAACATGTCTGAAGCATTAATTGTTATCATACCCAAAGCATGAATCGTTTTATCATGTGTAAAGTATGAATTGTTAACATGCCTAAAGCATTAATTGTTATCATTCCCGAAGCATGAATCATTTGACATACCCAAAGCATAAATTGTTGACATGCCCGAAGCATGAATATTGTTATGCATGAAGCATAAATTGTTGTCATGAATAGTTATCATACCTATAGTATGAATAATTAGATTTATCTGAAGCATAAACAATTGATTGAAACATTGATATGCCTGAAGCATGATTAATAGACATGCCTGAAGCATGACGTACTTGAAGCATGATCCATGAGCCATTATACCCGATCGCGGTTTTAATCGATGAGCTAAAGAACGAGAACCTACAGCTTACCAATTTGCAACCAGGAGATTGATCAAGGCTCATTAGACAATTCCTTTTCGTTGGACTTTTGATGCATGGATTTGCTAATGATGAGCCAAAAAATACCTCCCGTTAGTCAATGACGGTCAACACTAAGCAAGAGTATAGAAGCGACTAAGTACTGCAGGTCGGCCTGAAGACTGACCAAGTCATATGCGGACGAATAGTCTACCTCGGCTACAGAGGCCCCTCGCCATCTCGGTCATATGGTCAGCACCCTACTGGAACTAACAGGTCACCTCGGCCATAGCGGCCTCACCTCAGCCTAAGGGTCTCACCTCGGCTTAATGGCCTTACCTCGGCCAAGGGATTTTAGCTCGGCTTCAGAGCCTCGTCTCAGCCGGAATAGCTTGGCTAGAGAACCTCGGCCCAAGCATTTTATTGCGAGGCCTCGGCATCTCTGCCTTTCAACATGGCACCTCGGCCATAACAGCTTAGCATCTCGGACATCTAGAAGATGTCGGTTACACATCCAGCTCGGCCAAAAGAAACCAGCCCTCGATTCCTAAGCCCTCAACAGTTCATCTCGGCCACAGGTCTCTGACTACTGACCTCGGCCAGGTTACAACAGTCATAATCCTGTATGCTACGTGGCCTACATGCAATCTTATCTCTCCCCAGATGTCGACCATACGAAGGGAAGAAGCCAGCACAGCAATCTCAAGCAGCCACGCAGTTGCCATGCAAGCTGGCCAGACGTCCTCATTTCATCCATCTGGGACACGCAGCACCCAGCTTCGCCAAGTATAAAAGGGCTTCCACAACAGAAAGAAGCCCAAGTTTTTCCAAATCTTTCCAAGCCTTACCAAGTCGGAAGGAAGACACTCATCAAATTCACCCCAGCTCGGCTAATACACTCTGGCCGACCTCAAACAGGTTTCATAAAAATCATTCCCGTACAAGCTATATGCTAGAATGTCCACAACTGACTTGAGCGTCGGAGGATTTTTTTGGGGCAGTGCCCTGGGACCCCTAACGCTTTCTTTCTTTTCTCAGGCTTCCAAGAAGGATTATTGACGGAGTAACGGCCTAAACTCTGGATATTTCGACTTTTACATTGGTGATAAATCCGACATCATTATATTGGCGCTAGAAGGAGGGCTTGAACCTCCGGGTCTCTCTACCTTCGAAATATCAATTCAAGGCATTCCCAACAACTCTTCTTAGCCGACCTCGGAAGCTATCAAGAGAAAGATGAGCCAAGAAGACAACCAAAGGTCTTCTCTGCAACCAATTGCTCAGTGCTCCAAGGAACCAAAGGGGTTCTCAACTCCTAACATTTTCTCGTATGAAGAGCACATGCGGGCTATACGTTATGTGGCTCAAAATCCAGCCGCCTTCCAAACGGTAATGGAGTTAAGAGCAAAAGCCTTAGCAGAAGGTACCAGTGGTCCCTTTCCCAGCGTTTCCAGTGCACAGGAGTTGAGATATTCCCCATCTCGGCCAGGATATCATTCTGAATGTCAAGCCGAGATGGTGGCAGAAGCAGGATATTCAGCACAAAGGTCTGATTACCAGGGTATACAGGGCACCCTGATTTCACCTCTGCCATTTAGGCCTGAAGAGCATATCCAGGCCTCACGGCGAGAAAGAGCATCTGTCAAAGTTCAACTTGGAGGTCAGGGTAGAGAAAGAAGTTCTTTGTTAGCTTCAAAGGCCCATATCCTCTCCTACATAAGAAAGAAAGGGCTGGCCAGAGAACCTCAGCCTCTTGCAGGACCACTCCACAAGAGGAACTTACAACTCTACTGCCTCTATCACCATGATATTGGGCATGACACAGAAGATTGCAGGCAACTTGGCCAAGAAATTGTGCGCCTGATTGAACTGGGCCATCTGCAGCAATTTTATGATCTGCGGTCAAACTTGCCCGGCAGATCTGGCTTAGACAATCCCCGAGATGGATGCCAATCTAAACAACAGTTCTGACTGCAAGCAAGGCTGCTATGACAGTAAGCCGAGCTATAAGCGGGGACTGATTTTCTTGTACAGTTGAAAATCCCCAGTGTGGTTTAGTAATGAGTCTGTACAGCAGTCGATAAAGTTAGTCACCCTTCGGTGCATGAGACTTCTCAGCAATAAAAGTTCGTGTTCATCCAACTCACAATGTTGTGGACATCTCTGTGGAACTGAAGTTTCTTACAAAAAGACCTCGCCACGCACGAGGCAGATGCCCGCTATAGGGTACAAAAAGACCTTGGCAGGAACGAGGCAGATGCCCGCTATAGGGTACAAAAAGACCTCGGCAGGAACGAGGCAGATGCCCGCTATAGGGTATAAAAAGACATCGGCAGGAACGAGGCAGATGCCCGCTAAAGGGTACAAAAAGACCTCGGTCGGAACGAGGCAGAAGCCCGTAAAAAGGTGGAAAAAGACCTCGGCAAGACCAAGGCGAATGCCGCTAGAGGGTACCTCAAGACTTCGGCCTGCCCGAGGCAACCTGCTAAAGGAGATTCGTATGATCTTGGCAGATCTGGAAAAGGTCAGGGGGCAGATACCTTTATATCTCACCTCGGCCAGCATACGTTGGATATGCTCAGAATTATCCCTTTATATGGGATCTCGGCCAAGGCAGTTCTAGATTCTCTTATTTAGCTCAGCGTGACAAGGTAACTTTTATTTTGTCAATCTTTTATTAAAATTGAGCAGGTTTAATAAGACCGACATTCAATCTCGTCAATAATAAAACTTGAAAAGCTCAGTTACGCTAGTCTGCGGACATGGTTTCTTTTAAAGAGATTTGTTCAAGATTAATAAGGCCGACGTATGATTTCGGCAACAAAAAGTTTTAAGTTGAAAACACAAACGCCAAAATCTCGGAAACAAACGAGAACTGCAAATTAAGAGGACAGAAACTTTCATTGATGATAAGAATACACTTGTTACAATCTAAGCCTAGATTTGCTCTTCATCTTCACGCAAGTCTGCCCCATCAGTGAATTTCTGGAACTGAGCCTCGAATTCGGCCTCAGCATTGTTGTTATAAAGCTCAAGTAGCCGAGGATCCTCTTTATTCAGCTGAGGGCATACCTCGGCACAGACATCAATGGCCTTTGATTGGCCCATCTGCAGAACCGGGCCTTGCAGCAGCACCATGTTTTCTTCAAAGAGTTCAGATTTTCTAAACTCCGCCACTGCCTCAGCCTTAGCCGCTGCTAGCCGAGCTGCAAAATTCGATGCTTGCTGCTCCAATTTCTCTTGCAGAGATGTAATCACGGCATCCTTCTGCCCCGACTCTGCCATTACTTGGTTGTAGCACGCCTCCAGGTCGGCATTCCTCTTCTCCAGCCCGGCTATCAAGGAGTTAGCTGTAGCCCATTTGATTTCAGCCTCTTCCTTTTGTCCCTGAAGGTTGTTGTTTTCTGCCTTCAAGGACGTGATGTCTTGGGAAGCCACTTCAGATTCTTGGATTTTGGCGGCTAGCTGACTTTGCAGCTCTTCACTTCGGTTGATGAGTTCACACAATTGAATCTTCAGCTGGTTTACCAAAACGTTAGTAAAACCTCAATGGGTATAACAAAACAGAGTTAGTTCATACCATGGCAGAGTTAATATGAACAGAGTTAACCAAGTTGCCCCAGGATGCGTTTGAAACACGCTGTTTGTCCAGAGGCAGTATTAAGCTGTTCATCTTTTTGGCCACAGCTGGAACCAACACGGTGTCGGCCTCATCAAACTCGCCCACCGTTAGAGTTTGCTCCTGGGCTGGCGGCATCTCGGCCTCAGGAATGGGGGCGTCTTCCCTTCGTCTTTTCCCCAGTACAGAGCTCTCATTCTGCTGGGTCTGTCCGAGATCAATTGGGGCTGGACTCTTCTGAGGGATCTCGGCCCTTACCTCTGCTATAATAATCCGAGTAAGAAAAACCACCCAAGGGAACAATTCAATAGATTAGGAAATGTAACATACCTGGAGTGGTTGATTCAGATGCAATTGTAATTGCTTGGTTCACCTCGGCTTCGGCAATGCCTTCAGCTGGGGGCAGACCTTGAGCAGCCTCGGCCCTTGCCTTAGCAGTTTGAGCTTTCTTGCGGGATGCAGCCTTGGCAATCTTGGCTGCAAACTCTTTGCCTCCGGGAGCCATGGAACCTGTATAAGGTACATAAGGTTAAGTGGGGGCAGACAAAGAACAAAAAAGAGCACAAGTACCAAAGCATACCCCGGACTATTGCCAAATTCTCTGGAGAAAGGGGCTTATAATGGGGACCTGAAGCTAAGGAGCTCAGGTCGGCTGCTTTCAGTACTGAGTCATTCACCCAATGCCAGTCAATGACTGTGGGCAGGGAATACAACTTGGCTGCCTCATCACAGTACTCCGAGCTCGGCTTCATGTTGTCGGCTTTACCCGACTTCTATATGTCCAGCCTAGGCAGCCCTAACTTCTTGATGTAAAAAAATCTACCTTTCCAGTTCTTCTTAAAAGTAGGTATGTGAACAACAAAATTGAAATCCTCAGGAGTTACTCTCTTGGTAAAGTAGTACCAACTCTTAGAGGTTCTACAGGAAAACAAACTTCTAAAGATCCTCTGATCGAAGGGGATCTCGGATGCTCTAAGGAAGAGAAGAAAAGATAGAATAATTTTCAAACTATTAGGCTTGATCTGAGGAAGCCTAAGATTATATGAGTGAAGAATTCGAAATAAAGAGACTGGGACAGGAAGACGAAACCCAGAATGAAAATACTCTTCATAGATGGCCTCATATCCCGCAGGAGGGTCATAGGCTGTTTGATTGGGCAAAGGAAGGAGGGGGTCAAATTGTTCAATGTCAATATCGTACATACCACATATCAAGGAAACGTCCACCTCGGACAGAGTACAGAATGATCCTTGGACCTCTGATGAAGGAGACCCCCTATAAACTACTCCCATTGGCAGACTTGAAACCCTAGACCTAGGAGGATCTGCGGCAGTTCCTGGAGCAGGGATGGTTTCTGCCTGCTCCGGTGAAACCTCAACTACGGTTACAGCTCTGCTCGGCGGAGCTCGGCCACTAGGGCCGGCAACATCACCAGCGCCACCTGATGGCCGAGCTGGAAGACGGTTCTCAGAGATAACCGTCCTTTCTGATCAGGAACTGAAAGTTCCCTCGTTACCGATGTAGGAAGCTCCCTCAGAGCGGTTTTGTGAATCAGAGGCGGAAGACATGGAAGCTAGAAGAAGACTTACAGGCAATTCGCCGGAAGAGAAGGAAGAGAACTGCCGAGGTGCAGAGAGCGCCGGAGCAGAGCAGTACTTAGTCGCTTCTATACTCTTGCTTAGTGTTGACCGTCATTGACTAACGGGAGGTATTTTTTGGCTCATCAATTGCCCCCCAGATTAGTTTGGCCGAGCTGACCTGTGAGGTCTGAATAATCTGTTGAGACTATCGTCCCTTGCTGAGGTGTCATCCTTTGTACCAGCCATTATACCTCCAGTGAGTGAAGAGTACGAAACGTCAATTTCTTGGCTGTAATGAGTGGACTGAACTGACCAGACAAATGATCTTTCCTGGCACGTGTCCATCTCGGGTTGGTTCGTCCTGCATAATTACTGTCTGTGCAAACCAAGGTGACGACGGTATAGCTTTTTAGACCGGTGGTTCATGACTCGGTGTCAGCCAGCCTTAAATGGGGCGTGGGAATCGAGGTTGGTGCTCCCAAGGTGACCTTTGGAATGGTCGGGATCGTTGCCTATAAATAGGTCTTTCCCCCTCATTTTCACTCTTTCACCTTCCTGATCTCATTTAACCCTAGCTTTAGCTCTTCCCTGGTGTCAGCTTCCTCTCCGGCGTTAATCCGAAGACTGACCAAGTCATATGCGGACGAATAGTCTACCTCGGCCACAGAGGCCCCTCGCCATCGTGGTCATATGGTCAGCACCCTACTGGAACTAACAGGTCACCTCGGCCATAGCGGCCTCACCTCAGCCTAAGGGTCTCACCTCGGCTTAATGGCCTTACCTCGGCCAAGGGATTTTAGCTCGGCTTCAGAGCCTCGTCTCAGCCGGAATAGCTTGGCTAGAGAACCTCGGCCCAAGCATTTTATTGCGAGGCTTCGGCATCTCTGCCCTTCAACATGGCACCTCGGCCATAACAGCTTAGCATCTCGGACATCTAGAAGATGTCGGTTACACATCCAGCTCGGCCAAAAGAAACCAGCCCTCGATTCCTAAGCCCTCAACAGTTCATCTCGGCCACGGGTCTCTGACTACTGACCTCGGCCAGGTTACAACAGTCATAATCCTGTATGCTACGTGGCCTACATGCAATCTTATCTCTCCCCAGATGTCGACCATACGAAGGGAAGAAGCCAGCACAGCAATCTCAAGCAGCCACGCAGTTGCCATGCAAGCTGGCCAGACGTCCTCATTTCATCCATCTGGGACACGCAGCACCCAGCTTCGCCAAGTATAAAAGGGCTTCCACAACAGAAAGAAGCCCAAGTTTTTCCAAATCTTTCCAAGCCTTACCAAGTCGGAAGGAAGACACTCATCAAATTCACTCCAGCTCGGCTAATACACTCTGGCCGACCTCAAACAGGTTTCATAAAAACCATTCCCGTACAAGCTATATGCTAGAATGTCCACAACTGACTTGAGCGTCGGAGGGTTTTCCTGGGGCAGTGCCCTGGGACCCCTAACGCTTTCTTTCTTTTCTCAGGCTTCCTAGAAGGATTATTGACGGAGTAACGGCCTAAACTCCGGATATTTCGACTTTTACATTGGTGATAAATCCGACATCATCAGCAAATGACTTCTTTTCCTTTTCCTTTGCATTTGTTGTCACTTTCTCTGGCTTCATAACCATCTATTGCTGGAATGGATTAAAAACCATAAAATGAGAACTAAGCCTGCTTTTCATTTAAACTTTAGGTGTGCTGTTCAATTTCCGAAGTTGTATTAAGGCCACAATACTTTTGTAGGAAATTTCATTTCCGATTTGCATATTTTACTTCTTCTTCGTCTATGTGACGTTTCTATTTTGTTTGCAAAGTGCTATAAACCATATTTGGTTGCATTGTACTTTTCTTCTTGAACGGTACATTTTCACTATATCTTTTTGGCAATAATTATTTTGTGTTTACCGCGATTCACATTTACACAATAGAAATATTTCTTTGTATCGTTTATTTGATTTGTATATATATGCCTGAAGTATATCAATGTCACTATTTATATTTGACATACCTGAAGTATGAATAATTGTCATGTCTGAAGCAACCAAATGAAGAAACTTGTTTACGGTGCAAACTTAAATGAATGATAATCGAAATATTCAATTTGAATTTGTTGCTTCCTTTTCCGTTTATATGCCATGAAATAAATGGTTTAAGCTAAAGGTTATGTCTTGTAAACACTTTGGCTTAACTTAATAACAAAATATATATGTGGGTTTTCGTAGTACATTGAATAGATTTTCATATATATTGAGAAAATCTGTAGCCAATGGAAAAGGTGAATCATTAATAAAATGAAGATGTGATAAATATAACGTACACGTAATTTCTGTCTAGAAAGTCGGTACTTAAACGGGACCGTCTATGACCCCACCGTCTGCCTGGGATTTTACGTGGAATGGTAATACTGTCTAGGAAAATGATTGTGATCCTTCCTGGGTATTTCTAAATTGGTTCAATTCACATTTTTATTATGATTTCATTTTTTGTTGATATCATATAAGGGGTTATCATATTATATAATTTGTTAGTCATTACACGATTACACAGTAGCCATGCCTGAAGCATGAATCGTCAACATGCTGGAAGCATAAGAAGTCGACATGTCGAAAGCATAAATAGTCGACATGCCAGAAGCATGAGTAGTCGACATGCCGGAAGCATAAATAGTCAACATACTTAAAGCACGAATGGAGGATATGTCTGAAGCACAAATAGTTGTCATGCTTGAAGCATGAGTAGTGGACATACCCGAAGCATCAATAATCGACATGCCTGAAGCATGTGCATATTTAACTCGACTATCATTAACTCGACTATGGATTATTATATTGAGAACTCTAATTCACGAGATGATAGCATTGGCTCTGTCCTTCCTTTTGAATATTACCCGTCTATCTTTTGACATAATCTTTTGCAGAACACAAATTAATGTGAAATCATTATATTATTTATTGTATCCAGAATGTCCATTTAGATTATGCATTATTTGAAGTATTTTGAGTGTTATACTAATCTGTTTTGGATGTCAAGTTTATTTGAATTCAAATTTTGTTATTTATGATATTGATTGAACTCAAATCTTGAAGTGGTAAAACAAGGAAAAGCCTCAAGAAAATACCAAGGCTATGAAAAATGGTGCACCGAATAAGCAGACATGTTATTAATGTTGAGCCTAAGGCCAATGGTCCGTACTTGTCACCAAGTAATTTTCTTGATCTTTATCAAGACATCCCAAAAGGATGAAGGCAATAGACAACTAGTGCATTTTGCCTAGGTTGGTAACATTACATTCATTAATATATGAATAGTGTTTCCTGGAAAAACAACATTGACTATTTCTGAGTTGATGTTCAAGAATTAATTTTGATATTAACATATCATCCAAGGTGAATGATATGGACATTTGTGCAGTTGACAGTGGAATGACACACACAACAGGCTCCGGAAGACTTCTAATTGGCAAAAGCAAATGCTAGTGCAAATTTGCGTACTACGACATCGATTGAGGGCTCCAGAAGGGCAACCATTTTATTAATGGATGATACATGTATTGGTTAATATGTCATCATTTTCCACCAAGTCGAAAGGAAACTATTGAGTTTAAAAGATATACGTCTTAATGTCGTTCATATTGAACCATGAATGAGGGGAATATGAAATTTTTATAGACAATGGTTCAAGCCAGAATCTTGTTAAAGAAAAACTCCAAATTTTCTCATATGGATTGTATTATGCGACTCTACATCCAGTCAAATGTAATATTGTGATGAACCAGAAGTTCGATAATCCAAAGTTATTTATGACATAATCGACTTGGTCACCCAGATGAATAATGCTACGTACAATTGTACAACACTCACATGTGTACTCTTTAAAGAACCAGAAGATTTTAGAAACTCTTTCATGAACAAAAAGATTACATTATCTCATGATTTTGTATGTGTTACTCGTTCATGTGAGTTTGCTTTCGAAAAGACTAGTAGCCTTTGCCAAGATTCTTGCTCAGGTTATGTGATTATCCGATTATATTCATTAACTATTGATAATACATGTGGTTTTATATCCCAATCTTTCAATGATTATTGTATGTCTTGAAATTGGCGTTAATCATTCAGTTGCAAGTGTGCACACTTAAAATGGCCCAGCATTGTCATTTATTAAACGTTTACAACTGATTGCTAGACGTTTCATTTTAAGGTCCAATTTAACCATATGAGCTTAGGGACATGCAACTATACATGCATCAGCATTGATTTGGCGAGTTAGTTTTTCCACTGTTAGGGAGAGAGAAAGTGCTGGTTCCTGAAGAACGGCGTGAAATTACATGGAACATTCCTTCACTATCTCACCTTAACACACGAACAAATCAATGCGAGCAAGAAGTAAAATGATAACAAAATCCCACGTTTTGGCGATGAATACGCCGATTCAACTTGATGTCTCTGAAGGACATGATAATGATATACCAAAAACAAGTCTAAAACATGGACGCCCAGTTGGTGTAAAAGATAAAAGCCCTCGAAAGAAAATGGTACAAATAATACTCCAAAAGAGAATACTCAACAAGATATTAGATGTTCACAACTTGAAAGCGCTATAGAAATAAGAACTAGTCAGTCTAAAAATCAATAAACAAGTTGTTCCGAAAGGAGCAAGTGAACACAATTTTGAAAAGATCTCTTTGAATTATAAGAGAAAATTGGGATAGACAAATCATTATTGATCATGTTTTGATTAAGGAATTGCATGGCATGGATAAAATACCTATTGATGCCTGGAAGTGTTTAGGAGATGAAGGGGTTAAATGGTTAACCACACTGTTCAACCTTATTTTCAAAACAGAAAAAATGCCAGATAAGTGGAGAAGGAGTATGGTGGTCCCTATATATAAGAAAAAAGGAGACGCACAATATTGTGGGAATTACAGGGGGATTAAATTGCTAAGTCATACTATGAAGTTATAGGAGAGAGTAATCGACACTAGGATTAGGGGAGACACTCAAGTTATAGTGAACTAATTTAGTTTTATGCCAGGACGGTCAACTACGGAAGCAATACACATCCTAAGGAGATTGATGGAGAAGTATAGGGAGAAGAAGTGCGATCTACATATGGTTTTCATCGATCTTGAAAAAGCGTATGATAGTGTACCACGTAGCATGATCTGGGATAGTATGGATGCAAAAGGGGTTTCTATAAAGTATATAGACATAATTACGGATATGTATGCTAAGACAAAAACAACTGTTCGTAAGCCTGTGGGAAATACAAACTTCTTTCCAGTGGAGATAGGCCTCCATCAAGGGTCTGCGTTAAGCCCATTTGTTTTTGCAGTTGTCCTTGATGAGTTGTCAAAGCCGATCCAGGAGTTAGTTCCATGGTGTATGCTTTTTGCTGACGATATTGTATTAGTCGCAGAGAGGAGACATACCCTGAGTATGAGACTAGATCACTGGAGAGATGTTTTAGAGAGAAAAAGCTTAAGGATTAGTCGCTCTAAGACCGAGTATCTGCATTGCGACTTCAGTGGTGCAGCTGACGGTGAGAATAGACAGGTCACCATCGAGGGTCAGGTGGTACCACAAATAAGTAAGTTCAAGTACCTAGGGTCAGTTGTACAGCATGATGGAGACATAGATAGTGATGTAGCACACCGAGTTCAGACAGGCTGGTGTAGATGGAGGGCGGCCTCAGGGGTGCTGTGTGGCAATAATTTTCCAACTAAATTAAATGAAAAATTTTATAGGGTGACAGTGCGACCGGCAATGTTATATAGAACAAACTATTGGGCCATCAAGAGGCCCCAGTCATAGAAGATGAAAGTGGCAGAGATGAGAATGCTGAGGTGGATGTGTCGGCATATAAGGCTAGACCGGATCAGAAATGAGGTATTTCGGGAAAGGTTAGGGGTGACTAGTATAGCAGATAAGATAAGGGAGGGGAGACTAAGATGGTTTGGGCATGCCAAGAGAAGACAGACAACGACGCTTGTCAGAGCAGTCGAAAGCCTCATTGTAGAAGGGAAGAGGAGTAAAGGCAGGCTCAAACTGACTTGGGATGAGCGGATTAGGCATGACCTATTAGATTTGCACATCTTCGAGGACATGGTCCATGATAGGAGTTCATGGAGACAGATGATTAAGGTTAATGAGGTTTAGGCAGGATATAAGGACACCTTAGAGTATACTTAGGGGCTTAGATAGTATCTACGCTTTGGGTGGATTTTTGCACTTTTTTGGTTTTGTTTCTTTATCTTTATCTTGCATTTTATGTGCATATACACGTTTATGACCATTTTCATATGGAGAACTTCGTATTTGTGTTTACTGAATTTTCTCACTAACACACTAGCACGTCATATTTCCTATTACTGTGGCATTTATGCAGGTACAGCCAGAGCCGGGGATCTCACTGGAAGCAAACTCTCTATCCTTAGGGATAAAGGTATTGTTTGTCTACCGCTCACCCTCTCCAGACCCTAACGATAGCTTTTATTGTCGTTGGGATAAACTGGGTATATTGATCATGATGATGATGATGATATGAAATTATGAATCAGGATCCTGTAGCAATGTTAACTGAAAAGTACTGACGCAGAAATCATTGGTCAAAATAGAAAGATGCAATCCAAACCCCTGAAGGAAAAGTCGCAAAGCATTTGGACCGGTAGTCCAAAACCCTTGAAAGGAAAGTCGCATTCGCAAATTATTTGACCTGCAGTCAAACCTCTGAATGGATCAAACATATTGGATATAAATGGGTTTTCACAAAGAACTAGGCTTGACTATGATGAAACATATTCTCCGATTATTGATGCCATAACATTACAATATTCAGTCAGCCTAGCAGTCACTTAAACCTTGATATGCGGTTAATAAATGAAGTTACTGCTTACTCATGTGAATTATAAGATGATGATATAAAATCCCAGAAAGATTTAAATTGCTTGCAGCATGTAATCAAAAGATGAATGAACTATACTCAATCAAATTATAGAAATCATTGTATGGATTGAAAAAATTTGGCAGGATGTACATGTTGATGATTTAAATCTTATTGGAATTTCTGAAGAGCTTACTAAAACCTCTAGTTGTACCATAAAAGAGTTTGAGATGAAAAACTTTGAGAAGATCAAATATTCTCTCGGCCTGCAGATCGAGCCTTGATTAGTCATAGCATGGTACGATCAAAAAAACTCATTTCGACCACCAGAAGATAACGAAGAATTATTAGGTCCTGAAGTACCATGTCTTAATTTGTTGGTGTTTTAAAGTATCTTGCGAATTTCGATACCATGTATAGCATTTTCAGTGAAATTATTGAGAAAGTATAGTTCAACACAACACGAAGATATTCAAATGATGTCAAACACATTTTTATCTTCTTGGAACACCATAAGAGTGTTTATACTACTCAAGGAAGGTAGCTCCACAATTAGCAGGTTATGTTGATGCTGGCTATCTATCTGACTCGCATGAGGAAAGACCACAAAATAGATATGTTTTGCAGCGGTCATATTATAGAGATGAGTGAAACATACAATAACAACCATCTCTTCATCATTATAAGATTTTGGCATTGCATGAAGCAAGCTATGAATACATTTGGTTGAGGTCGATGATTCACTATATCACAGACAACGACATCATTATTTGAGGATAATGGAAGATGTATTGCTCAAGTTGAAAATGTCTACACCAAAAAAGAGAGAAGCATATATCACCAAAGTTCTTCTACACTTATGACCTCGAGAAGAATGGTGATATTAATATCCAGCAGATACGATTAAAGCAGAATTTTGCTGACTTGTTCACAAAAGCATTACATTTAAAGAAATGGTCTACAACATTGGAATGCATCGACTCAAAGATCTCTTACCAACATCAAGAGGAGTGTGATTACTACATGCACACTGTACTCTTTTTCCTTCGTCCAAGTTTTTTATTCCACAGGGTTTTTCTTGGCAAGGTTTTAACGAGGCAGTGTATCATACTTACCAATTATTATGAATGTGTACTCTTTTTTCTTCGACCAAGTTTTTATCCCACTGGATTTTTCTTGGCAAGGTTTTAATGAGGCATATTCTATAAAGTTTGGATATCCAAGGGGAGTGTCATGGATATATTGGAATCTTAAGGATAAACATGATGTTGATATACATTGTAGAGATAAACATTATATTAGATGTGGATATCTAAAGTGTAGGACCTGTATATCACCACTAGAAGGGGGTTGAATAGTGGGTGCGGAAAAATTGGTTTTTAGAACTTTTTCTTACCAACTACCCACTTCTGAAAACAGATTTTGTTTTCAGATCATGTTTTGGATTAATGGAATGATCAGGTTCTAGACCTCCAAAAATCGTAAAATCTAGTGACAAAGTACTTTCATATGTTATGTATATGTCATAAAAATTCCAGATTAAAATTCAAAGTATAAGACCTTAAAAATACGTTTTTACTGAGATTATGTAAATCTGCCAGAAACTGTTTCTCAAAATGAAAAATTTATTCATATTAATTTACAACTCCAAATGATCTGAAAATTTTATGGAATGACCCTTAGGATATGTACTTTAAAGGATTTAAACAGTTTTTCAAAATTTTGTTGGTAAAAGAAAAGAACACCTTTCACATGGTAGATACACCATATGACATTGTGATAGCAATACTGTATTAAGTATAGAAGGAAACGTAAAATACAAAATTTGAATTTACTATAATCTAGTTGAATAAGGTCATATAAATGATATCCTATTACGATGCATTATACATCGAGATCCGATATTGAAGCAACAATGATTAATTTAATACAAAAACGTATTATTGATTACAAGACGATGCTTATAGGTAAAGGATGTTATTATTCTTTTTTTTTCAAATGGAGCGTGTAGCGATTCGGTCCAAAAATAAACGGGCCAACGTCCTTCCTGTATTTTAATAGAAAAATACTTCCTTGAATGAAATTTTGCTATGAGAATATGTGTTACTTAGGTATAGACTCGAGTATATCAATTTCTGATCAACTCTGTCTTTAAATAAATACTGGCCAAACGAAAATATATTTTAAGGAACTACACATACATATATATATATGCGTTAGAAATAATCAATCAGAAAAAATCATAGATATGATAGTATCTTAGTGATTTATGTCTTGAATCGTATCATATCGTATCATATCATTCTGTATTTATTGGACATCATAGATAGTGTGTAGACTAGACTATAAATAGGACTTACGTATTATTCTAAAAATCAATGAAATACGATTTTCATTCACGATATCTCAATCCAACATAGTATCAAACTGGTGTTTCTGATCCAAACGAAAACCCAAAAAACCACCGGTAAAACACCGACAGCAGACACCAAAAACAAGAAAAAGTTCATTTTTTTCCAACCACCGCCGGAAGCCGTCGCCGACAAATCGTCGGGAACAGCACCAACAAAAAACAAACCCGCTCTTCTCTTCCTTTTTCAAATTCCCAACCAAAATTCTCTGTTTCATTCCTTGATTAATTCAACAATACCATTTTCCCTAGTTGTCGTTAGACATTCATTAAAAAAATGGTTGAAGTAGAGACGGAAACACCAAAACAGTTCGATGTGCTTTTGAGTAAAAGCTGTTATGGTGGTGAGACGTTCAGCTTCAGTAAATTTAGTATTTGTGGAAATAAGAATGGGACTAGTGCTAGTCCATCTTCCACTCAAAAGGTATCAGTTTCCACAGTTCCTGCACCAGAAATGAATTTTGCATCACCAAATGGCAGAGATCGCCGCTTGAGGGAGAAGAAGACTGAGGCCAAGAAGGCTGTACCAATTGATAAAGCACGGATAGAGAAGGAACTAAAGCCACTAAAGCCCAGCCGCTGTGGAAGGAGAAGAAGAGCGACAAAATCAGGAGGTACAGGGGTTAGGGACTCTTATCCCCAACCCCAAGGGCTTAAACTTGCAAAGTTAGTCCCTGGAGTTTTTGAAATTACAGATGTAGTCCCTGAATTTAATGAAATTACAGATTTGCCCTGTGGGTTGTATGAAATTACACACAAACCCCACAATTTTACCGAAACTCTAAAAAATGACCCCAGAACCTAGAAAATTATCTCAAGCTCATCACACGAACTCTACCTCCCGTATACGTTCAGATAAAAGCCATGAATGGATCTTCGGTTGCGGAGCCACTGACACTGTCCAATGACCCTAACGACTTTTTATACCTCTCTAAACCCTCGAAAACGTACATTGAAACTGCTAGCGATGAATTAGTGTCGATACAAGGTGAACGCCCCATTACGATTTCTCCACACATGCGACTCAATAACTGTCTTTATGTCCCTGCTTTATCCTCAAAATTGTTATCTGTTAGTCATGCCACCAAAGAGCTCAAGTGTGTAGCTCTCATGTATCCTCATTTTTGCCTCTTGCAGGACATACATAAGAATGAGATAATTGGACGTGAGACTGAGCGAGGAGGCTTGTACTACATTGACGAGGTCACTCAACAGGATCGGTTTATGCTCGCTCACAGGACGACCAACAGGCAACTCTGGCTATGGCACCGACGTCTAGGTCACCCTTCATTCAGTTACCTTAAACTTTTATTTCCCAGTTTGTTTACCAACAAGACAATTCATATGCCTTGTGAGACGTGTATTCGTGCAAAAAGTCACCGTGCTACCTTTCGACCAAATAATACTCGAGTCGGCAATATCTTTTTATTGGTGCATTCTAACATATGGGGACCAACACATATACCTATTCATAGCCAGTTTCAATATTTCTTATTATTCATTAATGATTTCTCCCGGATGACATGAGTATACTTCCTAAAACACAAATCTGAAGTCCGAGAAAAGTTTATCCATTTCTTTCACATGGTCCAAACACAATACAATACCAAAATTCAGATCCTATGCTCAGATAATGGTCGCGAATATGTGAATGAACGTATGAAATTGTTCTTCCAAGATAACGGATTGATACATCAAACAACTTGTCCAAATACACCACAACAAAATGGTGTAGCCGAAAGAAAAAATCGCATCATCCTCGAAATGACACGAGCTATGTTACTCGAGTCACGTGCCCCCAAACACGTCTGGCCCGAAGCGGTCGCTACTTCAGTCTATCTACTGAAACGACTACCCACAAAAGTTTTTGACCTTTAGTCTCCCTTACAAACGTTAGCTTCTAAAACAAGCATTCCATCATCCATGACTCTTCCCCCTCGTGTTTTTGGTTGCTCCGTCTTTGTACATGTCCCAAAAACTGAACGTTCCAAACTGGACTCCTGTGCCGAGAAATGTGTGTTCGTCGGGTATGCTGTCCACCAGAAGGGCCACAAGTGTTATAATCCCACTGCTCGATGAATATATGTCACAATGGATTGTGTATTCCTTGAATCCGAGTATTTTTTTCAATAACCGCCCTAGCCTTCAGAGAAAGGAATTGAATAAGTCCTTAGACTGGGTACATAGTTTTGGTTTTATAGAGATTGGCCAACAAGAACGAGTAGATGGCACCACCGAGGAGACCTCTCCCAACGAAGAAAGGGCCGACTAGCTAGTTCCCACTACCGATGAGTCTCCTTTGGTGAAGTCCAAGAAGAGGTAAGTGATCCACTTCCTAATGAAGAACTCTCTGTTGTGCCTAATGTACATAATACTGATAATCCGATCGAGAGACAGGTGCGGGTCCATCCTGAAAGAAAGAACAGGGGTATATCTCCGGATAGATACTCACCAGAACAATTGTCCCGAACATCTAGATATCCTGTCAATGTAGCCAGGGGAGAGTTGCAGAGTGTGCTAAGGCGTTCTATTCTACTCTATGCTCTGAGACTATTCCGCGTACCATTCAGGAGGTGAGCAAAAATGGTGAGTAGAGAAAGGCAATTGAAGCAGAAATGGACGCCTTGGAGAAGAATGAGACATGGAAAAAGTGTGAGCTGCCGAAAGGAAAGAAACCAGTGGGCTGTAGGTGGGTGTTCACCATCAAATACAGGGCATATGGGACAGTTGAGAGGTATAAAGTCAGACTTGTGGCGAAATGATACACACAGACGTATGGCATAGACTACTCAGAGACGTTTTGTCCGATTGCGAAGATTGACATCATTAGAGTATTGTTTTCAACCGCAACCAATAAAGATTGGCCTCTTCATCAGTTTGACGTTAAGAATGCGTTCCTATATGGGGAGTTAAAAGAAGAGGTATATATAGAAGCTCCACCAGGTTTTTCTGATGAGTTTCGAAAAGGTGAAGTCTGCTGGCTCAGGAAAGCTCTCTATGGTTTAAAACAATCGCTATGAGCATGGTTTGAACGGTTCACTGTGGTCATGAAAAAGAACGGATACAAACAAAGTAACGTCGATCATACTTTGTTCTTCAAGAAAAGAGGTGACCTAATTACATGTCTAATCATATATGTGGACGATATGATCATCATGGGTAATGATAAACAAAAAATCACACGGCTCTGAAAGAATTTGTTTACAGAATTCGAGATGAAAGACTTAGGTGGACTGAAGTACTTTCTTGGGATTGAAGTTCTCCGGTCGAAGAAGGGAATCTTTGTGTCACAGCGGAAGTACATTCTTGACTTGCTAGCTGAGATTGGATGATTGATTGCAAACCAAGTGAGACGCCGATATGCGTGAATCATAAACTTCCAGAAGCAAATTGAGAACAATATCAAAGACTTGTAGGAAAATTGATTTATCTTTCCCACACCAGACCAGATATAGCATATGCCGTGGGAGTTGTGAGCCAGTTTATACATCAACCACAAAAAAAACACATGGAAGCGGTGATGAGGATAGTACGGTATTTAAAGGGAACACCAGACAGGAGAATAGTGTTTCAAAAACATGGACACTTAGACGTGGAGGTATACACTAATGCTGATTGGACAGGCAGTCCAAATGACAGGAGGTCCACTTCTGGGTACTTTGCCATGGTCAGAGGAAATTTAGTTACATGGAGAAGCAATAAACAGAAGGTAGTGGCATTGTCGAGCGCAGAAGCTGAATTCAGAGGAATTGCGAAAGGTGTTATGGAGGTACTCTGGCTGAAGAAGCTAATGTGTGAGATCAGTTTTCCCCTAACGCTGCCTACTAAGCTGATGTGTGATAACAAAGCGGCGATAAGTATATCCGAGAACCCAGTGTAGCATGACCGAATTTAACACATGGAAGTAGATCGATATTTCATCAAAGAGAAGCTTGAGGAAGGTATCATTGAGCTCCCATTTGTAAAGTCTGAAGATCAGCTAGCAGATATCATCACAAAAGTCGTCACTAGAAAGGTCTTCGATTTAGTACTTTGCAAGTTAGGCATTGGCGACCCGACTGTCCAACTTGAGAGGGAGTGTTAGGAAGAATCAATCAGAAAGAATCATAGATATGATTGTATCTTAGTGATTTATGTCCAGAATCGTATCATATCATTCTGTATTTATTGCATACTATAGATAGTGTGTACAATAGACTGTAAATAGGACTTATGCACTATTCTACAAATCAATGAAATACGATTTTCATTCACGATATTTCAATCCAAACAATATGTATGTGTATATACACATACATAAATACATACACACACACACACACATATATATATATACATATATATATGCATATACATATATATGCATATACATATATATATATGTGTGTGTGTGTGTGTGTGTATATATATACATGTCAATAAGAGTATATACATGCATATATATATGTGTGTGTGTGTGTATACAGTTACATATATATGTACGTCTATATATGTATATATATATGTATATGTACACTTACACATATGTATATGTATATGTATATATATACATGTCAATAAGAGTATGTACATATATATATATGTGTGTGTGTGTGTGTATACAATTACATATATATGTACGTATATGTACACTTACATATATGCATACATATATATATATATATATACATGTCAATAAGAGTATGTACATACATATATATATATATATATATGTGTGGGTGTGTGTGTGTGTAGTTACATATATATGTATGTATATGTACACTTACATACATATATATATACATGTCAATAAGAGTATGTACATACATATATATATATATATATGTGTGTGTGTGTGTGTGTGTGTATACAGTTACATATATATGTATGTATATGTACACTTACATATATGTATATGTATATGTATATATATACATGTCAATAAGAGTATGTACATACATATATATATATATATGTGTGTGTGTGTGTGTATACAGTTACATATATATATGTATATATGTACATTTACATATATGTATATGTATATGTATATATATACATGTCAATAAGAGTATGTACATACATATATATATATATATGTGTGTGTGTATACAGTTACATATATATGTACGTATATGTACACTTACATATATGTGTGTGTATATATATATACATGTCAATAAGAGTATGTACATACATATATATATATATATATGTGTGTGTGTGTGTGTGTGTATACAGTTACATATATATGTAGGTCTATATATGTATATATATATATATGTATATGTACACTTACATATATGTATATGTATATGTATATATATACATGTCAATAAGAGTATGTACATACGTATATATATGTGTGTGTGTATACAGTTACATATATATGTACGTATATGTACACTTACGTATATGTATATATATATATATATATATATATATATATATATACACATGTCAATAAGAGTATGTACATACATATATGTGTGTGTGTATACAGTTACATATATATGTACGTCTATATATGTGTATATATATATATGTATATATATGTACACTTACATATATGTATATGTATATATATACATGTCAATAAGAGTATGTACATACATATATATGTGTGTGTGTGTGTATACAGTTACATATATATGTACGTATATGTACACTTACATATATGTGTGTGTGTATATATATACATGTCAATAAGAGTATGTAAATACATATATATATGTGTGTGTGTGTGTGTATACAGTTACATATATATGTTTGTATATGTACACTTACATATATGTATATATATACATATATATATGCATGTCAATAAGAGTATGTACATATATATATATATGTGTGTGTGTGTGTGTGTGTGTTGTGTGTGTGTGTGTACAATTACATATATCTGTATGTATATGTACACTTACATATGTGTGTGTGTGTATATATATATATACACATGTCAAATAAGAGTATGTACATACATATATATATATATATGTGTGTGTGTGTACAGTTACATATATATGCACGTCTATATATGTATATATATATATATGTATGTATATGTACACTTACATATTGTATATGTATATGTATATATACTATGTATATATTTTTATATATATGTAATAATTCTGTATCTCTCTCTGTCTTGTCTCTGTCTCTCTCTCTGTCTCTCTTTTTTCTCTCTCTCCTGTACTCTCTTCTCTATGTCTCTCTCCTCTCTCTCTGTCTCTCTATCTCTCTGTCTCTCTGTCTCTCTCTCTTGTCTCTCTCCTTCTCTTCTCTCTCTGATCTCTCTCCCTCTCCACTCTGTCTCTCTCTCCCCACCCTCTCTGTCTCTCCCCTTCTAGACCATGTGTATATATATGATATAGTGTGTGTGTGTATCTATGTATACGTAGTTCCTTAAAATATATTTTCGTTTGGCCAGAATTTATTTATTTCCTTACCCTTTTTTCTTTTTATTTTGAAACATAATTAAACGTTGACGAGAGGGAAGTCAAAATTTCTGAACAACAATAAATAAGAAAAAAAGAAGGTGGCGTGCGAGGAAGAAAGAAAAGAAAAAGGAGAAAAAGAAAAAGAAGGCTTGGCAGGAATTTCGGAAAACAAAAAACAAAAGAATAAAAATAAGTGAAAGGCGCTACGGATGGAATCTTCTTATCGTTCTCCTTTCACCATATATATTATTAACGGATACGTATTCTTCACCTAATGTCATAGTTCTTTTATTGGTTATTCAGCTTCATAGCCTTTTCTAATGTCACGTGTCATCTTATTATTCCGTCATCCACCCCTTTGGGTAAGGGATCTATTCTGGGAGGCAGTGAGGAATAAATAAAAAGAGAAGGAAAAAGAGAAGGAAAAAGAGAAAGGATTGTTGCACTACTATGCCTATAATTTATACAAGAAGGGTGTTTGCGAAATTGGGCTTGAAGAATAAATCACAAATTCAGTCCACGATTTTAGTTAAAAATATGAAATGTAATAGTGTGATGTGAACCGTGAACGGTTCACTGGTTTTCATATGTTTAACTGTTCACCCAGTTTTCCCAGTTAATTACATGTTTGGTTGCTTAAACAGAACTGGACCAATAAAGGCTCTGGGCGACGGTTCTCTGGTCAAACCGGGCTGTTCGGTCCGGTTTTTAAAACAGTACTTCCCAGGCTTTAAAAGCAAAATGGCTTTTAAATAAAAAGGAAAAATAAAAAAAGTGCAGTTAAAAGCTCTTTGCAGGAAGGTCCAGTCCAATCCGGATTCTGGAGGCCTCTGCCAATAGCATCAACTTTGTTAACGTAATTTTTTTGAGAATTTCTACCCATATTGAAAATTAATTAATATTATTTACATCACATTATTTCTCAAATTTTCCCATGTTTTGTCTTTTCAAAGAAATTCAGAGCTCAGTGAGAGGGGCAGATCTTGATAGTTCACTCAGGTACACTCCTACTGAGCAAGACTATTCTTTTGTCTCAGAAAGTGTACAATAAGTCTGCTTCTCGGCACTATTCTACATGCAAATACAAGGGCTAAAAGGATGAATATATCACAGCCTTTCTCTCATTTAATTTTGCTGCTCTAAAATTGGTGATACAAAATAGGAGATGATTCCATTTGGAAAAAGGTAACAAATGAATCTCTGGTCTGCTCAATCTGAAACACCCCTTCCATAAAGTCAATTGGTAAACTAAAAAAGTAGGAAAAAGTGCCTATTCACAAGATTTTAAGGCTTCTCCTTTGAAATAAATTGTTACAAAAGGGAAAAGGCCTCGTCTCACATCTTCCAAGTCCTAGCTACTAGTATCTTCACTGCCTCCTTTGATTTTCAACTGCTCCTGCTTCTCTATCCGAGTTAATATTTTTTGCCTCGTGAAGAAACTTGTGATCACTAGAAGATCAAGATTAATTTAGCATAGGTTTTGGTGGGCAGCAATGAAGTTGGGAAAAAAGAAGGGATCATCAACTTCATCACATCCCTGTTTGATAAGAGAGGTCTTTTCCATTTCTTGGCTCTCAAAACTAAAGCCAAAGAAAGGCATTTGTGCTGAGGAGATTCCAGTGTGCCAGAGGCGAAAAGGGCAGAAAGATTTGGCACAGGGGAGTCGATCATCGCGTGGCGGAGAGAGCCGGTTCTACCATGGAAGTAATGAACCTTATAGGATGGTTTCTTTTGGAGAGAGGACAGCAGAGAAGTCGAAAAACAGAGTGAAAACTCAATGGTTTGATAAGAAGGATCATAATCATCAAGGATTTCAAGTCCCAAGTTCGAGAACTCGTGAATCGGAGACCATGGAAAGAGCAAGGAATGCACAAACTTGGAAGTTTAATGGCGAGGTTTCAGACAACGTAAAGATGAAAAACATTCTACAAGATGAGGAGATTTTGCACGAGTATGGAGCATTCAGAAGGAAGAAGGTATTCGAGGAAGAATACCTGGGAAAATCTTTAAGGAGAAAGGACATAGACGTCCACAAGTTGAAGAAATCCAATACAAGAGCTTTGAGAAAGGATCAATCACAAAGAGGATCAGAGGTTGCAGAGCAAAAAACATTGGAAGAACCAGAGAAAATCATGTTTGAAGTTCAACCAGAAAGTATGATTCGAGCAAGAGATGATCTGTGGAAGGCGAAGGTGGCAGCAGATACAAGAAAAAGGCGCAGTTTTTCATTCCCAAACTGTAATCTTGGCATAATTGAAGAGGAGGATTTTCTGGACATTCTAAATTTGGATGATGCTAGTTTAGTCTCCAAAGCAGAGATGAAAGGAGAAAGACATGTAATGAGTAATCAATGCGCAAATTCGGAAGACATCAGCATTAAAACAATGCTGTCAAGAGACGATGAAACGAGTAGCTTAATAAGCAAACGTAAAAATTGTCAGAGGAGGATAAGGCACCAGAAGAGAAGTGCTCAGGCTTATTCACCTAGAACGATTGCGAAAATCGAATGCAAAATCAGGGCTTTAGAGGACACGAAGAAAGCTAGGAAGAAAAAGAAGACAGCAGAGAAACCTCCACCGGACACAACATTCTTTGATGGCTACGCCATCCTGAAGAGCTCATTTGACCATGAAAGAGACTTCAGAGACTCGATGATTGAAATGATTGTGGTGAAAGGAATTGAAAAGCCAGAAGAGCTTGAGAAACTCTTGGCTTGTTATTTAACATTGAACTCTGATGAATACCATGACATAATCATCAAATCTTTCAGACAAGTATGGTTTCAACTGAATGAAGTATATCATGTTCTGGAGTTGCAGAAACCTCACTGATATGATTACGAAAGGGTTATTATACATTGAGACCTTGAATGTCATTTTGATCTGATATTAGAATTTGAGACTAAATGCACATGAACAAAAGAAAAATCAATGTGCTTCACTGCCTGGAGTAAAAATTGTTCAAGGTTTTTCTGGCAATAACTGCTAATAATTTGTGCATGGAACTCTGACGTGCAAATGAATGTAGCAGAGAAAACTTTCTCCTTGTAATTTAATATGTTCTTCAATGGCAGATTGTATGCCTAGAAGGATTCTAGCAGATAAATAGATGTGCATCAGTCTAGAATTACAGAGGTTTGGTAACCAAATATACTGATATAAGTTGAATATAGAAGTCCCATGCTTCTGGTATTTCTGTTCTCCTGCAAATCATGTTATTGTTACACCAACAAGTTATAGGTTTCAACACATCACTCTGTGCAATTCATAATATGAGAGCTATGAAGCTATGAAACATGACATATATGAAATCCGCTAACTGTACCCATACATTAGATTCCTAATCCAAGGAAACAGCCTTACCAATCTTACAAAAAGTTGGTTTGCATGCGACTTTTGTGGTCTAAATGTGTCTTGTTCTATGGACCAAAATGTTTAGATTCTTACAATATCTCTGAAGTTTACTAGGCTGATGAGGAATTTGAATCTTCTTGCGGGTATCCTCGATCCGTTACTGCCCTTTACCTGAGGATATAGGCATGCATTTAGATTCAGAACTCAGTAGCTCCATGACAAACGCAAAGCTTACTCAATGCTTTCTGAAAAGAAATCCTTTCCTGGCCAATCAATTATTCCTTCACCAGCTAAGAATTCATGAACAACTCCTCCAACCTCAATCATGCTGCTACCAGGCTCTTTGCTGATTTTGTTTGCCTTCATCATCCTCCTAACATTACTGGCTTCAGTCCATCTTCCCATTGAGGCATGGATATTGGACAATTGCACGTAACCTACACTATCTTTAGGATCCATCTCTAAAAGCTTCTTAGCGGTTTCTTCTGCCAGATCAACATTTCCATGATTTCTGCAAGCAATGAGAAGTGATTCCCAAAGAGCAGGCACCTCTTTTACAGACATTTGGCTCACAAGTTCTACAGCTTCATTTAACAACCCATACTTCCCAAGCAAGTCCACCATACATCCATAATGCTCAGCTGCAGGGTCGATTCTGTATACCGAAAGCATCTGATCAAATATGGTGCAACCCTCAGTTAATAAACCCGATCTGCTGCACGCAGACAAGAGACTTATGAAAGTAATCTCGTTAGGCTTAACACTGCTGGCAACCATTTCAGAGAAAATTTGCAGAGCACTCTCTCCTAGACCATGAGAGCTTAAACCAGCAATCATTGCATTCCATGTACTAGTATCCTTTTTCCTAGTACCATCAAACACTATTCTCGCCTTCTCGACGCAACCACATTTTGAATACATATCAATGAGAGCAGTAGCTAAGAACCCCTGAACCTCTATCCTGTTTCTGTCAATGTAAGAGTGTAGCCACTCTCCTTGACTCAGAACTCCACCACCAGCACAAGCAGACAACATATTCACTAATGTACAACTATCCGGCTTCACTCTTGTCCTCTGCATATCATCAAACAGTCTCCAGACATCGTTATGCCTACCTGCTTTCGAATATCCGGTGATCATTGCATTCCAAGAAACAACATCCTTAATTATCATTTCATCAAACACTTCCCTTGCCTCATCAATCAGTCCTAAATTCACATACCCAGAGAGCAAAAAGTTCCAAGACTCCAAATTCTTAACAGGCATTACATCAAACAAACCATGAGCCAATTCCATTAGTCCCTTTTCAGTATAAACGCTTAATACAGCATTCCAAGTAATAATATCCTTCTCAGGCATTCTACCGAGCAACACATATGCTTCTCTAAAGAACCCACATTTGGCATATACATGAACTAAAGTATTGCATAAATATAAATCAAAGACAATCCCCATTTTCGTAGCAAGACCGTGAATTTGCTGGCCTAATCTAAAGCTACAAAAAACAGCACAAGCTTTGAGAACAAAAGTGAGAGTATATTTATCAGGAAAAACATTGCAAGAATCATCATACAGCAATTTGAGGAAAAGGGTAAAAGCATAATCTGGAGTTGAGCTAGTTACATAAGCCCTTATCATCGTATTGTACATATAAGTGTTGGAATGTTGAGTGTGATTGAAAATGGTGTGAGCATAAAAAAGGTTATCTACATTGCTAGTGCACGCCGTGGCTATAAGGCGGCCGGCGACTAGAGGGTTGTGAAAAAGGCCCGTTTTGAGGGTGTAGGCATGTGCTTGCTGAAGTTGTGAGACTGAGGAGTTCGTGTCTAGTAAAGAGAGGGCTGGTGAAGATGCTAATGAGGTCCCAAAGGTAGCAGACATCTTGTTCTTGCTTCGGATAGAGTGGTCTGAGTTAACGGTTCCTCCCCATTTCTACTTCTACTTGAGCAAAATCCTTGTGTTTTAGTTTCAGCTGATTTATCTCAAACTACACCAAATTCAATATTAGCTCACAAGAACAGAAAAATCAACCATCTTTTAAGACTTCCCGTCTTGGTTTACAAAATGGTCGAATGATGTACTGAAAGATGTTAAGTTTCTAAGTTCATCTCTAACCCATGCATCAAAACAACAATTTGGTGCAAAAAAAAAAACATCTCCAACCAATCACCAAATCCAACACATAATAAGTAAAAATGAATATTGTGCTATTCATTACACCAAATCACTATTTATCGCCACATCACCACTTTAATTACCTTAAGAAAATTTTAATTTCGTTAATTTCGTTATAAGAATTTTAATTTTGTTAATTTCGTTATAAGGAAAAAAATTCGTTAATTTCCTTATAAGAATTTTAATTTCGTCAATTTCGTTATAAAAATATATATAAAAAAATTTCTTGTATGTTTGTTTGTGTAATAAAATCTAAAAAAATGTATTATTTGTTTTTATTTATAATTTAGTTTTTTATTTTTAATTTTCAAATTTATAGAAACACGTTAAGAAATAATCCACCTCAGTTAATTTAATGAATAATAAATTAATGAATACTTACGTTGAATTATGAATGTTAAATTTGTGTTAAATTATTTATAATAATGAATTAAAAATAGAATGATAGAAGTATATTTAAGGAATATTCTTATTTGGTGTTGATTTGGTATTTGTGGTTGAAGTACCTTTTATATTTATTGCACCAAATAAGTGATTTAATGTAAAATTTGGTGTTTTAGGTTGGAGATGACCTAAAAACTTTACATATGTACATAAACTCATTGATACATGAAGACACAAATTAGGAGATATGTTGCAGTGGTCAATGAATATAAAAATGAGACGAAACCCGATAAAAATTTTATCTTAAGAAGTAGCTTATAGGATTAGAACGGCCGTCTTATTAGACGTGGACAACAACTATACCCAGTAATATTTTAACGAAAACAAAAAACTATCGTTAAAATATAAAAAATGTGAAAAACAAACAGACAATACCTCCTACAATTATATGGATCTTTTGGAATTGTGATCTATATACTTGCAGGGATTTAATATATTTTCGTCTATGAAGAGAGCTATAATATATTTACAAGCATGAAAAACTAAACTCATTTTTCACGACTTTGGTGTTTTTAAGTTTAACTAGGTGCATTAAACACCATCTTGGGTCTTTCAACAATACCACTTTTTGGCCTCTACCACCATCATCACCGCTGAGTCTTTAGTCTCATTACCAAAGGTTATTGCTTGATAGAAAATATTAATTACATGATATGATTATGTAAAATCAAATCAAATCAGTTGTATTTATTGTAATTATTTGTTTAGCATTGTATTTATTATCCATAGTTAACGATAGAATAATACTATAAATAGACACGTTGTATACAAATCAAATCAATTAAAAAAGATTTCATTCACAAATCAAACATAGTATAAGAAGATTGTTTCTGATACATAAGACTCAGTATCATCATCATCTAAATCCAACAAAAAAATCAATCGGCAAACAACCGACGACGGCAAACCCAACCACCGCCAACAGAAAATATAAAACCAAAACAACCACAAAAGGAGAAACTCTCTGTTACACCCGAGAATTTTCGAACTAGCTGTTAAGGCATTAATTTAAAATTAATGTAGCCGCAGATGTAACGACCTTTCGAAATTTAATTAACTATAGGCTATTATTTACGTCCAAGTCATTCGTAACTCTACATTGGATATATTTATTTTATAGATATAAAGTAACAATAAAGAATAAGTAAAAGTATATATATATGTGTGTGTGTGTGTATATATATATATATATATATATATATATAAAGAGATAAGGTGCCATGGGTGAGAGGGTAGACATAAAACAAAAAAAACATTTAATACATAAAAAAAAAGGGCCGGATAGGTATGAGTAAAAAAAGAAATAAAATAGATTGGTTAATTGGTTTAAATAAGGGTGGAAATTAGGATAAGGATAGAAATAAAAAATAAAAATAAAAAAAGGCCAAAGACGTGAATTGAGGGGGGGGGTGTAACCGCCCCCTCAAATCGTGCACAAGTGAAGTTAAATAGCAAGTGGGAGGAATCTGAGGGTAAAGGAACCAAAAAAAATAAATAAATAAATAAAAATAAAATGAGAGAACGCAGGGGGCAGCAGGAGAGGTAGGGAGAAAAGAGGGAAGAGGAAAAGAGAAGAAGGAGAGGAGAGAGAAGGAAGAGAAGTCAACCGGGTATTTTTCAATCGTGTAGCGTTGTCTGCAATCCAGAGGCCCTGATTGCTGGACAAGGTATTCTTAATGGGCCGGCTGCACTGGTAGCAGTCCTGGCGCAAACCTGTTATACAAAAAAAAGGCTGGCAGCTTAGCGGACCGGGCCGAATGGCCAACAGACCGGACCAGCTGGTGCCGGCCCAATTAGCTGAATAGTAAAAAAAGAATCTGGCGCAGACCAGCCATCGCGGGCCGGGCCTGCGCATGTGGAGCGGACCGAGTTAGCTGGAGGGAAGAGGCCAGCCCACTATAATTATAATTGATAAATAAATTCTGAATTCCTGGATTATAAATGTTATTAATTAATTCAAAATAGAATTAATTATAGAAAAATATAAATAAATATCAGAAAATTATAAATAAATTCCAGAAATTATAAAATGCTGAAATTAAATTATTTTCACTTAAATTCAGTAATGGTGATAATTTATTTAATTTGGATAATTAGTTAATAAATAGAAATAAATTAGAGAAAAATAAGGAAAATATAGAAAATGCACCATAAATACATACAAGCTATGGAAAAATAAGTTTAATGTCAAACAACATTAAATCATTATTCGGATAATAAATGAACCTAGAATTGAGTGCCAGAGGATGGTGAGGATGGGCCAGGGGCCTCAGGCGATTGTGTTTTTGCATACATGGCACGTGCATTGCATTGATGGCGGGTCGTGACGTACGGGTCACGGGCGCTCAGGATGGTGTACGGTGGCGGGGCCACGACACTCAGGATGGTGTGCGGTGGCGCGGCCACGCACACTCAGTATGGTGATTGTGGGGTGTACGACCTGCAGCCACTCAGTAGGACCCGGGTTCATGCATTGCACGGTGGAGATATCGGCATTCTGTGTGACATGACTTTGTTGCGGGTGACATGCATAGTAGGACATGCATCACGATGTTGCGCATTCTTTATCTGGAGTGAATTACTTTCCGTAGTCTTTCATATGCTTATGTGATATCATGTTTTATGTGTTATGTGTTATATCATTTTAGTATGCTAGTCTTGTACGAGTTGGAGGCAGGTGCCTACTGGGTGATTTTCCGTCACTCACCCCTACTCTCCCCCCACCAGGTGAGAACGAAGAAGCGTACGACTATATCTTTGCTGAGGACGGGGCTGACACATTAGTATGGGCAGACTGATGGTCGCACCTAGGATACGAAGAGACCATGCGGCTGTCTATCATTATTTTATTGGGGTTTCATCAGACACTACCCTGTTTAGACTGATAGCAGTTAGAGGTTGGCACGGTGACTTTATTACCATCACTGATGTAGTGTTTTATTGAGGATTTCCTTGTTCATGTAATTTGATGCTATGGTAATTCGTTTCCGCGAAAAAAATTTCTACGTCTTTTTGGACAGGTTGGAAATTGTTTCGACGCCTTATATTCTCCTCAGTGAGATACGGCGGGTGCACTGTTCCCGATGATAGGGTTCGGGAGCGGGGTGCTACAGGTGGTATCAGAGCCGAGGCTTCAGATCCGCCTCAGGAACGCAGGATTAACTAGATCACTTGGACATAAGCTATGATTTGTACCTAGGAATAGCAATTATACCCTAATAAATGAAGTAGACCTAAGTTATGATCGGGTTAAGGGGGTGTGTGTGCCGTTGGAGATATTTCTCTATTTCATTACCGTTGTACCCCAGAACGTTTGCGTGAGCACCCTAAATAATCAAATCTCTCCATTACTTCCGTTCAATCCAAATTCTCGCCAAGGTTCGCGTGAAAACCAAGAAAATGCCGTCGTGTCGTGAATAATCTGGCAAAGGAGACAACTGTAGTTATGGTAACAACCACCAGGATCAGGGGGTCATCCTCCAGGCATTGGCCGACACCACAGCCACCACTTTGGCGTAACAGCATCTGTAAACTGCGCAGGGCCTGTAGCAGTTGAACTAGGTCTTACACCGCTGGCGCCACCAGAGCTGAGACTCACTACATGGAAAGGCAGGAAGCTCGGAAATTCGATGTTTAAAAAGACCCATCACCAGGGAGGCAAAAAAAATATAAATAAAAAAAATAGATTATATATATATATATATATATATATATAAATGAATAAATAAATAGGACCAACCGCTAATAATCACAAGACCGCTCGCAACAAAAGTACAGTTATGAGGGGGTGCCTAACCAACGCCGCCACCATGTGCTCATTGCGGATGCCACACTCGGGTCAGTATGGGGGGAATTATGCAAGTATGAGTGCGCCAACCGGGACGATTTACAAGTGAGGACACTGAACAGATGTCAGTGCCACCATCACAACAAAACTAGGAACAATATAAAACGGGAGTAAGGTTAGTGTCCAGATCCACGTGATGACTGATGCAGACATCGAGGAGGCTGGCGACGTTATAGCAGGGTTCAACCACCAGCGACCAGGTATCAATGACTCATCATGAGTACAGAAGACGTCAGTCATAAATAAATGATCAGAGTTGCGCAACGGAAGCGTGGCTTTCTTAAGTCACGAAAGGTCATCGGAGTGAACCTCAGTGGATCCTCGAAGAAGATTAAGGATACCGCTGAATAGCTCTGACTGACCAAGGGACTGAAGTAAGAGGTTTTCTTGGTCTTACCAGCTGCCACATGGAATTCGTTTAAGGATTTTTGTTGATACTGGTCCCTGAGCAGACGAAAGCATAAGAAGATGAAGTTCGAGCGGACAGTTGACATCAATGAAGTTCCCTGAGACAAAAAAAATAAACACAAGACCATGATACACAGTTTTTGCAAACTAACTATATATACATGCACTGATCAATACAACATACTTTAATGACATATTTTCAAATATCAAACACGTACTAGAACATCAACCATACAAAGTCCAACAAAACTACACAAAGAAATATAACACAGTAAAAAAATAATAAAAATAAAAAATAAGATATCACATAACATAATGAACTATGAATATACAGCAACATAAGTCAAAACAATATATATATATATATATATATATATATATACATATGCTCACAAAGCAACCAAAAAAAAATTTTTTTTTGAAACTACGAAGTAATAAGTAAAAAGCTCACAATATATATAGAATATGATAACAATATAAGACTAGTGAACAAATAATAATAATAATAATAATAATAATAATAATAATAATAATAATAATAATAATAATATGAAAAGTCAAAATTATGTTTGCCAATGACCACTAAAAAAAAGAGGAAATAACAATGATAATAATAACCAACTTAGTAACTTGTAAATGTTATGCTATTAAGACACTACATGGGTTGCGAACTCATAGAGTAATACATATTTATATATGTATGTATATATATATATATATATATATATATATATATATATATATATATATATATAAACACTCAATCCCATACAATAATAAAGAAGCATATGGCTACTCATAATTAGTTGCAACATTAATGAAACAATGTAAATAAGTCGATCTAAGGAAAACATACAAATACACACACGAAGCAAAAATAACTGCACGATGGTAAGTAAATATGCGCAAGTATACGCACAATTATTTCAATGACACTGCAACATAACTAATTCAACTAAACAATAAGAAATATCACACTGTATCACGACAACAAACAACACAATACAATAGCACAAACAGTTTTCATACATGACGTGTATACGAAATAGACATACATTTATCGGTTTTAAAATAAACCATTAATCATCCACAATTGAAGTAAATCCTACTAATTACGAGTTAGGCACAACATAGTATTGCATGACAATACAGTAATAGATTAAAATTTAGATAATTTAAAAAAAATTAAATAAATTGAAATAAATTAATTATCATACATGAACACCCAAATAAATTCCTTATATATCTACATTACTGTAAAACTATGCAATTACGCATTCTTTTCTTCAGAATGATATATATATATATATATATATATATATATATATATATATATATATATATATATATATGTATGTAAAGACATTTATGCAGCAATAAGACAAGCTAATACAAAAATATAGAGTACCGGCAAAAAAAATTTATAAATAAAAATAATACTTATTAACGACAAACATAAGTACAAGAGAGATCACGATAAACAAAGACTAAATGAGCACGCGTAGTGTGCATAACGCTTAAAACTCAACTAACAAACAATATAAACATGTTACATGTGACCAAATGCAGATAACAGTTGTACATTCATGAGCTACATATGATACTTAAGTCATATATGCGTTCAAATAAGGATACACAGCATACAATATGTTTATATAAGAAATGTTTAACAACTTAATAATTAAAATGACAACGCATATTAAAACTCGTGCATGCTGATATTTGTAATAGACGGAGATACGTTTGAGCACTGCATTTCATCCCCAGACCGATGAGCAGTCAGAGAAGACGATACAAGCATTAGAGGATATGTTGAGGGCGCCACTGACCATAAAGAGAACTGAGATGGTATGATTAAGTTGACTGAGTCCTTCTACAACAACAACTAGCGCCATCGGCATGACACCATTTACGGCGCTCGACGGGCAAAAGTGTAGGTCCCCTATCCATTGGGATGAAGTTGGTGAGCGTACTGTTACCGGTCCATAACTGGTTGAGCAGACCAGTGAGAAGATAAAGTTGACTCAAGAAAGGCTTGAGGTTGTCCAAGACAGAAACAAGAGTTGGACAGAATCGAAGAGGCATCCCTTGGAGTTTGCTGTCAGAAGCAAGGCCTACTTGAAGGTGTCACCTATAGAGGGTGTGGCATGTTCTTGGGTCTGAAGGGTAAACTAAAGCCGCGGTACATTGGACCTTATGAGATACTCGAAAGGATTGGTTCTTTATCTTACCGTTCGGCGATACCCCGGTGCTGTCCCAAGTACACAACGTATTCCATGTTTCTCAAGGAGGTATATTTCAGACCTGGGTCATGTATTGGACACACCAACTTTAAGAATTAGACCGACCAGATGCGTCATATGAAGAGGCTCATGTTCGAATGGTAGACCGCAAAGGTCAGGAGCTAGAGGAGCAAATGCGAAAGCGCTACCCCTAACTCTTCGTATAAGGTGCGACAAGTTTCGAGGATGAAACTTCTTGTAAGGTGGGTAGGATGTTACACCCGAGAATTTTCGAACTAGCTGTTAAGGCATTAATTTAAAATTAATGTAGCCGTGGATGTAACGACCTTTCGAAATTTAATTAACTATAGGCTATTATTTACGTCCAAGTCATTCGTAACTCTATATTGGATATATTTATTTTATAGATATAAAGTAACAATAAAGAATAAGTAAAAGTGTGTGTGTGTGTGTGTGTATATATATATATATATATATATAAAGAGAGATAAGGTGCCATGGGTGAGAAGGTAGACATAAAACAAAAAAAAAAAACATTTAATACATAAAAAAAGGGGGGCGGATAGGTATGAGTAAAAAAAAGAAATAAAATAGATTGGTTAATTGGTTTAAATAAGGGTGGCAATTAGGATAAGGATAAAAATTAAAAAAAATAAAAAAAGGCCAAAGACGTGAATTGAGGGGGGGGGGGGGGGGGGTGTAACCGCCCCCTCAAATTGTGCACAAGTGAAGTTAAATAGCAAGTGGGAGGAATCTGAGGGTAAAGGAACCAAAAAAAATAAATAAATAAAAATAAAATGAGAGAACGCACGGGGCAGCAGGAGAGGTAGGGAGAAAAGAGAAGAAGGAGAGGAAAGAAAAGGAAGAGAAGTCCACCGGGTATTTTTCAATCGCGTAGCGTTGTCTGCAATCCAGGTAGATTCCCTTTTCCCCCTCCAATTGGTACAAATTCAAGCATGCTCTAGTGGTATTTGATGTGTTTTTGTTGTTTTAATTGTTGAAATTCATAGCATGTTGTTCAATCTGTGAAAAGCATGAGTTTTGATGACTGTGGAATGCGTTTGATGGCTGTGGGATGCGTATATTGCTGTGCGTGTATTTGATTTGATTTTAGAGAAAAATTTGATAATCAAAATAGTAAAACTCTTGCATGATTAGAGATTTTTCATTTTGTTTTGGCCTTAGAATAGGTTTCCATAGACTGGAAATATAGATCGGGGGCGAAAAATAGTCGCCTGAGACCGCCGGTGCGCCACACACGCCGTCGTAAGCGGCCGCGCGTGGCTGCATGCGCCTCAGTTATTCCAGGCGCAGGAATTGCGTTATATAAAAAAAAAGTTCAAAATACTGAAAAGGGCCGAAGGCCCTGATTGCTGGACAAGGTATTCTTAATGGGCCGGCTGCACTGGTAGCAGTCCTGGCCCAAACCTGTTATACAAAAAAAAGGCTAGCAGCTTAGCGGACCGGGCCGAATGGCCAACGGACCGGACCAGATGGTGCCGGCCCAATTAGCTGAATAGTAAAAAAAAAGAATCTGGCGCAGACCAGCCATCGCGGGCCGGGCCTGCGCATGTGGAGCGGACCGAGTTAGCTGGAGGGAAGAGGCCAGCCCACTATAATTATAATTGATAAATAAATTCTGAATTCCTGGATTTTGTTATAAATGTTATTAATTAATTTATAATAGAATTAATTATAGGAAAAATATAAATAAATATCAGAAAATTATAAATAAATTCCAGAAATTATAAAATGCTGAAATTAAATTATTTTCACTAAAATTCAGTAATGGTGATAATTTATTTAATTTAGATAATTAGTTAATAAATAGAAATAAATTAGGGAAAAATAAGGAAAATATAGAAAATGCACCATAAATACATACAAGCTATGGAAAAATAAGTTTAATGTCAAACAACATTAAATCATTATTCGGATAATAAATGAACCTAGAATTGAGTGCCGGAGGATGGTGAGCATGGGCCAGGGGCCTCAGGCGATTGTGTTTTTGCATACATGGCACGTGCATTGCATTGATGGCGTGTCGTGATGTACGGGTCACGGGCGCTCAGGATGGTGTACGGTGGCGGGGCCATGACACTCAGGATGGTGTGCGGTGGCGCGGCCACGCACACTCAGTATGGTGACTGTGGGGTGTACGACCTGCAGCCACTCAGTAGGACCCGGGTTCATGCATTGCACGGTGGAGATATCGGCATTCTGTGTGACATGACTTTGTTGCGGGTGACATGCATAGTAGGACATGCATCACGATGTTGAGCATTCTTTATCTGGAGTGAATTACTTTCCGTAGTCTTTCATATGCTTATGTGATATCATGTTTTATGTGTTATGTGCTATATCATTTTAGTATGCTAGTCTTGTACGAGTTGGAGGCAGGTGCCTACTGGGTGGTTTTCCGTCACTCACCCCTACTCTCCCCCCCACCAGGTGAGAACGAAGAAGCGTACGACTATATCTTTGCTGAGGACGGGGCTGACACATTAGTATGGACAGACTGATGGTCGCACCTAGGATATGAAGAGACCATGCGGCTGTCTATCATTATTTTATTAGGGTTTCATCAGACACTATCCTGTTTAGCCTGATAGCAGTTAGAGGTTGGCACGGTGACTTTATTACCATCACTGATGTAGTGTTTTATTGAGGATTTCCTTGTTCATGTAATTTGATGCTATGGTAATTCGTTTCCGCGAAAAAAATTTCTACGTCTTTTCGGACAGGATGGAAATTATTTCGACGCCTTGTATTCTCCTCAGTGAGATACGACGGGTGCACTGTTCCCGATGATATGGTTCAGAAGCGGGACGCTATACTCTTCGAGCAAACAACTGAAAGTTAATCTCAGTAGCAAACAAAAAAGCCACCACAGCAAAAGCACCAAACAATCACAAGACCGAAACACCAAACAATCACAAGGCCATAATCCAAAATAGTACAGTCAAAAAACAAAACTTGGATTCAAAACAAATTCATCATAGTATCGATTTACCCCTCTGCCAAAGCGCTACATAATCTAGCTAATACCCAAAAATTGCCCACAAGGGACCAAAAACATCCCCAACAATACAATCTGCATTCTAACAGAATGATGCCAAAACCTCGAGGCAATTTCGACGGGACACAAATAGATGGAATATGATGCCCCACTCAAATTCATCATCGCGGGATAGTGGCGTCGACAGACACATTCCTAATGAAGGAAGCAGTAGAATGCATGCCACAGGATTCGCAACAGACAATAGCGGCAGAATTTATGCGGTAGAGGTCGAAGGAGGAAGAATCAAGATAATGATGAGAGCATTTCAAAGAGGGCGAAAAGTCAACATCACTAGTCCTAACGGTGGCAGCGGATATGGTGGTTATAACATACAAAGGGTCAGAGGCGGAGAAAGAGGATAGAGAAAGAGGGACCCGAGAATGATAGGGAGCATAAGGGTTCGGGGATTATCTAAGGCCATCTTCAACTCAAAATACCAAATTTTATACCAAATCATCTATTTGGTACAATAAACAGTAAAAAGTACTACAACCACAAACATCAAATACAGCAGCAAATAAGAATATTTCTTTAAGATTCTTCTATCATTCTATTTTTAATTCATTATTATAAATAATTTAACACAAATTTAACATTCATATAAATTTAACGTAAGTATTCATTAGTTATGAATCTTATTTTATTTTTAATTTTTGGTTATATAATTTTTTCTTACAACGAAATTAACAAAACTAAAATTTTTATAACGAAATTAATAAAATTAAAATTTTTATAACAAAATTAACAAAATTAAAATTATTATAACGAAATTAGCGAAATTAAAATTTTATTAATATGCTTAAAATGATGATGTGGCGGATGAATAGTGATTTGGTGCAATGAATAGTGTTGCACCTATTTGGTGCAACACTATTCATTTTCACCTATTTGGTGCAAGGTTTGGTGCTTGGTTGGAGTGATTTTTTGTACCAAATGAGTGTTTTGGTGCACCCATTGAAGATGGTCTAATCTAACTCTTTTAGGTTCTAAAATTCCATCTCTCGATCTTTTTGATTTTGCAAATTTACCCTTAAATCTTTTATAATATGCACATTTGTCTCAAAAAATTTCAGATTTTGTACTTTTGTCTTCAAATTTTTCTGAATATGAACATTTATCCCCTCTAAGTCTTGAATTTTACAAGTATTCCAAAAACTTTGCAGAATTTGTGAATGACCCCATAAGTTTTAGATACCGCATATTTGTCCAAAGTCTATCGAACCAACTCTACACCCACAAAAACCTAGTCAAACATAACGAATGAATCTTTGACTGCAGATCCATAGACACGATGAATTATAATCCAAAAGACTTCTTACACCTATTTGCACCCTCTAATTCTTATATCGAAACAACTAATAAAGAGTTGGTAGATGTTCGAGGACGAAACCATATTACTTTTTCTCCGCATATGAAGTTAAAGATCTACTTGTATATCCTAATATTGTCGTCCAAGTTACTCTCCATTGTCAAGTAATAAAGAAACTTACTTATATGGTGCTGATGTATCCAAAATTTTGTCTCTTACATGACATTCTCACGAATGAGATCATTGGACATGGTATTGAGTGCAGAGACCTTTACTATGTAGAAGAGATGACTCACAAGAGACATGCCATGCTTGCTTGCGGAATGGTCTACCAGCAACTTTGGTTAGGCATAAGTGTTTGAATCATCCATCTTTTGCATACTTTAAACTCTTATTTCAGAGTCTTTTAATGAGAGATTCCATTAATACGACATATGAAACATGCATTTGTTTTAAGAGTAATAGAACTACGTTTGACCAAATAATACACCGGTCAGCTTAATTTTCTCTTTAGTAAATTTCCATGTATGGTGACCAGCCCTTGTCTCAAATCTTAGCTGGTTTCAATATTTCATGTCATTCGTTGATGGTTTCTCTTCTATGGAATGCATATATTATTTAAAAAATAATTCTGAAGTTTAGAGAAATTTTTTCACTTTTTCAAATGATTTTCAGACTTAGTCCAACACCAAACTACAAGTTCTCCAATCTGATAACGGTAGGGAGTTTGTCAACCAATCTTTGATAGTCTTTTATGAAAACACGATGTGATCCATCAAACCTTGCGTCCAAACACGCTCCAACAAAATAGGGGTAGCATAACAAAAAATTAAATACTTCTTGAGATGACTCGTGCTATAATGCTTGAATCTCAAGTTCCACAAAACTTTTGACCTGAAGCCATATCAACCTTACCTTACCTCATAAATCATCTACCCACAAAAATCCTTCATTATAAAACCCCGATATAAACACTGGCTGTCGAAACCACTATTCGGTTTATTCTAGCTCTTCAATCTCATAATCTTTCGGTGTTCCCAAAGATGAATGCTTTAAGTTAAATCTATGTGCGTAAAAATGCATTTTTGTTGGCTATGCCACATACCAAAAAAAAGTATCGATGTTATAACCCCATCACTCGTTGAGTGGACGTCATCACTGACTGTACATATCCTGAATTTGAATATTTCTTTACCCACCAGCCTATTGTTCATGTGGACATGATCAGTGAATCACTAAAGTGATTAAACAATTTAAGATGCATGGAGACTGTTCAACAAGTTCAGGTAGATGGAGCCGTCGAATTTGTCTCTGAAGACATAAGCAGGATCGACGAACAAGTTCCACCACGTGGTAAGCCACGTTCGTCAGTTTTTTAACAAGATTTAAGTGACTCACTCTCTGATGAAGGTTCAAACGATATAACTACTACTGGTGCTTCTAATGTGGAAGACATAGGCAGGGTCGACAAACCAGTTCCATCACCTGGTGAGTCACTTCCGTCAGATGTCAGACAAGAGGTGTTTACCTTACCTCTCAAGAGAAATAGAGGAGTGTCTCCTGATCGAATCTCACTCGAACAGGTGTCTTGAAACTCCAGGTACCTAGTAGACACAACCAGGGGAGGCTCATAGATAGTGCACGTGCTTTTCAGCAACTCTTCTCTCAGACTCTATTCCCCGGACAGTACAGAAAGCAAGTGAGATAGCTGAATAGAGAAAGGACATGGAACAGAGATGGAGGTATTAGCAAAGAATGCAACATGGGAAATGTATGTACCCATAAGAAAATAAGACAGTTGGGTGCAGGTAGATTGTCACTATTAAGTGTAAGGCAGATGACGCAATTGAAATTTACGAATCAAGGCAGATAACACCATTGAAGGTATAAATTAGGGTAGATGGCACCATCAAAAGGCACATATGATATCGACTTGCAAAGATTGATGCCATCATAGTACTGTTCTTAATAGTAGCAAATAAAGATTGGCTGCTCCACTAGTTCCATTAAGAATGGTTTCACAAATGGGGAATTGATGGAAGAAGTGTATATAAAATCATCACTGGGGTTTTCCAGTGAATTTCAAAAGAATAAGCTATAGAAACTAAGGAAAACCCTCTATGGACTGAAACAGTCCTCGTGCGCGGTTTGGGAGAGTTACGATAGCAATTAAACATAATAGATAAAGGCAAAGAAATGCTAATCATACCTTACTCTTCAAGAAAAAAGAAAATTTAATTACCTGCTTGATCATGTATATGGATATATTATCATAGCAGAGAGTGATAAGGATGAAATCAAGCGACTCATGAAGAATTTGTACAAGGAGTTTGAGATGGATGATTTAGGGAGGCTAAAGTATTTTCTAAGGACATAGGTTTTTTGATCAAATAAAGAGATGTTCATCTCCCAACAAAATACATCTGAGACCTCTTGACTAAAGTTAGGATAGTAGACTGCAAACTCAGTGATACTCTGGTGATGGCTAATCATACGCTACAAATGGAAAAAGAGACTACACTAGTAAATCAAGAACAATATTAAAGACTAGAAGGCTAGTTGATATATATCTCCGACACAAGACCTAATATTGTGTATGCTTTTAGAGTAGTAAGTCAGTTCATTCATCAACCACAGAAAAAACATCAGGCAAGGGTATTTAGTTTGAAAATAATGGATACCAGTCAGGGGTATTCTGTTTGAAGATAATGGACACCTAAATGTTGAAGTCTTTACTGATGCAGATTGGACAAGTAACCCGAATAATAGACAATCTACTTTATGGTAGTTTGCCTTAGTTAGCAAAAACTTGGTAATATGGAGAAGTAAAAGGCAAAAGGTAGTTGCTCTTTTTAATGTTGAGACAGAGTTTAGGAGCATTACAAATGGGACAATGGAGATGCTATAAATAAAAAAGTTGATAGGTGAAGTTGGTTTTCCATTCAAGACCCGACTAAATTCATTTGCAATAATAAGGCAGTGGTCTAGACCTTAGAAAATCTGGTAGAGCATGAAAACATATGTGGAAGTAAACCAACATTTTATGAGTAAAAGCTTGAAGGAAAAAACTGTTGAACTGTCCTTTGTATGATCTAAGGACCAATTAGCATACATCCTCACGAAAGCAGTCAGTAGACGGATATTTGACTGAACACTGTGCAAGTTGGATATTAGGGATCCCACTACTCAACTTGAGGGAGAGTGATGAAAACTATTAATCCCGAGATATGGTCAGACCAAATCAAAACTTTTGTATTTATTGTATTATTTTCTTATTATTGTACTTATTGTCCTACCATTTTTAATGGTAGAATAGTAATACATATAGACCCATTGTATACAAGTCAAATCAATGATAACAATTTTTTTTTGCAAATCAAACATTGATGTTGCCATCAATCACTCCCGCGTTACCTTTGAAGTAAAACATTTTACTATGTTTAATACCCATAGCACCAGCCTTGTTTTTTTTTCCTTTTTCCTTTTTTTGTCTTCTTTTTTATTAAATTTTATTACATGTACACGAGGAGCTGGTATAATTCAGACTTTGGCTGAATGGAAGCGTGTATGTCTTGGATAAGGATGACCTAGATCACTTAGTAAGTGGTTCAGGCTTTAAATTTCTGAGCTAGAATGACTAAGAGATTGTCAAAGGTAGGTGTCTGAGCATATTACACTTTGCTTTTGCAATTGTATTTGTTTTGTAGGAGCCATGTCGAGCATGTCTAACAATATCCTTGTTGCGATGAAGGTTAGGAAGAACGAAAAACTTGTCACCACGATTGCTGTTTAGGGAGTTGCAGCTGTAGAGATGATTGCTCAGGCGATAGAGAGGCCAATCGGAGTGAGAATAAGAGAACCAAGCCAATCTCCGGTAGCATGGTAGCTGGCTGAGCAGTTCCATGAGTTGCATGAGTATAGGGTACATCTTGCACTAGGTCAATGTAGCAATTATCCTCTCTTTTTTCTAACAGGTCTCTACTTTGTCATTTGCGCTCGGAGACTTGCTGTAGGATGCTGAGATCATCCCGGTAGGTACTAGTCAGGAACTGACCATCTGAGTTAAACCTGTCAGCTCGGTGACTTCTTTGCAGATCACCTCTTTCGTCGAAGAGGAGGAGGATGATGATAATGAGTCCCTTGCACAATAGAGGCAAAGAAGAGGAGGGGCTAAAGCTCTAAGGCCCTGGCTCATTTACACTTCACAGAGGAGTGGCTTTCGCTGATCGACCCTCTAAAGGCTGAGGTGCCACCTCTATTTGAGGAACCATCTACCCAAGAATAGGCAGTCTTTCACTAAGGAGGGCAGTATCGACGATGTCGAGACGACACGTTGCCTTAATAAGAATATGCTGCTGCCTGCCAACGTGTGTAGGTATTAGGCCTTGGCCTTTCACCAATTAGCAAACTGAACTGAGGTGAGTAAAGACAAGGCTAAGGCGAGCAAGGTTGAGGTGGAGCGCCAACTAAGTGAGCTGTTAGTAGAAAACTAGCAGCTGGATCAGGACAGGAGGCTAACACTTTTCATCAATAGCTCGTCGATGCTAAGGAAGCCGCAGTTGCCGACTTTGATAAGTCAGATTTCCTCATTGGGAACTTGGCAATTTTGTAGAGCTATGTGGTGGAGATAGGCAAAACAGAGGCAATAGACAACTACACTGAGGTGGAGCTCTTTCTCAACCAGGAGGATCCTCGGCTAGCAGAGCTGTACAACTCAAAGAAAACCAACTTTGGCGAGTAATACAAGCTCTTTAATGAGAGAGCAGATTGGATGAGAGCAAAATAGAAAGATGTTCATTTGTCTATGTTTGTCCTTTTCTTCGTCTTTGCTTGTAACTTTCATTTCCTTCTCTTTGCCATTTTAGTTGCTTCTGACCCACCACTAACCATAAAGGTTCTGAAAGATAATAATTTCACAAGTTAAATCACGTCAAGTCTTCTAAACTGAGCTGAACAACTGAACTTGAATAATAAAACGTGAAGACTTTCTTCTTTTTGTAAGTGTCACAGCCTCGGACCTTTTGAGGATAAACTCCGAAATCACAAAAATCATGACTAATTTTCACGAAGTGTGATTCATAAACCACAATTGAACCATCTGTTAGTCAATAACAGTCAACTTCAGTAGGCTTGGCGTTTGGGATATTATGGTACAGCAATTCAGCAGCTCAGCAGCTCAGCAGCCCAGCAGCTCGGCCGCTCAGTGCCTAAATATGGCAGTTCAACTTCAGCCGCACTTTAGTAGAACAACCCAACACCCTCACTAAAAAATATGCCGAGGCTTTCACCTCGGCGCCAACTTCAGCATATGGCTCAAATACTACACCTCAGGCCACTTCACCCAAACACTATTTAATCATATTCTACAACAAAACTTAGCTGTGTACCACAGCAAGCCGAGTGCTTCGGGATTTGTCAAAGGTCAGCTGTGTACCACAGCAAGTTACGCACTTCAGCAAGGTTCGACTGTGTACCACATCAAACCTACCTTGCCAAGATATTATGTCGTGGGACCCTCAGACAGATACTCTTTAAACATAGTGACTACAACTGGCTATTCTTATATAACACGCCAAGGTCACGATAGCCGGACTACTAGTTACATCAATCAGGCCGACCTATTGATTACATCAGACAGGGTATTGATCACATCAGCAGACCTACAGAATCCTAGGCTTTCTGCCCCAAGCAAAGATCTTATCCTATTATCTACTATCAGAAGAAAAAGGCGGGAAAGTCTATAAAAGCGAGGGAACCAAGATGAATTTGGGGGGCAGTTGAGACATTCTTACTTCATAGTATACCTATATTTTCCGCTCCTCGGCAAATACTGTGAGAAAATCCTAACTCACCCTTTTACATTATAATCTCAATGAGATATGGCCCAAACTGACTTAAGCGTCGGAGGGTTTTTTCCGGGGCCAACCCCCCGGGACCTCTGACCTGTGCTACTTTGTGCAGGATATTTAGCGCTATTCCAGCTACACATTTTCAATTCCAGTTGACAAATTCTTTATGTCAACCGACAAAGCTGAATCGAGGTCATCTAGACCATTGGTGAAGATCCGGCTTCACCATTTGGCGCTAGAGGAAGGGCGGCCCCTTTGGTCCTTTAACCCAGAAAATAGCTACTCAAAGTTTCTCTAACGATTGTTCAGGAATCTTTCTAATCATCTTAGGAAGCTATCGAGAGAAAGATGAGTAACAGAGATAGTCAAGGGACCAAACAACCCATGACATCTAGGAGGAGTCAAAAATCTTCTCAACAACAAACTGATCAATGTTCTGCAGAGCCGGAAGAATCCTCAACCCCCATTACTTTCACATATGAAGAGCACATGCGAGCCGTTTGCTATGTGGCTCAAAATCCGGAGGTCTTCCAAGTCGTAGTAAGGGAGATGAAGGGGAAGGCGTCTGTAGCAAAGTCCAGTGGACCCCGTTCCAATAACTTCCATCCACTGGATCACATGGAGTACTCTCCTACTCGGCCTGGTTACTGTCCTAGACGTCAGGGTAGGTCTATGGCCAAAAAGAAGTGGCCAGAACAAAAGCCTAGCCACCAAACCTCGAGATATAATCAAAAAGTTCCATGCCTTTCAAACATGGCAGGAAAGCTGAGAATATAGGCAAAGCACCGTTGCCGGAAAGGTGCTCTGTTAAGATTCGGCTAGGAGGCCGAGGAGAGGAAAGGAATTCTCTGCTGGCTGCTAAAGCTCATATCCTTTCCTATATGAGGAAAAAATCTCTGGCAAAAGAACCCCAGCCCCTCGCTGGACCAATCCGTAAAAGAAACCATCAACTGTACTGCCTCTATCATCATGATATCGGTCATGATACAGAAGATTGTAGACAGCTCGGGCAAGAGATTGGGCGTCTTATTGAGCTGGGTCACCTGCAGCGTTTCTATAATCCCAGGTCTAGGCTTCACAACAGGCTATACTTTGGTAAACCCCCTCCAAAGGAGAGTTGTAAACCCGGATATCACCAGGGTTTTCTAGGTGATACAGATTCGGATTTCGATGAGGGGGGACGCAAATTTCTGAGCATATAAGGCTAATCTAATGACCGTGGACCCTGATTCAATCGAATCACGGTTTGTTTCTTCTTGTCTTCATCCGGAATCCCCCGGCCCAGCCTTATGTTATCAAGGGATCAGTCTCTTATATTTAACTGGACATTCCTATATGGAATTCAGCCATAAGAGTTAAGTCACCATATGGAGCATAATTTACGCTCGTTTATCACCCGCGACGAAAGTGGGGACACACCCAGCAGGTCTGGAAGGCTGAGCAGGTCTCAACAGGATAGGACAGGTTTCCCGATATTCTTACCCAGCAGGTCTGGAAGGTTGAGCAGGTCTCAACATCATCTTTACATCTTTACCCAGCAGGTCTGGAAGGCTGAGCAGGTCTCAGCAGGATGGGACAGGTTTCCTGATATTCTTACCCAGCAGGTCTGGGAGGTTGAGCATGTCTCAACATTATCTTTACCCAGCAGGTCTGGAAGGCTGAGCAGGTCTCAGCAGGATGGGACAGGTTTCCCGATATTCTTACCCAGTAGGTCTGGAAGGTTGAGCAGGTCTCAACATCATCTTTACCCAGCAGGTTTGAAAGGTTGAGCAGGTCTCAACATTATCTTTACCCAGCAGGTCTGGAAGGCTGAGCAGGTCTCAGCAGGATGGGACAGGTTTCCCGATATTCTTACCCAGCAGGTCTGGAAGGTTGAGCAAGTCTCAACATCATCTTTACCCAGCAGGTCTAGAAAAAGAGCAAGTTGAACTTCAAACTATTGAAAAGCTAGAAGAAGTCAGAAAGCAAAATTTGGGAAAAATAAACTTTCATTGAGTATGAAATCTATTACAACTACAAACTGTTTACAAGGAAAAATCATATTCTACTACGAAAATCTTTTCTCCTCTGCTTCGAAAACTCAGTAATCTGGATACAGCCTCAGACTTGGATTATGAAGAGCAGCGAATGATCCTTATCCAGGTCTAGGTAGACTTCTTGGCAATCGTCCCCTCTATGGTAACATGGCAGAACAAAATTTTGCTGTATTGTTGCCACCCTTGCTTCACTGCTACCATGTCTTGAAGATGGCTTGCGAAGAATGTAATCGCAACTGTTCCCTGCTTCACTGGAAGAAGATGGATTTGTGCGATTACAAAACAACAAAATGAAACCTTTGCTGGAAAGGGATGTGTTGAAGGAGAATCCATGTCATGAAATGACAGAGGCGCTACAGCGAAAGATACGATGATAACTAAAAAAGGATTGCTGGAAAGGAACAATCTCCATGAAGAAAGATTGTTCCCATCAGAATCAATTTCTTTATGAAAGGACTGAGTCTCACAGGTATTTTCCAGATTCTTGAGGCACGAAAGGGTATGCATATTTCGGAAATGTTTACATAGAGATAAAGGATTGGGTGGAAAGGAAGAATGATATGAAACTCCAAGATAGGCATCAAGGATGGGAAGCTTAAATAGAGAATGAAGAATGAGGAGATGAAAGCACCTCTATTTATAGGCAGAGGAAGGAAAAGAGGCCCCCTTTTTCGTTTGAAATTTGAAATTCGAAAAGGCAGAAGTTCATGTATCTCCCTCCCTTGGGAAGTGGAATCGCCAAAAAAGCAATAATAGAGCATCGGAACTATCGCTTGCGTTAAAAGCGGAAGTAAAGAGATAACCATGTGATTAATGGAGATTGGCTACGTCATGAAAACAAGATTTGTATGCCTTCACAGATCAGTTCAGCCACACAAAATCTGGGGGCAAACGATAAACCACAATTGAACCATCTGTTAGTCAATAACAGTTGACTTCAGTAGGCTTGGCGTTTGGGATATTATGGTACAGCAATTCAGCAGCTCAGCAGCCCAGCAGCTCGGCCGCTCAGTGCCTAAATATGGCAGTTCAGCTTCAGCCGCACTTTAGTAGAACAACCCAACACCCTCACTAAAAAATATGCCAAGGCTTTCACCTCGGCGCCAACTTTAGCATATGGCTCAAATACTACACCTCGGGCCACTTCACCCAAACACTATTTAATCATATTCTACAACAAAACTTAGCTGTGTACCACAGCAAGCCGAGTGCTTCGGGATTTGTCAAAGGTCAGCTGTGTACCACAGCAAGTTACGCACTTCAGCAAGGTTCGACTGTGTACCACAGCAAACCTACCTTGCCAAGATATTATGTCGTGGGACCCTCAGACAGATACTCTTTAAACATAGTGACTACAGCTAGCTATTCTTATATAACACGCCAAGGTCACGATAGCCGGACTACTAGTTACATCAATCAGGCCGAACCTATTGATTACATCAGACAGGCTATTGATTACATCAGCAGACCTACAGCATCCTAGGCTTTCTGCCCCAAGTAAAGATCTTATCCTATTATCTACTATCAGAAGAAAAAGGCGGGAAAGTCTATAAAAGCTAGGGAACCAAGACGAATCGGGGGGGGGGGCAGTTGAGACATTCTTACTTCATAGTATACCTATATTTTCTGCTCCTCGGCAAATACTGTGAGAAAATCCTAACTCACCCTTTTACATTATAATCTCAATGAGATATGGCCCAAACTGACTTGAGCGTCGGAGGGTTTTTCCCGGGGCCAACCCCCCAGGACCTCTGACCTGTGCTACTTTATGCAGGATATTTGGCGCTATTCCAGCTACACATTTTTAATTCCAGTTGACAAATGCTTTACGTCAACCGACGGAGCTGAATCGAGGTCATCTAGACCCTTGGTGAAGATCCGGCTTCACCAGTGATCAACCCAGGCCTTCTAAGGCTAAGCTGAATGATAAAAATAAATTGCAAAAGCCATAACTGATTTTCACAAGCATGTTCATTTTAGATCTTATAAGACTAAGCTGTATAACGGCATAGCCCCCCTGAAATATAGCATAATATATAAATAGTCTATGTTTCAAGTTTAGAAAACATGTGATAAACCAAAAATAATTATCTGCTAGTCAACAACAGTCAACGGCAGAATAATGTTCAAGAGGTTAACTCCTGCAGTTCGGTATAAATGCACCTCTGCTCGGCCTTGTTGTAGTTCAGCTCGGCAAGGCACTGCTCCTCAAAGCATCCGTATTTTATTAGAGCATATTCTAAGGTTTTTCACCTCGATATCAAGCTCTAGCCTCGGCTTCAGTTATAAGGGGGTGCTCCAGATCACTTCGGCCAGACTCAACTTTGCACTTCGGATAAGGAGTCAAGTGCAGCTAATTGAGGAGTTATCTGGCAGAAGTGCAATATAAAAAGGGGTACACCTCAGACTTTACTATCTGTAGTGCCTAAGACGCAGAGTCTGCTCGGCATATGATTATCCACGGTCTTATATTATTGATGGCCGAGCTCCAGCTTCGGCCTCGGCCTCGTTAACTCTTTTAAGTTCAGACCAGATATTATCTGCTAACATCTGGGACCCACCGAGGTAGATTCGCAGATTACTTTTCTGGTGTCAAGCATCGACTGGTTCATTACAAGGTCATCATTACAGGCCAACCTACACATCCTGGAGTCAGCTACTGACACAGCTATGGTCTCAGGCACTTGTTCCATCATACTGCGGCTCTGCAGTGGACTAGACCGCTATCTCAGACACGTCGCCATCCCATCATCTGGCAGGAGGTCAGACCTCCACAATCTCGAGTATAAATACCCCTCTATCCAGACGGGGATAGGGATCCAACTTTCTGGAACAACTTCTGGAGCCTTCTTTCACGAACTCCATCTCGGCCAATTCATAAACAGCCATACACTCATTGAGATCTTATTATAGGTTTCATCTAAACCTTATTCCAGAATAAATTGCCTACTCAAAATACCCATAACTGACTTAAGCATCGGAGGGTTTTCTCGGGGCAGCGCCCTGGGACCTCTAACATTTTTCTTCCTTCTCAAGTTCCATTGACAGATTTAGACAAAAGATTAACGGCATATAACTCGGGTCATCTCTGATCAACCCGATGAGCAATTCTGGTCTCATCATTTGGCGCTAGAAAGAGGGCATTTTGCCTTCGTATCTCTTAAAACAGCTTTTCAAGGCTTTCTTGGCATTTATCTTACCCATCCATCGTTGGAAAGATGGATAAAAAGGATGGGAAAGGGTCCAAGCAACCTAGGACATCCAGAAGACGTCAACGATCTCTTCCACAACAAACCGAACAGTGTTCCTTGGAGCCGGGAGAATCTTCAACTCCTATTGCTGCCTTCACATATGAGGAGCACATGCAGGCCATACGTTATGTGGCTAAAAATGCAAATTTATTCCAAGCTGTGGTGAAAGAGATGAAGGGGAAAGCTTCCGCAGCGGGACCCAGCGGGTTCCATCCCAGCGACTCTCTTCCACAAGAACTTCTGGAGTACTCTCCAACTCGGCCTGACTATCATCCCAAGCGTCAGGCCGAATTTATAACTGAGGCTAGACGTTCAGGACAAAGGTCTAGTCACCAGCACTTAAAACGTACACAAAAGGCGCTGCTGCCATTTAAACATGGCAGAGAAGTTGACAATAATGACAAAACCCTGCCGCAAGAAAGGCGCTCTGTCAAGATTCGGTTAGGAGGTCGGAGAAAAGAAAGGAACTCTCTGTTGGCTTCAAAGGCTCATATTATCTCCTACATGAGGAAGAAGAGTCTAGAAAGAGATCCTCAGCCCCTTTCACGACCACTCAAAAAGAGGAACCATCAACTGTACTGCCTATATCATGATATTGGGCAAGATACAGAAGACTGCAGGCAGCTCGTCCAGGAGATTGGACGTGTGATTGAGCTCGGAAGCTTGCAACAGTTCTACAATCCGAGGTCAATGCTGCACAATAGGCTCAACTTTAACCGGCCTCCTCTAGATGAAAGTTGCCGACCTGAGCATCAGCATAGGTCGCCAAGAGATGAGGATTCAGTTTCGGATGAGCAGAGATTGCGGATTTCCAAAAGTATATGGCTGATCTAAAAACATAGGCCCACGAAAGCTTACGATTCATTTCTCTAGCACGGATCCAAAATCCTCATGTACGTAAACGTGCTTTAAATACATTGATTTTAAATGTTTATTACAAATTTTCTATTTGCCAAAGAGTTGTCCAGATATTAAGCAGGGCTTTTCTCGACAAATGGGATTAGAAGTTCCCATCATATCTTATTCAAGTTTCTTACCCGGCTCAGCCCGGCACCTTCTTCTAATCAGCATTAAATTGCCTGGAAGACCTATTTTCTTATGGAGTATGAGAGCTTTACCTTGATTAATAAGGGCAGAGGTATTCCCCAACTCAGCATTGTATTATCTAAGGACCTATCTTTAATCAAATCTCTGGTCTGATATCAGAAGATCGGTATATATTCTTGCCTGGCTTAGCCCGATTAATTCATCATCTAGGCTTTGATAAAATGCCCTCCCATGTTGGGGGTTCAACTATATGTTCTCTGCCTAAAGGTTTCAAGGGAACTTAGAATGTGACAGGTTTCACATCTCGGCAAGAATGTGACAGGTTTCACATCTCGGCAAGAGCGTGACAGGTTTCATGTCTCGGCAGAAATGCGACAGGTTTCGCACTTCTGAATAATATCCCAGGAGGTCATCTTTGTTCTCTACCTAATGGTTTTAAGGGAACTTCGAATGTGACAGGTTTCACATCTCGGCAAGAGCGTGACAAGTTTCACGTCTCGGCATAAATGCGACAGGTTTCGCACTTCTGAATAATAACCCAGGTGGTCATTTATGTTCTCTGCCTATTGGTTTTAAGAGAACTCCGAATGTGACAGGTTTCACATCTCGGCAAGAGCGTGACAGGTTTCATGTCTCGGCAGAAATGCGACAGATTTCACACTTTTGAGAAAATGACCCAAGAGGTCAAATTAACTCAAATGACCTAAATGGTTTACTCAGCTCAAATACTTGGAAGAATCCAAGAAATGAACAACGGAGCATATCCTGGAGTCCGGATCAGTCCTATAATAGCATGACTTAACAGTCTATACTCGAAAAAATCCAAGAAGTGTGAAGCAGAGCTGGTCCTGGAGTCCAGATCAACTCTGTGAAAGTTTAGTTCAAGAAATTGTTGCCATAATATCTCGGCCGCTGCAAGGGAAACCTGTGCCAAAAGATTTCCTCTCAGCCTACATACTTCGGCTAGGGTTGACTAAAGACTTAGGCTATCACTAAGCGTTATCCAAATTGGGTCTCGGCTAAGACAGATCAAGTTTATTATCTTAAGCGGGATTCATTCTTAACAAGATATCATCTCGGCTCGGCAGAATAACAGGTTTATTCTATATTTAAAAGTTTGGTAACTTATTTTATTTTCAGTTAAACTGATTAAGTTTGCCAAGACCAACGTGAGATCTCGGCAACACTAAGTTTGGAAAGAAGACTTAGCAGAAAAGCTGAAATTAAACAGCAGAACAAAAGGAAAAAAATAAGTTGCAGAGACTTAGGAAATTTTTCCATGGATAAAAAAGTTTGAATACATTGAGGTCAGCCCAGCCTATTACAAAGAAATTCTAAGACTACTCTTCATCTTCTCTTAAGTCGGCTCCTTCTGCAAACTTTTGAAATTGGGTCTCAAAGTCCGTCTTTGCATTGGGATTGTAAAGTTCGACGAGCCGGGGATCTTCCTTGTTCAGTTAGGGGCAAATTTCTGAGCAGACATCAATAGCTTTGGTCTGCCCCATCTGCATAACTGGACCCTGAAGCAGTAACATATTTTCTTCAAAAAATTCGGATTTCTTGAAGTCTGCCATCGCTTCAGTTTTGGCTGATGATAATTGATGGGACATGTCTGCCACCCGCTGCTCCAGATCTTTTTCCCTCCTTAGCCTGTCTTCCTTATCTTTCTGCAGAGACTCTTTGTCTTTTTGCAGAGAAGCCACTTCAGAGGATGTCTGAGTATAACATGCTTCCAAATCAGCATTTCTCTTCATCAGCTCCATATTTTTTCCTTCCAGCTCTGCCGCCAAAGAGTTAGAATCTGCCCACTTTATTTCAGCTTCCTCCTTCAACCTTTGAAGCTTGGTAACTTCCAATTTTAAAGCTGAGTTTTCCTTGGCCTATTCAGCCATGACTTAGGAAGCTTCTTCAAGTTCTTGAAGCTTGACCAATAGAGCATCTTTTAGTTCTCTGCCCCTATTAACGATCTCCATTTGTTGGACTTAGATCTGTTTAATCAGAATTAAGAGTCAGCAGAAATTACTTGATCAAACAAATACATTAAAAAGATCGTTCCTTACCAGAGCTAAGTTGCAATTGAAAGAATCTTCCAGATTTTCCCAGGAAGCGGCAGAAAACCTTTGTCGATCCAAAGGAAGGATCAAGTTGTTCATCTTTTTGGCTGTGGCCGGGTTTGCCACAGTATCCATTTCAAAAAACTCGCCCAAGGTCAAAGTGTGTTGCTCAGCTTGGGGAGCTGGGATCTCGGCTTCTGGGATAGGTGATTCTTCATCCCTTCGCCTCTTCCTAAGGGCAGAACCCTCGGCCAGCTGAGCTTGCTAGGATCAACTTGGGCCGGGTCCCATGAAAAAGCCTCGGCATCTTCCTCTTCTACCACTACAATTGGCAGATATACGATAAAAATCTGGGGAACAAGTTATTTGACAAACTGAAAGAAGGCGAAATATGGAATACCTGGGTTTGCAGACTCGGATGCAACTAGAATTGGCTGATTCACAGTAGCCTCGGTCGGTGCCGGTTCAGCCACATTAGCCATAGCAATGTCTTCAGTTGGGGGCAATGCTGATCTGGGGGATACCTCGGCCCCAGTCTTCGGTGTTTTTGACTTCTTACGGGATGCTATCTTGGCAAGCTTGGCCTCAAGATTTTTGTTTCCCGGAGCCATGGAACCTACATAGAAGCAAAATCTTTTATTAAAAAAAAGAGAGTTGCACAAGAAATGCAAATGCATACCTCCGACTATTTCCAAGTTGTCTGGGCAAAGAGGCTTAAAGTGGGAACCCGAAGCTAAAGAGCTCAGGTCAGCTGCCCTCAAAATGGATTCATCCACTCTGTGCCAATCTATGACCACAGGCAGAGAATGCAATCTGGTTGCCTCATCGCAATACTCTAGGCTCGGCTTCATGTTGTCCGCCTTACCAGACTTCCAGATACCTAACTTGGGCAACCCTAACTTCTTAATAAAGAAGAATCTACCTTTGCAGTTCTTCTTGAAGGTGGGAATGTTGATAGCAAAATTGAACTCACTAGAGGGAGCTCGTTTGGTAAAGTAATACCAACTGTCAGAAGATCTACATGAGAATAGACTTCTGAAAACTCGATGATCAAATGGGATTTCAGAAGCTCTAAGGAAAAGGAAAAAACACACCATGATTTTCAAACTATTGGGCTTTATTTGGGGAAGCCTGAGATTATAAGATTGAAGGATTCTAAATAAAGAAACAGGGACCGGAAGACTGAACCCAGATCTAAAGTATTCTTTATAGACTGCTTCATAACCCGCGGGAGGATCATAAGTTGTTTGGCCGGGTTGAGGCAGAATTGGATTAAATTGATTAAGATTAATATCATAAGTATCACATATCCGAGACAGATCAACCTCGGATAGGGTACAAAAAGCCTTTTGCACCTCGGCTGAAAGGGGACCTCGGTAAATTACCCCCGTCTGCAGAGCCAGAGTTCTCGGCGTAGATGCAGGGATGGCAGTTGCCGTAGCAGGAATAGTTTCTGCCTGCTCCGACGAAAACTCGATTACAGTAACAGCTCTGCTAGGCTGAGCACGATTACTGGAGGACCACCAGATGCTTTGCGCAACCTGGCTAATGGACGGTCATCAGAAGTGACTGTCTTCTCCGATGGTGAAGAACTGAAGTTTTCTTCATTACCACCAATATAAGAAGCCCCTTCAGACAGGTTTTGGGAATCAGAGGCAGCAGAATGATGAAGCAAAGAAGAAGACTTACAGAGACGAGGAAAAAGGTGAAAAAGGAAGAAGATTGCCGGAGAAAGAAGGACGGTAGATTTTGAAGGAAGACGCAGGAGAAGACGGTGCAAATACGAAAGGACAGAGAAAATAAAAGGTTCAGAAAACCATCTAAAGGTCTTATTTATAGGCTCCCGCCTCGGCCATTCCAAACGACACCTCGAAGATGCCGTCCTCGATCCCTGCAACCGCTGTACATGAAAAGTTGCGCAACTGATGCCTCGTGCTTTGCACAGACGGTAAATTCGTAGTACGGCTCAATCAGTGATAGACACGTCATATCTGAAAAGACAACGCATTAAACGCTCTAAATCGATTAGCCTACCTTCCTGGTCAGCTCGGCCAGACTAATCTGGGGGCAAATGATAAACCAAAAATAATTATCTGCTAGTCAACAACAGTCAAGAGCAGAATAATGTTCAAGAGGTTAACTCCTGCAGTTTGGCATAAATGCACCTCTGCTCGGCCTTGTTGTAGTTCAGCTCGGCAAGGTACTGCTCCTCAAAGCATCCGCATTTTATTAGAGCATATTCTAAGGTTTTTCACTTCGGTATCAAGCTCTAGCCTCGGCTTCAGTTATAAGGGGGTGCTCCAGATCACTTCGGCCAGACTCAACTTTGCACTTCGGATAAGGAGTCAAGTGCAGCTAATTGAGGAATTATCTGGCAGAATTACAATATAAAAAGGGGTACACCTCAGACCTATCTGCAGTGCCTAAGACGCAGAGTCTGCTCGGCATATGATTATCCACGGTCTTATATTATTGATGGCTGAGCTCCAGCTTCGGCCTCGGTCTCGTTAACTCTTTTAAGTTCAGACAAGATATTATCTGCTAACATCTGGGACCCACCAAGGTAGATTCACAGATTACTTTCCAGGTGTCAAGCATTGACTGGTTCAGTACAAGGTCATCATTACAGGCCGACCTACACATTCTGGAGTCAGCTACTGACATAGCTATGGTCTCAGGCACTTGTCCCATCATACGGCGGCTCTGCAGTGGACTAGACCGCTATCTTAGACACGTCGCCATCCCATCATCTAGCAGGAGGTCAGACCTCCACAATCTCGAGTATAAATACCCCTCTATCCAAACGGGGAAAGGGATCCTGTTGGACCGTGCACCTGCAATGAACACCACTAGAGGGGGGGTGAATAGTGGTTAGCGGAAATTACACTACAACCCTTTGTTAAAATCCCCTTGAAAACAGAATCTGAGACCACCTCAGATTCAGAACCCGTTTTGCAAAAATTCACAAATAATTGTACACAACTCCAAAAATTATGAAACTTTCCAGAATTAAACTTCAATGAGTTAACAAGACTCTGTCCAAAAATCAGACAAAAATAAGATCGTTTGACCCTTCAAACAAATTAAAAGATTTAGATGGTCAATCTGGACAGAATTGGACAGAATGTTGCTGATTTTGAAAATAGTGTTTCTCTTTGAATACTCAACCAAAAAGGTTGATCTTTATATCAAAACACTCCTTAAGATGTGTAGATGAAGTTTCCAAAAGGCCCTGACCTCAAACAATTCTTGAAAAATACAGAATTTAACTTTTCTCAAAACTGGTCAGATTGCAGCCAGATTGGAGCAGTTATCTTGCAAAGACTGAAAGACTAACTTTTACTTGCTCAAATCAAGTGATTCTTGTTGCAAATGAAAGCTAACAGTCTGAAGTATAACTCCACCAAAAATCACGAATTTTGAAAATGTTTAGCTATTTTTTCAAATTGTGTGAAGTTGGGTGAAAACTGCAGTCAAAAACGGGCAGAAAACAGAAATAAAGAAACAAGAGAAGAACACCGAGGATTTATCCTGGTTCGGTCAATGTGACCTACTCCAGTCCCAAGGAACACCTTTCCTTGGATTTCACTATGATATGAACACCTTACAACAAGAGCCAAGCTTGATCCTTGGGTTATACACCAACCCTACTCAAGACTTGGATAATCACCTTCTAAGCAACACTTAGTTGCAATACCTCCAACACCTATTGATGTAGCCTTATAAAGATGGCTAATCAATCTTACAAATGAAGCTCAAGAGGCTTGTAGCTCACCAAAATATTAAGAACAACTTTGCTACAACAAAATACAACAACAAGAACAAGAAGATGAATATGAAAGCTATAGAATGCTTGTGAGCTTCATTTTACTTCCAAAAATCTGCTGAAAATACACCAAGAAACCATATAGCCGTTGGCTATATTTAGAAAATTCCAAGTTGGCAATTTTGCCAACTAGCTCCTTTTTGGTTGGTCCACTTGTCTCCAACTCATAAAATGAATACCAACTCATATCCAACTGTATATGCACGTTTTTAAGCATATATATATGTGTATCAACTCAGATTTTTGAAGAAGAAATAAATAGATAACACTTGACAAGATTATGTCAACGTGTAACACCGAAATTCCCCAATATTTCTTCTTATATGTTGAGATCATTTCCACACCTTTGACACCTTGAAAAACTCTGAATAATGATGATAAATGTTCTCTTATAACATATATAAGAGGGTCTTCGAGAAAAAATAGAATGTGACATCTCAAATCGTCACATATCCAGCTATAGTCAATAATATCATCGGTTGAGAGAATAAGATATATGATCACCATATTATCTTCAAAATAATAATAACACAGCTCCAAAATGAAGATAATAATATACTCAAGAGATTCCTTGAGTGAAAATACCAAAAATACCCTTGGGGGTAAAATGACCAAAATACCCCTGGTGTAAGAAAACTCAAGAAATGACCCGGATGGTCATAAATACTCATGATATCACCTTTGTCATGATAAATAGGATAATAATACATCCTTGAAATATTTTCATCATATCATGTTCCTACAAAACTCAAAATACCAATTTTGCCCTTTTTGGTAAGTTGTAGAAACTTCCAAGGCACGTTAGTCACAAGACAAAAATAATCACCAAAAATACATAATAATCACATAATGAACATGTATAAATCATGTACAAATGAAAACAATCATTTTAACACATTTTAGAAAATTATTTCTAAAAACCCTAGACATCGATCGATGTGCAACAAACTGAGAGATCGATGTCAACTTTTTCAACTTTTACACATATAACACCATGTATGACATTTTTAAGTATTCGCCACTTAAAATCATGACTTTGAAAATTATCCAAACATATTTCTCAACATTCTCCCCCTTTTGGATGATTTTCAAAATAACCTAACATGATTTTAATGTCACAACTTATAACCAAAAATTTAAAAAGTTTAACCAAATGTTTTCAACTTTTAAATAGTATGTTGCTCCCCCTCAACTCATACTCTCCCCCTTAACCTATACTTAACTCTTAACTTATATTTGAAACTTATCATTTCATACCAAATGATGACTTACCAACTAAAATCTAAAATCATGTGCTTATTCTATCTCCCCCTTTATTTTGCAAATCATGCAAAAGATAGAACTATACAATGGTATCGTAAGTCATCATACCTAACTTGGCACGCAAGTTTTCAAACGTGGCTTGATTAAGGGGTTTGGTAAATATATCAGCGATTTGGTGATCAGTTCTTATATGGTTTATCACTATGTCCTCATTTTGAACATGATCGCGAAGAAAGTGGTATCGCACCTCAATGTGTTTGGCCTTAGAATGAAGCACCGGATTCCGTGAAAGATTGATTGCACTGGTGCTATCGCAGAAAATTGGAATCTTTTTCATTTTAATGCCAAAATCACTAAGTTGCTGTTTAAGCCAAAGTATTTGGGTAGTACATAAACTCAAAGCGATATACTCGGCTTCAGTGGTAGAAAGAGCTACACTAGCTTGCTTTTTAGAAAACCAAGAGATCAAATTGGTTCCTATGAATTGACAAGTACCGCTAGTGGATTTTCTATCTACCTTACAACCACCATAATCAGCATCACTATATGCGTGTAATTCCAACTTAGCATTTCTATCATACCATAGTCCTAAGTGAGGTGTATGCTTAAGATATCTAAATATCTTTTTCACTGCATTGTAATGTGATACCTTAGGACAAGATTGAAACCTAGCACACATACACACACTAAACATGATATCAGGTCTTGATGCAGTTAAGTATAACAATGAGCCAATCATAGACCTATAGAGTGTGTCATCAAAAGGTTTACCATTTTCATCCTTATCGAGTTTGGTACTAACACTCATGGGGGTAGTTGTAGGTTTCAAATCTTCAAAGCCAAACTTCTTAATCATATCATTGACATACTTAAGTTGGCTAATGTGAATTCCTTGAGGGGTTTGTTTGATTTGGAGTCCTAAGAAATAATTCAACTCTCCTACCATTGACATTTCAAACTCTGACTTCATACATTCTTCGAAGTCTTTTACTAAGGTAGGGTTAGTTGAACCAAAGATAATATCGTCTACGTATATTTGAACTATTAACAAATCATTACCTTTTTTTCTTAGGAATAATGTGTTGTCTATGGTTCCCCTTTCATAATTATTTGCAATAAGAAAGTTTGCAAATCTATCATACCAAGCTCTTGGAGCTTGTTTCAAACCATATAAAGCTTTCTTAAGCTTGTAAACATGGTTAGGATTCTTTGGATCTTCAAATCCAGGGGGTTGTTTGACAAACACTTCTTCTTGGATGTATCCATTTAAGAATGCACTCTTGACATCCATTTGGAAGAGTTTAATGTTACTTAGACTTGCAATCGCAAGTAACAATCTAATTGCTTCTAGTCGTGCAACGGGTGCAAAGGTTTCCTCATAATCTATTCCTTCTTGTTGATTATAACATTGTGCGACTAGTCTAGCCTTATTTCTTGTAATATTTCCTTGTTCATCCATTTTATTCCTAAAGACCCATTTAGTTCCTATGATAGACTTGTCTTCAGGTTTAGGTACTAAGTCCCATACGTTGTTCCTTGTGAATTGATTTAATTCCTCATGCATAGCATCTATCCATGATATGTCACCTAAGGCTTCCTTAACATTCTTAGGTTCTATGTGTGAGACTAAGCTATGTCCTTCAAGTTGACTTATGTTTCTACGTGTTCTAACCCCAACGCTTGGATCCCCAATGATTAATTCTCTAGGGTGCCACCAATTCCTAGATTGACTAGGTTCACCCTCATCTTGTTCAAAAGTTTCATTAGTGTGAATGTTATCATATGTAATTGGATCATTAGTTGTATCATCTTCCAATTGCAAATTTTCTTGATTCATTTCATCTAAGGGTTCATGCATGTCTTGTTCAGGGGGAGTTGGTTCTAGATGATCAAGTACAGGCTCAAGTAATACCTCATCATCAAACATATTTTCAACATTTGTTTCTTGTTTATGTTGATGTTTATCACTAACTTCAAAGCATGCATTTTCATTGAATTTCACATGTATGGATTCAATTATTTTTCTAGATGCAGGATTATAACACCTATATGCTCTTGAGTTAGTTGAATATCCAACAAATATACATTCAATAGACTTTTGTTCAAATTTATCTAGATTATCCTTAGTGTTTAGCACAAAACATTTACATCCAAATACTTTAAGATAATCTATTTTAGGTTTTCTATTGTTTAGCAATTCATAAGGCGTTTTATTTAATTTCTTTCTAATAGTGAGCCTATTTATAATATAACATGCACAGTTAACAGCTTCAGCCCATAAATACTTAGGTAATTTATTTTCACACAGCATTGTCCTTGCAACTTCTTGAATCGTTCTATTTTTACGTTCAACAACTCCATTGAGTTGTGGTGTTCTAGGTGGTGAGAATTCATGTTTTATTCCATAAAGTTCACAAAATTTGATTACGTCTTTATTTTTAAATTCTCCACCTCTATCACTTCTTATTCTTTTGACATTTTCTTCGTAAATGTTTTCAAGTTGCTTGATAAGGGTTTCGCTTGCTAATGGAGCATCGTCTTTGTGTGTTAAGAACAATGTCCATGTGTAGCGTGAGTAATCGTCTACTATGACACACACATAGTAGTGTCCACCTAGACTTCTTGTCCTACTTGGACCAAATAAGTCTAAGTGAAGCAATTCTAGTACATGACTAGTACTCACTTCATGTTTCGGTTTTAAGGTTTCTTTAATGTGTTTTCCCTTAATACATGTTTCACACATTTGAAAATTATCTAAGTCTAACTTAGGCATACCTCTAATTAAATTCTTTTTAGATAATTTCCTAATGGTTGAAATTCCTATATGGCCTAATCTTCTATGCCATAAATTCACATCTAAGTCATGTGATATTAGACACTTAACCTTAGCATTTAACATGTTATCTAAGGTAAGGGTATAAATATTTCCATCTCTATTTCCTTTTAAAACCGTTTCTCCTTTTTCATTTATTATATCACAAGAATTGGGAAGAAAGGAGACATTATAACCACAATCTATAAGTTGAGAAATACTAAGTAAATTATAAGAGAGATTGCTTACTAGCAACACATTTCGTATTTGAAATGTGTTTGGGTCCCCGATTGTTCCTTTTCCAACAACTTTTCCTTTGTTGTTGTCACCGAATGTTACCTTTCCACCATCAATATGTTCAAGATCGGTGAATAGATTGGGGTTGCCCGTCATATGCCTCGAACATCCACTATCTAAAAACCATTTGGTTTTTAGATTCTTTGACTTTGCCTCTTTCTTGCATTCCTTGCATTTTTCCTACAATGGAGACAAAGTTTTAGGTACCCTTTATTTGGGTCCTTGAATGTTAGGGGCATTATTCTTGTTTAGATAACCCTTAGGTATCCAAACTTGAATATACTTTCTAGGCACATTTTTAGCATGGTTAAAGTAAGAAGGATAAGCATATAGATGATTATTCCACATAAGTGAGGATGCATTGTTATACATGTTGCGCCATGGTTGATAATCATTATAGGATGACCGAATCTTATAATGTGTATAAGGCATGCGATTTTGTTTCTTATATGGTGCTCTATATGTATATTCATGTGTATTTCTATAAGACTTGTATGAGAGTTGCTTATGCTTAGGTTCATAAAAAGTTGGATGCATTTTATTTGGTCTAGTTGCATTTGTATACATGTAGGCATGATTTCTAGGTTGTCTAGATGCAAAATTTGGCCTAGATGTATGTTTATGCGTGTGCATATTGGTGGGTTTGTGTTGTATTTTTGCCTTGATATGAGTAGAAGAAGGTGTAGAAGAAGATGTAGCAGGCAAAGTTGATTTTGTATTATATGGCAACTTTGTACTAGATGAAACAAACTTAGTCTTTTCATTTACTTTTTCGTTTTCTTCTTTATAGCCTAGGCCGGTTTTATCATTGCCATACTTTTGTGGTGAGATAAGTGTATCTAACATATTTGCACCCGATTTAAATTGTTCTATCATTTTTTCTAAGGTAAATTTAGAAGACTTAAGTTGCACTATTTCATTTTCACAACTTTCTAACTTGGATTTCAACATTTTATTTTCCATTTGTAACTTTTGTTCATCTTTCCTATATGATTCAATTTTGTTCTCTAAAGAATCAAGAGTATTAGTAGACTCTTGTTTAAGAGATTCTAGTTGATTGGAAAATTCCAAGTTGGACGTCTTCAACTTGTCATTTTCTTCAACTAGTTTCTTCTTTTCTTTAGAAAGCCTCTTACAGTGAGCATGCATTCGTAGGAATTCTTCATCACAACAAGAAGGAATTGACTTCTTTGACACTTACTCACCGGTTGCTAGGATCACTACGATTAGAGTCCTGGTAGCACTTGCCTCCATTCACAAGCTTGTTATTCACCAAATGGATGTGAAAACAGCTTTTCTAAATGGAGACTTAGAAGAGGAGATTTATATGAAACAACCGGAGGGTATGATTGTAACGGAGGTCTGCTTGTTCTTGATGCTACTTGCTGTGATAATACAAATGCATCTAGTTCTGTTTATTTTGCTGAGTCTCTTGATATGTGGCATGCTAGATTAGGACATGCAAATATAGGAGCATTAAAGAAACTTAAGAACATGAATGTGATTTCTTATGATGATGATAACTTCAACAAATGTGAACAGTGTGTTGAAGCAAAACATCATAAGAAACCATTTAAGAAAGTTGATAGAGTTTCACAAAAACTTGGCTTGATTCATAGTGACTTAGGTGATTTCAAGAATCACATGAGTAAAGGTGGTAAAAGGTATTATGTTACTTTTATCGACGATTATTCTAGATACTCAAAAGTGTATTTGTTAAGTCATAAGGATGAGGCCGAGTCTAAGTTCATAAGTTATAAGAACGAGATTGAGAATCAACTAGACTTAAAGATCAAAAGGCTTAGAACAGACAGAGGTGGTGAATATAGCCTTTCCACAACTCATAAGGAGTTTTATCTAACTTCTTATGAGGTAATCTGTTTAAAATATGACAAGCTGTCAAAATTGCCTCCCCCCACAAATTGTCCGGCAATCCTGAACTAACCAACATGGCATTCATCATATTTTTCAACGTTCTATTTTTCCTTTCGGCTACTCCATTTGACTGAGGTGTGTACGGGGGTGTGACTTCATGAATAATGCCATTCTCTTCACAAAACTTTTGTAAAGAGTCTGTGCTATATTCACCACCTCTGTCTGTTCTAAGCCTTTTGATTTTTAAGTCTAGTTGATTCTCAACCTCGTTCTTATAACTTATGAACTTAGACTCGGCCTCATCCTTATGACTTAACAAATACACTTTTGAGTATCTAGAGTAATCGTCGATAAAAGTAACATAATACCTTTTACCACCTTTACTCATGTAATTCTTGAAATCACCTAAGTCACTATGAATTAGACCAAGTTTTTGTGAGACTCTATCAACTTTCTTAAAAGGTTTCTTATGATGTTTCGCTTCAACACAATGTTCACATTTGTTGAAGTTATCGTCATCATAAGAAATCACATTCATATTCTTAAGTTTCTTTAATGCTCCTATATTTGCATGTCCTAATCTAGCATGCCACATATCAAGAGACTCAGCAAAATAAACAGAACTAGATGCATTTGTATTATTGCAGCAAGTAGCATCAAGAACAAGCAGACCTCCATTACAGAAACCTTTACCGATAAACTCTCCATTTCTAGACAAAACAAGTTTATCAGACTCTAAAACAAGTTTAATATTAGTCTTGTTCAGTAGCACTCCGGAGATCAAGTTCCTACACATGGCAGGAACGTGCAGCACATTGCTTAACTCCAGTTTCTTCCCAGATGTCAACTTGAGAAGCACCTTACCCTTTCCGAGGACTTGGGTACTATGTGCATCTCCCAAGAAGACTAGTTCGTCATTGCCTATTTCCTTGTATTCAGAAAATAGGTCTTTACTGGTAGCAATGTGTCTGGTAGCATCTGTGTCTACCACCCATTCCGTAGTGTCACTAACAAGGTTTACAAAAACACAATAAAACACAATGATTGGTCCACATTGACATCACCTTGTTGCCGAAAATTCCACCTAAAAAGTGACTTGGAATTATCTTGAAAATGTGAAGATAATAGCACCACAACAACTCCATCATCTTCTCAACTTTTTGGCACAAGAATAGGCATGTGACATTTGACAAATTCAAAGAAAAATCAGCTCCATCAACAAGTAGCCGTTGGCTACTTCAAAATTTTCCAAAAAATATATTTTGATTTTCTTTAATAAAATAAGAAATGATAATACCACCAAATTATCCCCAACTTCAAGCAACATAATAGGACATGTTAGAGCTTCATTTTACTTCCAAAAATCTGCTGAAAATACACCAAGAAACCATATATCCGTTGGCTATATTTAGAAAATTCCAAGTTGGCAATTTTGCCAACTAGCTCCTTTTTGGTTGGTCCACTTGTCTCCAACTCATAAAATGAATACCAACTCATATCCAACTGTATATGCACGTTTTTAAGCATATATATATGTGTATCAACTCAGATTTTTGAAGAAGAAATAAATAGATAACACTTGACAAGATTATGTCAACGTGTAACACCGAAATTCCCCAATATTTCTTCTTATATGTTGAGATCATTTCCACACCTTTGACACCTTGAAAAACTCTGAATAATGATGATAAATGTTCTCTTATAACATATATAAGAGGGTCTTCGAGAAAAAATAGAATGTGACATCTCAAATCGTCACATATCCAGCTATAGTCAATAATATCATCGGTTGAGAGAATAAGATATATGATCACCATATTATCTTCAAAATAATAATAACACAGCTCCAGAATGAAGATAATAATATACTCAAGAGATTCCTTGAGTGAAAATACCAAAAATACCCTTGGGGGTAAAATGACCAAAATACCCCTGGTGTAAGAAAACTCAAGAAATGACCCGGATGGTCATAAATACTCATGATATCACCTTTGTCATGATAAATAGGATAATAATACATCCTTGAAATATTTTCATCATATCATGTTCCTACAAAACTCAAAATACCAATTTTGCCCTTTTTGGTAAGTTGTAGAAACTTCCAAGGCACGTTAGTCACAAGACAAAAATAATCACCAAAAATACATAATAATCACATAATGAACATGTATAAATCATGTACAAATGAAAACAATCATTTTAACGCATTTTAGAAAATTATTTCTAAAAACCCTAGACATCGATCGATGTGCAACAACCTGAGAGATCGATGTCAACTTTTTCAACTTTTACACATATAACACCATGTATGACATTTTTAAGTATTCGCCACTTAAAATCATGACTTTGAAAATTATCCAAACATATTTCTCAACAGATCCAACTTTCTGGAACAACTTCTAGAGCCTTCTTTCATGAACTCCATCTCGGCCAATTCATAAACAGCCATACACTCATTGAGATCTTATTATAGGTTTCATCTAAACCTTATTCCAGCATAAATTGTCTACTCAAAACACTCATAACTGACTTAAGCATCAGAGGGTTTTTTCGGGACAGCGCCCTGGGACCTCTAACGTTTTTCTTCCTTCTCAGGTTGCATTGACAGATTTAGACGGAAGATTAATGGTATATAACACGGGTCATCTCTGATCAACCCGATGAGCAATTTTGGTCTCATCATTTGGAGCTAAAAGGAGGGCATTTTGCCTTCGTATCTCTTAAAACAGCTTTTCAAGGCTTTCTTGGAATTTATCTTACCCATCCATCGTTGGAAAGATGGATAAAAAGGATGGGAAAGGGTCCAAGCAACCTAGGACATCCAGAAGACGTCAACGATCTCTTCCACAACAAACGGAACAGTGTTCCTTAGGGCCGGGAGAATCTTCAACTCCTACTGCTGCCTTTACATATGAGGAGCACATGCGGGCCATACGTTACGTGGCTCAAAATCTAAATGTATTCCAAGCTGTGGTGAAAGAGATGAAGGGGAAAGCTTCCGCAGCGGGACCCAGCGGGTTCCATCCCAGCGACTCTCTTCCACAAGAACTTCTGGAGTACTCTCCAACTCAGCCTGACTATCATCCCAAGCGTTAGGCCGAATTTATAACTGCCAGCACTTAAAACGCGCACAAAAGGCGCTGCTGCAATTTAAACATGGCAGAGAAGTTGACAATAACGACAAAACCCTTCCGCAAGAAAGGCGCTCTGTCAAGATTCGGTTAGGAGGCCGAGGAAAAGAAAGGAACTCTCTATTGGCTTCAAAGGCTCATATTCTCTCCTACATGAGGAAGAAGAGTCTAGCAAGAGATCCTCAGTCCCTTACACGACCACTCAACAAGAGGAACAATCAACTGTACTGCCTATATCATCATGATATTGGACAATATACAGAAGACTGCAGGCAGCTCGTCCAGGAGATTGGGCATCTGATCGAGCTCGGCCACCTGCAACAGTTCTACAATCCGAGGTCAATGCTGCACAATAGGCTCAACTTTAACCGGCCTCCTCTGGATGAAAGTTTCCGACCTGAGCATCAGCATAGGTCGCCAAGAGATGAGGATTCAGATTCGGATGAGCAGAGATTGCGGATTTCCGAAAGTATACGGCTGATCTAAAAACATAGGCCCACGAAAGCATTACGATTCATTTCTCTAGCACGGATCCAAAATCCTCATGTACGTAAACGTGCTTTAAATACATTGATTTTCAATGTTTATTACAAATTTGCTATTTGCCAAAGAGTTGTCCAGATATTAAGCAGGGCTTTTTTCGACAAATGGGATTAGAAGTTCCCATCATATCTTATTCAAGTTTCTTACCCGGCTCAGCCCGGCACCTTCTTCTAATAGGCAGTAAATTGCCTGGAAGACCTATTTTCTTATGGAATATGAAGAGCTTTACCTTGATTAATAAGGGCAGAGGTATTCCCCAACTCAGCCTTGTATTATCTAAGGGCCTATCTTTAATCAAATCTCTGGTCCAACTCACCTCGACCTTATGATATCAGAAGATCGGTATATATTCTTGCCTGGCTCAACCCGATTAATTCATCATCTAGGCTTTGATAAAATGCCCTCCCATATTGGGGGTTCAACTATATGTTCTCTGCCTAAAGGTTTTAAGAGAACTTAGAATGTGACAGGTTTCACATCTCGGCAAGAATGTGACAGGTTTCACAACTCGGCAAGAGCGTGGCAGGTTTCATGTCTCGGCAAAAATGCGACAGGTTTTGCACTTCTGAATAATATCCCAGGAGGTCATCTCTGTTCTCTACCTAATGGTTTTAAGGGAACTTCAAATGTGACAGGTTTCACATCTCGGCAGAAATGCGACAGGTTTCACACTTCTGAATAATAACCCAGGTGGTCATTTATGTTCTCTGCCTAATGGCTTTAAGAGAACCTTGAATGTGACAGGTTTCACATCTCGGTAAGAGCGTGACAGGTTTCATGTCTCGGCAGAAATGCGACAGGTTTCACACTTTTGAGAAAATGACCCAAGAGGTCAAATTAACTCAAATGACCTAAATGGTTTACTCAGCTCAAAGACTTAATTAGTCAGCTCAAATACTTGGAAGAATCCAAGAAATGAACAACGGAACAGATCCTAGAATCCGGATCAGTCCTATAATAGCATGACTTAACAGTCTATACTCGGAAAAATCCAAGAAGTGTGAAGCAGAGCTGGTCCTGGAGTCCGGATCAACTCTGTGAAAGTTTAGTTCAAGAAATTGTTGTCATAATATCTTGGCCGCTACAAGGGAAACCTGTGCCAAAAGATTTCCTCTCAGCCTACATACTTCGGCTAGGGTTGACTAAAGACTTAGGCTATCACTAAGCATTATCCAAATTGGGTCTCGGCTAAGACAGATCAAGTTTATTATCTTAAGCGGGATTCATTCTTAACAAGATATCATCTCGGCTCGGCAGAATAACAGGTTTATTCTATATTTAAAAGTTTGGTAACTTATTTTATTTTCAGTTAAACTGATTAAGTTTTCCAAGACCAACGTGAGATCTCGGCAACACTAAGTTTGGAAAGAAGACTTAGCAGAAAAGCTGAAATTAAACAGCAGAACAAAAGGAAAAAAATAAGTTGCAGAGACTTAGGAAATTTTTCCATGGATAAAAAAGTTTGAATACATTAACGTCAACCCAGCCTATTACAAAGAAATTCTAAGACTACTCTTCATCTTCTCTTAAGTCGGCTCCTTCTGCAAACTTTTGAAATTGGGTCTCAAAGTCCGTCTTTGCATTGGGATTGTAAAGTTCGACGAGCCGGGGATCTTCCTTGTTCAGTTGGGGGCAAACTTCTGAGCAGACATCAATAGCTTTGGTCTGCCCCATCTGCATAACTGGACCCTGAAGCAGTAACATATTTTCTTCAAAAAATTCGGATTTCTTGAAGTCTGCCATCGCTTCAGTTTTGGCTGATGATAATTGATGGGACAGGTCTGCCACCCGCTGCTCCACATCTTTTTCCCTCCTTAGCTTGTCTTCCTTATCTTTCTGCAGAGACTCTTTGTCTTTTTGCAGAGAAGCCACTTCAGAGGATGTCTGAGTGTAACATGCTTCCAAATCAGCATTTCTCTTCATCAGCTCCATATTTTTTCCTTCCAGCTCTGCCGCCAAAGAGTTAGAAGCTGCCCACTTTATTTCAGCTTCCTACTTCAACCTTTGAAGCTTGGTAACTTCCAATTTTAAAGCTGAGTTTTCCTTGGCCTATTCAGCCATGATTTGGGAAGCTTCTTCAAGTTCTTGAAGCTTGGCCAATAGAGCATCTTTTAGTTCTCAGCCCCTATTAACGATCTCCATTTGTTGGACTTGGATCTGTTTAATCAGAATTAAGAGTCAGCAGAAATTACTTGATCAAACAAATACATTAAAAAGATCGTTCCTTACTAGAGCTAAGTTTCAATTGAAAGAATCTTCCAGATTTTCCTAGGAAGCGGCAGAAAATCTTTGTCGATCCAAAGGAAGGATCAAGTTGTTCATCTTTTTGGCTGTGGCCGGGTTTGACACAGTATCCATTTCAGAAAACTCGCCCAAGGTCAAAGTGTGTTGCTCAGCTTGGGGAGCTGGGATCTCGGCTTCTGGGATAGGTGATTCTTCATCCCTTCGCCTTTTCCTAAGGGCAGAACCCTCGGCCAGCTGAGCTTGCTAGGATCAACTTGGGCCGGGTCCCATGAAAAAGCCTCGGCATCTTCCTCTTCTACCACTACAATTGGCAGATATACAATAAGAATCTGGGGAACAAGTTATTTGACAAACTGAAAGAAGGCGAAATATGGAATACCTGGGTTTGCAGACTCGGATGCAACTAGAATTGGCTGATTCACAGTAGCCTCGGCCGGTGCCGGTTCAGCCACATCAGCCATAGCAATGTCTTCAGTTGGAGGCAATGCTGATCTGGGGGATACCTCGGTCCCAGTCTTCGGTGTTTTTGACTTCTTACGGGATGCTATCTTCGCAAGCTTGGCCTCAAGATTTTTGTTTCCCGGAGCCATGGAACCTACATAGAAAGCAAACTCTTTTATTAAAAAAAAGAGAGTTGCACAAGAAATGCAAATGCATACCCCTGACTATTTCCAAGTTGTCTGGGGAAAGAGGCTTAAAGTGGGAACCCGAAGCTAAAGAGCTCAGGTCAGCTTTGAAAAACACCACACTATGCCCACTCCAGCCCCTCTCCGCCGCCCTCTTCAATCCTGATTTGTCTTTTATTACTTACAGGATGCCTTTAATTAGCCAAAAATATTTTCCGTCGCCGGAAGTTTTTTCACCGATCAAACCGAATCTCTCCCTCTCCCTCCGCCTCCATCCTTCCTCTTTTTTCATTACACCCCCCTCCGATTCTCCAATCCCCAAATTATTTAAAGATTCTAAGGCATGTCAAATGGTTTAGCTTTATTCAACTCCTTCTCCCCTGTTTTGATTAATTCACTGCCCCAAATGGAACTCCAGTCAGTGGTTGCAATAGTTGACGGTGGTTTCTTATTGGATTTGTTTGGGTTGAAGAGGACGGCAAAAGGAGAAGGGTTGGAGAAGGAAGAAATCCACGTGGCTTACCCATTTCAGCAAAAAATATAAAAAAAATGTTTTTTTGCAGCTTTACAGCCAAATTCCAGTCATCAACTGGTTACCGACTGTAAGTGAGCCATTAGCCAAAAAGACTGGCTGTTAAGTGAGTTTCACCAACATTTAACTGTTAACTGAATAATGTGTCAAACGTTTGGCTACTAAGTGAGATTCCCTCATTTTTTATATAAACAGCTAATAAAGTAGAGAGTTGCTACTCTAAAGTGAAGAACGCCTGCCGGCCAAGGATGTAGCTCAGCTGGTACTCGGGTTGGGTAATTTTGTTTAGAAAGATGCATGTTCGATCCGGAGTACCCGCAGCGTGGGTGTATTAATGTAGTTTGGGCCAGTAATGTCTATGACATTGTATCCAGCCCAATTGGGAGTAAAAGGTTGCTGGTCCAGTTTGCGATGTGCATCTTGTGTGGGCTCTGGCTATGTCTTACCACCCTAGAAGTATGCCGAGTACCTGTATTTGCATCCTCCACGCGGCTTCATGGAATATAGATAGTGGGGGCCAAGGTCCTGGGTATAACCTGTATTGTGTTTAGTAGAACGCCTGCCTCGATCTGTTGCGTCTAACATAGCAACTTTTTAGCACATTCTTCTTACATGGTAACTTTTTAGCACATATTACGGTTGGTTCTATAATAAAAGGACGTTGTCTTCATTTATGCACAAAAATATTTTTAAAATGCATTACTAGAATCAAATAATTAAAAGAAAAAAAAAGGGACACATGAAACTGCCAAGTCTTCAAATAATGAAATAAGCAAAAAAAATGAGATCTAACATTTGGATTTTAGCAATGGTACTTATAATTTGCAAATGGTATTTAACACAGTTGTCATAATAAATTTTTTTTAAGTGAGCAGAAAAAAGGAGCCCCGCTTATCTTGTAAGCTTCAGGCAATTATGTTATCCAGCGGACATATTTATGAGTATGAGTACATGTTGAGATAATTTAGAAGCATTTAGAAATTGTTAATGTCTCTTTTTCTATTTAATGGAACAAAAATCATTGTTTTTAGCATGCCTTGCTAAGCACTACTCCAGAACGGCTACTAAGTGTGTCATTCAATAATCCAAGCGTGTTAAGACTACATGATAGGCAGTGGATCTTATGATTGCTACATAATACTAGTATTAAATTCCAATGTTCTCGTTCGGATGAAAATGTACTGAATGGTATATATTTACATGGTGGCTTCAGTGTTCCATGAAATTGAGAATCCATTAGACTAGTGGCTAGGTTTTAATTTCACAAATTAAGGTTACTTGCGATCTTAAAAGCAAAAGAATTAGAGGACTATCAAAGATCAAAAGTTTTGGTAAAGGATCTTGGTGGTCCGCCAGGGCACTTACTCATTTAAAAGATAGGGGTGCCAAACATGTCATGTTTCGTATTTTATGTTTTATATTTTTTTTAGTTTCAAGTATTAAAGTGCCAAACCCATATCTAAACCCTTTTCTTCGCGTGTACGGAAATAGGTACTCGAACCTATACATGTCAGGTTTCGTGTCATGTATCAGGTTTATCCATATATTTGGGAAGTATAAATATTTCAGGTCGTGTTCGAGTTATTTCTTGTATTTTTTAGGTTTTTTCAGGTTTCGTGTGTTTTCCATGTTTCATGTATTTAAACTGACAACAGTTACAATATATCATTGAAACAACAACAGGTCCAAAACCAAAGGTTCTAGATTAAAAATGTCATAAACCATGAACGCACACAGGAGAGGAGACGGAGGGCATTGTGTAGTATCATAGCCTACGAAGATGCACTTCTCAGCACATGGATCAAGTTTGGTTTGTTCATGTTTGGGAGTATGAACGAAGATCTTACAACCAAACACCCATGGTGGTAAGGTAAAGAGTGATGCTAGGGTATGTTGGGAGGACAACATATGAAGGGTGTCTGATAGTTTAGAATCTTGGTAGGTAGACGATTGATCAGGTAAGTAGCAGTGGAAACAATTTCGGGCCAAAAACTCATTAGGACATGAGAGTCATATATCATGGCCCGGGTCATTTCAAGTATAATGCAGTTTTTTCGTTCGGCTACCCTATTCTGTTCAGGCGTATAGGGGCAGGATGTTTGATGTATAATACCATTATTAGTGAAGAATTGTCTAAGACTTTCCTCAATATATGCTCCTCCATTGTCAGAGCGGAGTATTTTTATTTTGGTACTAAACTGGGTGTGGATCATGTTGTAGAAATGAATAGATTTATTAGAGACTTCAGATTTATGCTTTATAACGTATAGCCATGTCATACAAAAAAAGTCATCAACGAAGAGTATATAATAACAGAAACCCAGAGGTGTATTGTATGGTGAGGGGCCCCATGCAGAATGAACTAAAGCAAACATGTGATCAACTCAAGTATTATTGGCAAAATACGATACTCTAGTTTGTTTGGTCCGAAGGCATGTGTCACAAGAACGATTAATAGTCTGAGATGTAAATAAAGTAGGAAAAAGGCGATGTAAATATCCAAATGAGGGATGCCTTAAACGGCGATGCCACAACCACACATGTCGATTGGTCGTCCTGGTGGCAAGATTAGATTGTCCCTGTTATGTCACTGCGTCAACAAAGTACAGCCCTTGGCGTTCAGTACCACGCCCAATGATCGTCCTCATATGAATGTCTTGAACAAGGCAAAAAATTAGGATACATTAGAACAATACAGTCGAGAGTTTTAGTAAGTTAACTAACAAATAGTAATTTAGTGGATAAAGATGGAACATAGAGACAATTATCAAGGGTAACATTTGGGGTGATAGAGACAGAGCCACCACCATCTACCAAGATAGAGGCTCTATTAGCAGTTTCAACAGTGTACTTGGTCGGTAGAGTGATTGAGGTAAAATCAGATTTGTCATATGTCATGGTGTCGCTAGCTCCGCAGTCAAATATCCACTACGGAGTTCCTTGGGTGAAGTGGCATGAGGAATCCTGTAACGGAATTTGATGAATCTATATGGCTAGGGGGTAAAATGGGTAGAGTGTTGGACTGTAAGGGTGTTTCTGTAATTTGTGAAGATATCAGGGAGTCAAGGGGAAAGTTTGGCAATCTGGAGGGCCTTTGTGACGTATGCGGAAGTTCAGGGGTGTGATGGGCCGTTTCAGACATTTTAAGGACTGTTGTATCCTGTACAGAAATCACACGGACCGAACTAATATTATTACAAACAGCAGGGGTATCGGGTGCAATTAAAAATTGGGAGGGGTATTTAAATGGAATTTAGGGCTAGGAGCCTCCTTAACCCTTCTACCTCCTGCCGCCTTTTTGTCTTTCATCTTCGCATCTGCCATTGCTGCACCACCCTGTTCTCCAGATTTGCTGCGTTCTTGCCATTCTGTGAAATTTCTGCTACCATGGTTGCCATCAGTGGTGGCCTGTGTAGCAGAAGCTGAAGTCTTTCTTTTGAATTCGTCCCACCAGTCTGGGAATCCACTAAATCTGAAAGCATTTATCCTTCTTGTGCCCCTCTTCTTGCAACACATGCACTCCAGGGAAGATTTGTCTTTCTTGCCACGCTGTGATGGACCTCGTGAGCGTGGCTGCTCATTTCCTCCTTTCTGACGTCAATGGTTCACTAATGGCTTTACTACCAAGCCATGACCAATCTCAGATGAAGATATGTGGTCCGATGGGGCTAAAACTGCGTTCTGGACCCCAGAACATCTCAGTTCATTATACACCATCTCTACTGTCGGTCTTGGGTCCTTTTCAAGAGTTCCTTCTTCGTATCCGCAAACTTATCATCAACTGCTAGCAGCAGTTGATACAACCGGTGTTCTTGTATTTTCTGGTTGTATGTAGTAATATCCTTTGGGGATTCTATGGGGTTAGGATCCATGGAATCAATTGTCATCCAAACACCTTGTAGTTGATCGCAAAGTATTTCCAGCGGACAATTATTCTGCTTGATGGTATAGCACTGCTTATGAAGGTCGAAAAGCTGCAAGGGGTCACCCCCTGAACCATATGTGACTGCTAAACCATCCCAAAGGTCTTTAGCAGTGGTTTATTTCGAGACATTGTTCACAAGGCTATCATCTATATTATCAATGAACCATGTGAACACAAGTTGGTCACTTTGTTCCCGATGGGGATAAGACGGATCTGTGAGTGGGGGGGGGGGGGGTGGAGGGACCCCTGTTATGTGGGAGCTCTTCCCCTTGCCCCTAAGGCAATCTTCATAAGTCTACACCACACAGTGTAGTTGGCATTGTTCAGTTTCACTTTGATTGTAGGATTGGTTGGCTGTGGTGGTGGTGTGGTCAGATTATATTTTGACGCAAAAATTTGGCGAACTGTTCAAAAATGTCAAATTCCGCAGGGAAGTTGGGTTTATTCTCAGTTATTTCATGGTTGGTTTCTGGAGTTTGAGACATATTGGTGTTTTTGGTATGCATGTATTGGACGGGTATGAACAGATACTGGCTTAGTCGGGGCAAGATGGGTAAGCAACAGGCAGTGATGAGCTGTATTTTCTGAGCCTCACAAACTCATAATAGAACGGATATGGCTTTTGATCAGAGGTAATCTCTTGGCATTGATGAAGGCAATTTCTGAGCCAACCAATTTCAAAGATAATTTATTTTGATTGAGAGGATCTACAGCTCTGATACTGTGTGTAAATTAAGAGCAGAGATACCGAGTTCAAAGAAAGCAGTAGACTGTGGAAAAATTCCTTTGTATATTTCTCAATGATTTTTGTTACATCTCTATACTCCGATTTATACATGTTATTCTACTCTATATAAGATAACTAACGACTGTAAAATCTCATTAGATCAATTTACAATTAACACATATATTTGCAGTATATATACTTTCCATGTATAACCTAATCCCTTGATTCACAGGATTTGTCAACAGGTTGGTCGGACCATGCCCTCTAATACAACCACAGATCTTTTGAGAGGGAGGGCCTCAACCCGTTCGATTTACAATTTGGACTCTATACATTCTTATAGTCATCTTGGGTTAGTATGACACCCTTTTTTATTGTTTTTTTTCTCAAGAAAGAATATGAATTTTCCTCTCTCTAAATTTACATTGATCTTACTGAACCAATTTATGTGTTATTTTTGCGTCTCTCTTGATTTTTCTTGCTCAAACTATGCAATTTTCCTAACATAGTAAATATTATCATCGAAATTCCTGTTTTGCAATACTTGTTGTTGAAGCATCTTGATGTATATTATCTATTGCATTTCATTATAAATCATGCGTTCATTGTTTTTCTCCCTTCTTCTTTACTCTTATTTTTTTATTACATATCCAAATGGGTGCAGTAAAGTATGTTATATATTGATTTTCTTAGTTTTCATAAGTGTAATCTAAGTGATAGACACAACACGAACGGAAAGGAGAAAGAGAACTAGAGGAAGTAGTAATCTAAACATGGTGTCTTGTATGGCTGTCTGTGGAGTTGACAGTTGAAAGCAATCCCCTTTCTGTTTGTGTAAATCATTTGTGGAAGGGTCTACGTGCATGTTACTTCTAAGTCAATTTCCACACGGTTGAGATCACAAGAGGCAAAAAGTGAGGCAAAATATGAGGCCTCCAATCACGTGCTGCCACGTGTACAGGTAACTATTTTTTTAAAACAAAAAAATTTTAAACTTCTTCCACTTTTGTACACATGTCAATCTGTGATTGGAGACCTCATATTTTACCTCATTTTTTACCTCCTCTGATCCCAACCGATTTCCACAAACAGACACACATGAATTGCTGTCTCTCCTCATGATATGCTTTCAATAGAGCGCCAAGTAGCTCCAGAGCATAACTCAGTTGATATTCGAGTTGAGATTTGCTCCAAAAAATCAAGAGTTCGACTCCAGAGACACCTACAGTATGGGTGTTCCAATGCTGCTTGACCAAAGGCCTGGTTTGCAGGGGGACACCTTGTGCGGATAATTGAGTAAGTCCTCATCCAATCTGAGAAGCCGCTAGGCTCCTGGTTTGCATCCTCCACAATACTTCGGGGGACTGAAGCGGTGGAAGCCCTCAGGACCAAAGTATGACCTTTTACATTGCTACTAAGAACCTAAGAGAAGTCACGAGAATAGAAGAAAGGATAGAGCCTCAAGCATAATTTAGTTGTTGTTTGGATTTCAATATTACTCCAGAATACTTCTTTCGTCTACTCAAAAGTGTTAGGATTTAGGTCCAGAAGAACTATTATGACCTCTGAACAATATACTTTTCTATATATGTGTGTATATATTACATATATAGATAGACATACACATGAATTGGCATATATGAAGACATAGCACGCAGATAACTTATATATAATATTAAAGCATACGTAGTTTATAATATAAAGTTCATACAGAGAAAAGGAAACTTATCATTACACTTTATGAACCAATTTCCTGTAATGGACAATCCGGCAATGCATACAAAAATCAGGGGTGAGATCATCTCATCTACTTTCCTTTCACCCCATGCGGTACCATGCGGCATGTGGCAGTAGAGGTGGGTGGTGAGGCTAGATGAGGGTGACCCGCATCTAGCTTCACCATCCACCACTGTTGTCACATATCGCGCAGCGACGCATGGAGTGAGGTATTTGGAGTGGGTGGATCCTAACCCAAAAATGCAATACCCAAATGGTCCACATGTGACGTGACTCAAGTCAGATCTTTCAAATAAAAGAATGATTCAATTTTCATCTTTTTTCCTTTGGCTAGTTTAGCATCAATGAAATCGGTTGGTCTATTGGTTGTGTTTTCCTTTTCATAAACTTTTATTATATGAGGTCAATCATCTCAATTAAATAAATCCTATTAGATATTTTAAGTAATATCAGTTCAAAAAAAATTATTGTAAATAATATTGTAAATATGTATATTCCGTAAGTGTAGGAAGATACTATCAAGTGTAATTTATTATGCTGAAGTTTAGGGATTTAGATGTAGTTCTGCAGTATGACAGGTATCAATTTTTCAGTACATATGCGTTGGAAATTTCTGTTCTTCCTCCAGGAGGATAAATACAGATTTCCCTTCGTAGAGGTTGTTACTATCGAAATATAACTTATCAAATAGATGCTACATTTATCACATAGGTTTGGACTTAGAATTATCGTGTATGTTACAGATTTTTGACTTACCTGGTCAGTTATGGAATCATCTTGTCAGTTAATTGGACTTCTAATGTAGATATCGTAGTAATTGTATAGGTTAAAGTGGGAGACATGGTAGTTGTGTCTATGAGAGATGCTTATATCATATCATTTTTTATGGCATTGTTTCACCCTATCAAATAAATGTCTTATGCTACTAATTTTATACTATCTCCGTTTTAAAAATATTGTCATCTTTTCTATTTTAATTTGTTTCAAAAATATTATCCACTTTTTAAAATTTGTAACTACTAGTAGTCAAAGTTTTTTTTTATACTATTTGTTCAATTAACACTTCTATGATTTATTCATTTAACATTTCAGTAATTTTCTTCAAGTAACTAACTAATGATAGAATAAGTATAGTGACGAATAGAGTATAAGAGCGTTCTTGATACACTAGACTCCAGCGTTTGCGCAGAGTCTGGAGAGGGACTGGATCGATTTGTGATCTGATGTACGCAGCATTACCTTACACTTCGTGCAAGAGGTTGTTTTTGTGCCTCGAATCCGTGCTACCTTACCAGTTGCTTCAAGTCTCGCCCTCAATGATAAATAGCGTATGACTTATTTAAATTATATTCAAATAAAATTAGTACAATATTCTTGTAACGATGGGATAGTAATCCTTCCATCCATATGCTCAAATTGATAAAATCACGGATATAATTCATTGAATAACCATTAGAAAAACTTTAAATATGAACAAATTCATGGATTCAAATCAAATCTTTACTCTTGCTTGTGTTCTTGCTCCCACCATCTCCATTAGCTATAGTACATATGTCAGTTGATATTTAGATTGAGATTTACTCTAAGAGGTCAAGAGTTCGATTCCAGGGACACACACAATGTAATTGTTCTACTGCTGCTAGGCTAAATGCCTAGTTTGCAGGAGGACACCTTGTGTGAGTCACTGCGTAAGTCCTCACATGACTTAGGAGGTTACTGAACTCTTAATTTGCATCCTCCACAATGTTTTTTGGGGCTAGACTGTGGGGTCCTTAGTTGTATCTTCCCCAATGCTCTTTGGGACTGGACGGTGGGTCCTCAGAGGTGGTATTCATACTTTTTAAACCCTACATCGCTATTTACAAATCTTGAGGAATATTCAATAATGATCTTTAATGATGTTTTCCCGCCCTTTAAATTGCACTTTAGCCCCTTTCATCTCCGGTTTCCTCCATTCATTCAAAGCAGTCCTGCTTTTTAGCTTTGTTTCCATTTTTCATTATTTTATGTTCTTGCTTCAAGATTCTCTCGCAGCAAACAAATCTCTTATTTCATTCTTCTAATTTTCCCTATCCACAACTTTCTCACTCAGTTTCGGTGAAAACATTATTGCATTATTCTCTTTTTTTTGTGACTCCGTTACAGAGTAATCAATCTTCTCTGATTTATTTCTTCCCCACTCCCATGGATTCAAACAGAACCTGTGAAGTTCCAAAAAGAAGCAAACTAGCCAAGAAATTTCATAAAGTTATTCACTTCAAAACATCCACCAAAAATCCATCAACCCATGGATTCTGTCTCCTTATTCCACAAGAAAAGCTCAAATGCTGTGAATCCCACCTCTTTCAAAAGGAAGAAATTGGAGAAGCTGCTAAAGAATCAAGAAACAGAGCAGCCATGGAAGCCTTCATTGCCAAGCTTTTTGCAAGCATCTCCTCTGTTAAAGCAGCTTACGCTGAGCTACAAATGGCTCAGTTCCCTTACAACAATCAAGCCCTCCAATCTGCAGATCAAACGGTTGTCAATGAACTCAAATATCTCTCTAATCTAAAGCATAGTTTCTTGAGAAAACAAATTGATCCGTCCCCACCCCATGTGACTCTAATGTTAGCAGAGATTCAAGAACAGCAGGCTTTGATGAAGACTTATGAGATTACTATGAAGAAAATGCAGAATGAGATTGAAAGAAAAGAGTCTCATGTTTCTTTATTGCATCAGGAATTAAATGAGGCGATTCAGAACAATAAATCACTTGAAATGAAGCTGAATGAAAGTGGATCTTTCTCTGTTCTTGACACTGTTGAGTTTTCTCAAATGAATGCTATAGATTTTGTGATGGTTTTGAACTATGCTTTGAGATCTGTAAGGAATTTTGTGAAGTTGTTGATTAGAGAAATGCAATCAGCCAATTGGGATGTTGATACTGCTGCAAAATCAATAGAGCCAGAGGTGAATTTTGCCAAGAAAGACCATAAAGCCTTTGCCTTTGAATCTTTTGTTTGTAGAGAAATTTTTGGTGGATTCAATGAAGCAGGCTTTTCTATAAAGCACGAATCTTGGCCTAATGGGAATCATCCACGCCGTTCATTCTTTTTTGAGCAATTCAAAAAAGTGAAATCTGTGAATGCAATTCATTTTCTGCAAAACAATCCTAGCTCATTGTTTGGGAATTTCTTGAAGTGTAAGTATCTCCAATTGGTGCATCCCAAAATGGAGTTCTCATTTTGCGGGAATTTGAATCAGAGGAAATTAGTGAACTCTGGGGAATTTCCTGAGACTGAATTCTTTAAGGTGTTTGCAGAGATGGGTAGAAGAGTTTGGGTTCTGCATTGCTTAGCATTTTCATTTGATGAACAAGTTAGTATTTTTCAAGTCAAGAAAGGTTGTAGGTTTTCAGAAATGTACATGGAGAGCGTGACGAATGAATCGTTCCCGGCCTTTGAGGGTGATGTCACGGTAGCTTTCACGGTGGTTCCAGGGTTCAATGTTGGGAAAACTGTGGTCCAAAGTCAGGTATATTTGTCTTACCACACAGCTAATGTTAAGTGATTATCTCGATCCAATCGCTTGTGAACGACGTGTCACTCTGATTTGGCCTAGGTGGTCCTTGATTGTCACCTAGGTAGTTGATCTCATGTATGAGATGGTCTATGATGGTCTATCTCATGTACGAGGTTTATTTCCTTATGAGATGGAGCTCAATTTCGAACTAGATCGATGATTTCATGGATTTTGAGGAAATGTAAAAATAGAGTAACAACATGTAAATGGTGAAAGGGATTAGATGCGGGCCTATAAGGATATGTTTCAGCACCATATGCTAAGTCAAAGACGTGTTGGAGAATCAGTATTGTACAAAGTTAAATGGGGATGTCGCAAACATAATTTCTGGGTAAATTGCAAATGGTTGTTAGGAAGTTTTTATTGAGGATATACACACTGTTTATCAAGGAATGCACACGGCTATTCAAATAAGAGATATACACCTTATTATTCAAACTCTAGTCTTCTACATAATCGGACATTCCAACCATGTACATAGCTAGCTTATCAGATTGTTGTTTGTAATTTGTTTTGTTAACTTTATCTTAGCCAGGAAGTCCCTCACATGTATATATCTTGTTGTTCACAATAAATTATTCAAGTCGACAATCTTTCCCTCCATACATTTTTCTGCTCGATTTCTTCATGGTTTCAGACCGGTGAACTCGTAAACCACCGCACAAACCCAAACATAAAACTCTCGGATGGCAGATAAACCATCCGGCTCTTCAGTCCCTGCGGCAGTTGATGCTACAACAACAACATTACTCCATTATCTTAGAGGCTCCCACCTATGGCCGGGTATGGGGGGTCGGATGTAGGCAACCATAACCATGTGTTAGAAACACACAGAGGTTGTTTCCCGATGACCCGTAATGAGCTTTAAGCTGTGTCGATCAACTGATACTCCGCAATATAAGAATTGACGCTAAATCTCCTTATTATCTCCATCCATCGGACAACCCTCGTCTCGTTTTCGTCACTCACCCTCTCACTTAAAATGGATCAAACTACTACATATGGAGCAAAATCTACCCAGTGCCTTGAGATCCCAAAAAAAAAAAAAAAAAGGGCTGGATCCTTGGATGGCACAATAAAGCCAACAAACGTCAATTCTGATGATTACTTATCGTGTCAGCAACGCAATGCCACGGTCTTGGCATGGCTCTCAAACGCCCTTGCAAAGGAGCTGCAAGGCACTATTGCTCATGCTGATACCGTGCGTGCTGTTTGGCTCAATCTTGAAGAACGGTTTCTTCAGGGCATCGATGCAAGGATACATGAACTACGTAGTTCATTTGCCTCTATCCATCAAGAACATCTGCGGAAAATCTCTTTGGCTGATCAAATAGCAGATGTCGTCACAAAGCATTTAGGAGGTGAACGTTGTACGTAATTCTAACTTTCACTATTTGACATTCTTGAATTCATGCTCGAATTTGAGGGGAGCATTAAAGATATACACGCGGTTTATCAAGGAATACACATGGCTATTCAAATACGAAATATACACCTGATTATTCAAACTCAAGTCCACTACATAATCAGATATTCCAACATGTAAATAGCTAGCTTATCAAAATCTTGTTTGTAATTTGTATTTTGTAGTTATATGTGTTAGAAAAATGTATCAAACAAGCAAGAAGATAATCGAACAAAAAGCCGAGACGAGTTTCTTGATAACTCTGTCCTTAAAGCAATTTAGCCTCTATCAACGAGCAAGGTAGACAACGAGACTAATGCTTCCCAAGATATAATGGCTTTCTTCTTTTCCTTTGCTCTAGGAGAAGAAGATTGAACTTGATGTAGAAGAGAAAGATAATGGAGAGAGGTAGAAGAAGAAGAACGCTGAAATTCTTTAAGATTTTGCAAGAATGTTTTATATTGTTGAAGATAGCAAGATCCACTATATATAGACTTTGGATTGTGATAAAAACCATATTTGAAACTCATTTCAGCAGTTTTTCTACCAGTTATGGCCGTTGATTACCGTTCATGGGCGAAGGAAGATGATCCTTGGACTAAAAGATGCAAATCAAAGTGAAAAGTTCTGTCCGTTGGCACATCGATCGATCGATGTCACTTTGATCGATCGATGTGATCGATCAAAGTCGAACAGAAACTTCAACTTTCATTCTGCCTTACATCGATCGATCACATCGATCGATGTCACATAGATCGATCACATCGATCGATGTCACATAGATCGATCGATGTGATCGATCTATGTTAGGCCGAAAGCTTTCAGTTATTGCAACACAGCACATCGATAGATCGATATCCCTTACATAGATCGATCGAAGTCCTCTAGAACACTCAACATTATTCCAGCTTTCACTTGGTTCGATCCAGTTTATACATGGATCAATCCAAGTGACCTATTTCAGGTTTGAAGTGTTCCAAACATCATATCAATCTCCCAAACAACCTTAAATATGTTCTATATAAGTTTGGAGCACACGGTAAAGTACTTTAACGTACTTTTCCAACAATCTCCCAAATGATCTAAACTTATATAAGAACAACTTCAGAACGTTAAACAACTAACCTCTCCTTTATCAATCGAAGATAATGACACATAACGGATACGATGACTTGTGGTCTTGAATCACCGGTAGTACAATTTGAGTAATATAAACGGAAGTAAGATGAACTTCGTCTTGAATCTTACTCCACTATTGTTTATATGAACAACAAGAAGACATATCATTATCTACTTCTTCAAGTTCGCGGTTTTGGTGCGATATCGGCCATGCACCTATCTCGGGTTTCATAAGCTCTCTAGAGAGTTTTCCAGGCTCTCACAGGAAGTGGCACCACTTCCAAGCTTGTATAGGTGAAATTCATTAAGTGTGCACTGTTCACACCACCAAACAACATGGCAATGAATTTTTCATTAAGAGATTCTTAAAATCTCACCCTCAAATCATTACCGTGAGCACTATCAACAACAACACCATAGGGAGGAACATTTAGATAGTGCAACAAAGAATTCTTTCATGACTTGTTCTTACCACATTGAACACCGTTTGTAGGATCTCTACTAATAGTGGGCTGGGTTCCCGTCATGAAGATTTCTTTACAGATGGAATAAGTCCCATCCCCCTCGATGTTTCATAAACTAACTTCTTGTTTAGTCCTTTAGTTAAGGGGTCAGCAAGGTTAAACTTGGTTCTTACATATTCCAAGTTAACCACCCCAGAACTAATCAAGTCACGCACGATGTTGTGCCTCAAACGTATGTGCCGGCTCTTCCCATTGTATATTTTGTTCCTCGCACGTGCAATTGCAGCCTGAGAATCACAATGGATAGATACAGAAGGCATAGGTTTAGACCATAAAGGAATATCAACAAGCAAATTCCTTAACTACTCAGCTTCTGTACTTGCTAATTCTAAAGCAATAAATTCTGATTCCATAGTAGATTTAGCACTACATGTTTGTTTACATGATTTCCAACAAATAGCTCCACCACCTATTGTGAAAACATATCCACTAGTAGAGTTTATTTCATCATTATCAGTCACCCAATTAGCATCACAATAGCCTTCCAAAACAGCGGGTGATCCAGTAAACATTAGTCCTAAATTCATTGTTCCTTTAAGATACTTCAATAAATGTCTTAATGCACACCAATGATTCTCATTTGGATTATGAGTGTATCGCGTAAGTCTATTCACATAATATGCAATGTCAGGTCTAGTGCAATCCATCAAATACATTACACTACCAATAATCCTAGCATAATCACATTGTGACACACTATCAAATTTATTTTTAGTCAAAGAAACATGCGAGTCATATGGCGTACTTACTGGTTTTACATCGTAGTGATTAAACTTTCTCAACATTTTCTCCACATAATGTTCTTGAGAAAGTAAATAACCCCCATATTTCTCCACTAACTTAAGACCAAGTATTAAGTCAGCATTCCCCATATCTTTCATATAAAAAACAGAAGACAAAAATGATTTTGTATCAGTAACAACATTTATGTTGGTTCCAAAGATTAACATATCATCAACATAAAGACAAATAATGACACCATCACAATCATTAAATTTGCTATACACACAACGATCACTTTCATTCACTATATAACCATTAGATAGTAACGCGTTATCAAACTTCTCGTGCCATTGTTTAGGTGCCTGTTTAAGACCATACAAGGACTTCTTAAGTCTACACACTTTGTGCTCTTGACCTTTAACTATCATACGCTCCGGTTGTTTCGTATAAATCTCCTCTTCTAAGTCTCCATTTAAGAATGCTGTTTTTACATCCATTTGGTGAATAACAAGCTTGTGGATGTAGGCAATTGCTATTAGGACTCTAATTGTAGTGATCCTAGCAACCGGAGAGTAAGTGTCAAAGAAGTCTATCCCTTCTTGTTGTGTGAACCCTTTTGCGACAAGCCTAGCCTTAAACTTATCAATTGTTCCATCCGCCTTTAGTTTCTTCCTAAAGACCCACTTACAACTGATAGGTTTGCACCCTCTAGGCAAGTCTACTAATTCCCAAGTATTATTTCTTAGTATAGACTCAAGCTCACTATCTATGGCTTCCTTTCAAAACTTAGAATCTATCGATCTAACTGCATCTCCATATGTTTTGGGATCATCCTCTAAAATGAAAGCTTTTATAAAGTCACTTCCAAACGACTTTTCTGTTCTTTGTCTCTTACTTCTTCTAGGTTCATCAACCTCTTGTTCAACAAAGGACTTACTCGACTCGCCTATCTCAAATTTGGAGACACAATCGGATTGTCTATTCATAGGGAATATATGCTCAAAGAATTCAGCATCCTTGGATTCAAATATAGAGCTATTATCTATAGTCATGAATCTATATGCTACACTATTTTGAGCATACCAGATAAATACACAATCTCTTGTCTTAGACCCGATTTTACTTTTCTTAAAATCAGGAATGCTGACTTTGGCTAAACACCCCCACACTTTCAAATAATTCAAGTTGGGAGCATATCCTTTCCACAACTCATAAGGAGTCTTATCTAACTTCTTATGAGGTATCCTATTTAAAATGTGACAACCAGTTAAGATTGCCTCCCCCCACAAGTTGTCCAGCAATCCTGATCTAACCAACATGGCATTCATCATATTTTTCAATGTTCTATTCTTCCTTTCAGCTACTCCGTTGGACTGAGGAGTATACGGAGGCGTTACTTCATGAGTAATACCGTTTTCTTCACAAAACTTTTGTAAAGAATCCGTGCTATATTCACCACCTCTGTCTGTTCTAAGCCTTTTGATCTTCAAATCTAATTGATTTTCAACCTCATTCTTATAACTTATAAACTTAGACTCGGCCTCATCCTTATGACTTAATAAATATACTTTTGCATATCTTGAGTAATCGTTGATAAAGGTAACATAATACCTTTTACCACTTTTACTCATGTGATTCTTAAAATCTCCTAAGTCACTGTAAATTAGACCAAGTTTTTGTGAAACTCTATCAACTTTCTTAAATGGTTTCTTATGATGTTTTGCTTCAACACAATGTTCACACTTGTTGAAGTTATCATCATCATAAGAGATCACATTCATTTTCTTGAGTTTCTTTATCACTCCTATATTTGCATGTCCTAGTCTAGCATGCCACATATCAAGAGACTCAACGAAGTAAACAGAACTAGATGCATCTTTATTATTACAGCAAATAGCATCGAGTACAAGAAGACCTCCATTACAGAAACCCTTACTGACAAATTCACCATTTCAAGACAAGACTAGTTTATCAGACTTTAACACAAGTTTGATGTTGGCCTTGTTTAGAAGAACCCCAGAGATCAAGTTCCTACGCATGGCAGGAACGTGCAACATATTGCTCAATTCCAGTTTCTTCTCAGAAGTTAACTTGAGAAACACCTTACCTTTTCCGAGGACTTGGGTACCATGTGCATCTCCCAAGAAAACTTGCTCATCACTGCCTATTTCCTTGTATTCAGAAAATAGGTCTTTACTGGTAGCAATATGTCTGGTAGCACCCGTGTCTACCACTCATTCCGTAGTGCCACCAACAAGGTTTACCTCTGTTAAGACGACAACTGCGATGACGTTGTATGCTGCTCCTTTGGCTTCCACAAGGTTCGACTAGTTGCCTGGCTGGACCTTCCGCTTCCTGCATTTGGCTGCTCGGTGTCCTGGTTTCCCGCACACCCAGCAAACTCCCTTCATCTTATTCTGGCCCTGCACAACAACTTTCTTACCTTTACCTCCACTGTTGTAGCCGCCACTGTTATTGTGGAACTTGGGCTTCTTCGCAGCATGCTCCACAACGTTGGCCTTGACTCCCTCTTCACGGTGAGGCTCATCTTCTATCCTGTTGTTCTCTTTGATGCGTACGTGCTTGATTACGGCATCTAGAGACAACTTGGCGTCGTCGTGCTTTCCTCTCTTCTTGTATTTGCTCCAAGAAGGTGGAAGTTTTTCCAACAACGCCGCTGCCTGGAACGTCTCGTCGACCCTGATTCCTTCATGTTCCAGATTATCCACCAGTTGTTGGTATTGATGGATTTGATCATTTATTGGAACATGATCAACCATCTGGAATCTGAGGAATTCACTTACCACGTACTTACGTTTGCCCACATCTTCAGCACCATACTTGTTCTCCAGCGCTAACCAAATCTCTTTCGCAGACGTGAATTTGACATAAATGTCAAAGAGAGAATTGGCCAGGAAATGTAGTATGTGGCCTCTGCAAGTAGTGTTGTCTGCATCATACTTTCATGCTTCAGTTTCATCATCAGGTTTGTCTATCTTGAGCACGTATGAAACTGAAAGCATTTCGACGAAGAACAACACCTTGGCCGCCCGTCTCTTATAGAACTTACCGTCAAATGGCTCCATCTTGGACATATGCGGCAAGGCTTGCTTGGATGCCATCATAAATTGCTTTAAGATTGTTAGGAAAATGTAGCAAACAAGCAAGAAGATAATCGAACAAAAAGCCAAGACGAGTTTCTTGATAACTCTGTCCTTAAAGCAATTTAGCCTCTACCAACGAGCAAGGTAGACAACGAGACTAATGCTTCACAAGAAATAACGGGTTTCTTCTTTTCCTTTGCTCTAGGAGAAGAAGATTGAACTTGATGTAGAAGAGAAAGATAATGGAGAGAGGTAGAAGAAGAAGAATGCTGAAATTCTTTAAGATTTTGCAAGAATGTTGTATATTGTTGAAGATAGCAAGATCCACTATATATAGACCTTGGATTGTGATAAAAACCATGTTTGAAACTCATTTCAGCAGTTTTTCTACCAGTTATGGCCGTTGATTATCGTTCATAGGCGAAGGGAGATGATCCTTCGACTAAAAGCTGCAACTCAAAGTGAAAAGTTCTGTCCGTTGGCACATCGATCGATTGATGTCACTTCGATCGATCGATGTGATCGACGAAGTCGGACATAAACTTCAACTTTCATTCTGCCTTACATCGATCGATCGATGTGATCGATCTATGTTGGGCCGAAAGCTTCCAGTTATTGCAACACAGCACATCGATCGATGTCCCTTATATAGATCGATCGAAGTCCTCTAGAACACTCAACATTATTCCAGCTTTCACTTGGTTCGATCCTGTTTATAGATGGATCGATCCAAGTGACCTATTTCAGGTTTGAAGTGTTCCAAACATCATATCAATCTCCCAAACAACCTTAAATATGTTCTATATAAATTTGGAGCACACGGTAAAGTACTTTAACATACTTTTCCAACAATATGTATCCTAGCCAGGAAGTCTCTCACATGCACATATCTAGTTGTACACTCTGCAAGTTGACAATCTTTCTCTCCATACGTTTTTCTGCTCGACTTCTTCAGCTTTATTAGACGTTTGTTGTACTATGATGAACAAAAAAGACGTAGATGAAATGTGGCGTTATAGTAAGTATGAGAAGCTTATCTAGGTTAGATGATGTGCATTTGATTTGTCTTGATAATGCCCACTGAACTGTAAATCTGAAAGTATGACTCGTAAAGGAATTTGTGACGTTCATTAAAGTTTTTTCATATATGTTTGAGTTCTTGCAGGGGAACGAGAATAATAAAGTTATGACGTAAATGAGTTAAACGACATAATGTAGCATAATGGACAAATCCATGAAATATGAAAAGAATGAATTTGCGAGAATAATAAAGGAATTTTGGTCAGAAATTCAGGGCTAAAAGTAGGAATAAATTAGGATTTTGGTAGGATGAGTAAACCAAATATATAACATAAGATAACTACCGCAACACTCAAGTCCTTTGCCCGTAATATGGTCAGCTAAATAGATAAATCATTTTTCTTACTTTTTATTTATTTGATTTTTACTTGATTTCTTATTTTATTTATTTTAGGTTTTTTTGGTCGTAGTCTAAATCCTACCTTTTTGTGTGTCTCCTAATATCTAATGTAGCCTTTAAAATACGTCTTTTTTAAAAATATCATATCATTTCAACTATGATTCTGGCTAAACACCTAAAATTCTCACTTAAATCTTACACCCTCTGCATGCCATTGGCTATATGAATCAATTATCTTCATTGTGCTCTATTACTGGATATATGTTCCTAATTGTCATATAAATCATATTCTTCCTTATTGTCTCTCTCATGAATTCTTTGGCCTCTTTCTCCCATGTTTAATACGCATCTCATTTATTGTCTCGAACAGCCTAACAGGTGCTTCTACACGACACCTTTGTACATACTCATACCATCTTAACTTTGAGTTCCTCATCTTGTGATCAATAAGAGCCAACCTAACTTTTTTTCTTATATATATATTTTTCTTATTTTATACTTTCTTTATGCTCACACATCAATCTTAGCATTCTTATTTCTGCCATTTGCATCTTTTGTTTATTCTTATAATTGACTACCTAACATTCAGACACATAAGCTGTGCGAGTCTTACTGTTCTCCTTTTAAAACTTCTCTTTAAGATTTAAAAGCACTTTCTTATCACAAAGAAGATTTGACGCACTTCTCCACTTTATCCACCATGTCTGTATCATGTGATTTACATACTTGTCAACTCCCCCATCTTTCTTAGTATAGATCCTAAATACCTAAAATCTCTCACTTAGGTGAATATCCTAGTCTCCTAATTTTACACAAGGTTCCAATGTTATTCTTTGGTTGCTATGATTAAATTTCATGTAATACGTCTTCTTTCGACTCAATCTAAAGCCCTTTTTCTCTGGTGTTTCCCACTAACATTTAGCTTAACATTGAAATATCGAAAGTCTTTTCTTTGTATTTCTTGAATTTCCTCACTAACACACTTGCACAACATATCTCTATTATTATGTCATTTATTCAGGTACATAAAGAGCCGAGGGTCTCACTAGAAGCAGACTCTCTATCCCTTGGATAGAGGTATTGTCTGCCTACCACTTACCCTCCCCAGACCCTAACGATAGCTTTTGCTATCGTTGGGATATACTTGGTTCGGATGATGATGATGATTTAGCTTAACATTGGCTCCTTCACTAATCTCATCCACTAACACAATATCATTTGCAAATAACATGCTCCATGGAACTCTGTTTTAAATGTGTCGGTGAGCTCATCTATAACTAAAACAAATAATCATGGGATTAATGCATATTCTTTGTGTGAACATACCATAATAGAAAACTTTAGCCTTAGTCCTCCTGGAGCTCTTATGCTTGTCACGCATTCTCATACAAGTAGTTAATACTTACTTATATATGCTACTCTAACCGTTTTCTTTTCAAGCACTGCCCATAGGATTTCTCGTGAAACTTTGTTATATGCCATTTACGAGTGAACAAAAAATCATATGCAAGTCTGCTTCTTCTCTTGATGTCTGTTGATTAATCTTCTAAAGACATGAATAGCCTTCATTGTTGACCTTCCTAGCATAAATCCAAATTGATTTTCAGATACATTAGTTTCAAAAGTCTTTTCTCAATAACTTAATACATCTATACTTTGCACAATCTTGTATGTCTTTACTTTTTATACAGAGGTACTAAAATGATTTTCTCTATTGGTTAGGCATCTTTCTAGTCATTACAATCTTATTAAAAAGATCTATGAGCCACATAACACCTTCTTTCACTAGGTATTTTCAAGACTCAATTGGAATATTATAGAGTGCCAACCGCTTTAGAATTTTTTATTCTTTTCTAAGCATTTCCTACATTTGGCAATAAAATTCTCCAACTATATGCTACGTTTATGTCCTTTTCAGAGTTACGTACCTCACCCAATACGAATTAATCTCCTATTATTCAGTAAAAAGCTTGTCTGAGTATCTTCTCTTTTATCTTTTATTGCCCTTTCATCTACTAAAATCTTGATAGCTTCATCTTTAATGCATTTAACTTGAGTCAAATCTCTTGTCTTCCTTTCTCTCTTCAGCAATTTATACACATATCTTTCACATTCTTTCGTATCCAACTGCTTATGAAAATTTTCAAACCCTTTGATTTGACTTTAGTTACGCTCTGCTTAGATTCTTTCTTACCAAGCCTGTATTTCTCCAAATTCTCTTGATTTCTGCAAAGTTGAAGTGCCATATAACTAGTTATCTTGGTTCTTTACTTGATTTTCAGGTGCTCGACCTTTTGGCTCGTAAGTAAATTTATTTGATGTTTTCTTTATCTTTACCTTTACATCCTTTCACACTTCATTTTCATCACCGTTTGAATTTTTAAGACTTTTTGGTCTAATACTACATTTCGAAAATCTTTTTGCTTCGCTTCCTTCAAATTTCATCATTTTATCTTGGGTTCTATATGACATTTTTTTTCTCAATCTTCTATGTTGGATACACTCATCCAAAACTACAAGACTGTTTAAACTTTCTTCTAGGATCACCTTACAGTCCTTACAATCTCTTATATCTCTTCTATGATTCATGAAATCGTGCATCTGTGACTTATTTGGTCAACTTTTGAATGTAATCAAGTGTTCATCTCTTTTTTTAAAAATGTTTTAGCCACTATAAGGTCATATGGTATGGCAAAATCTGAAATTGGTCATCCTTCATCGTTCTTGTTTCTAAAATCAAAACCATCTTGTATTTTATTGTAATCCTTATTCTATGTACTTACTTGTTCATTTAAATCCTCCTTTAAAGATCTTCTTACGTATTGGAATTTCACTTACTACGTTTTCTAAATCTTTCCAAAATTGAATATTTATAGCCTTCTCTAAGCCCACTAAAGGGGCATATATGCTAATAATATTAATTGTTTCTTTTTCAAGCACCAACTTAAAAGATATAATTCTATCTTCTTTCTTCATAACACCTATTACTTCGTCACTTAAAGAGACATCTATAAATGTCATCTTCATTTCTGGTCTGTACTTTCATGTGTACCATAGTTTAAATCATTACTTATACAACGCCCTAAATTTCTCATTTATCCACTTTGTCTCTTGCAGATATAAAATATTTACTTTTCTTCTTATCACCGTGTCCACTATCTCTATTGTTTTTCCCGTTAGAGTTGTAATATTCTATGTTCATAGTCTAATACTCTTATCTAACCTAGTGTTTTCTCTCTTAGTACCTATCTTACGACCTAAGAACTCTTAATTTTCATTGTATTCGAGTCCTCTAGGAGATGCAACGACTCTACCTTAATTTTTGCTGCAATCAAATCATGCAGTGGGGACCCTTCCTTATTTGACACTACATATAAGCCTTCTAGATGCAGCGGTCTTTACCGAAACACCGCATACGTACCATAGGGAGCGTTTTATATTGGAAACATCCTAGCATTAACACAATTTTTTGTTTGATTTATAATCATATTTAACATTACCGCAATTTCTCCATTCCCTTTCTCGAGCGCTAAACATGGTTTTTAATATCATATCTTTTTGAAACCCATACATTTCTTCAGCCTTCCAAACACAATGCCCCATGTTTTGCTGGCTTGAGGTTTTGAGACCACTTTGATGAAGAATCATTTATCAACATTGGACTTAATATTGAGGTTGGTGACCATGTATGTTTAGAGGACATTGGAGTCAAAAAGAGCGAGGGGATGAGTGTGAAAGTTCTTCAGAAAATAATGGCAGTGGATACAGTTTTATTCTGTCATATATTAATTCATTTTCCATAAATTATTTTGCATTTTTGTTTTCGGCTTATTATGTTTCTCCGTTCTCTACTTTTTTTTTTATGTATTGTATATGCTTGAATTTTTAATTTTGCTTGTTCATAGTTTAAGAATAGACAAGAAACACATCTGATTCGCACATCTTAACATTATCAAGTTCATAATATTTTGAAATAAAGAAGAGTTAATCGCACTTTATATCTAAATACTTTCCGTAGTTAAACAAAACATTCAAAACTTCTTAAATTATATTTTTATAAAAAAATTAATTAATTTGCTAAATTAAATGTCTATTTTGCAGAATCAGTAACGACTTGAAAGTCAAACTAGAGACCATTTGATGACCAACATAGTCATTTGGTGCAACAAGTATACATGACTTGGATAAAGTATGGATGACTTGAATAAAAACTACAATTTTAAAAGTTTTGGATGTTTTGTGTAACAATTGAAAAACATATGGATAGAAAATGTGATTGATTATTTTTAACAACTATAGATATTTATAAAACAAAAACAAAATAATAAAACTGGTAGAAACATTTACATGGAAAAAAAAAGAAAGAAAGAAAGAAAGAAAGAAAGACCGATAGAAATATAATAAAACTATCAGGCGCCCTCTCCAATGATCAAAGCCAAGAGCGACTGTTTAACGACAGGGGCTTCTTAGACTGATGATAGCGGCAAAAGTGGAAAAATAAATGATGGTGGCGCATGGGGAACTGGAAGTGCTAACATGCGTATTATATTGTCTCTTCATCATATGTAAAGCAGCCATGTAACAAATTACTTAAAGTTTAATGTTGCATTGGTAGTAACTAGAAAAAAACGAGCGATATGATAATATCATGTAACCACATATCAAGAAAATGAGGCGGTGAATAATTAGTTAAAAAAAGTGTTAGTAAATAACACTTTATTTAGAACACTTCTTATGTAAATTAATAAAAGGAGAACAGTTCGAAACACTTTTTTCTCATATATCCTCTTCTTATCTTATTGTTTTACCTACGAAGTGTTCAAAAATAGTGTTGTAAATGGATTTTTACCCCGCCAGATATCTAAAATCAGTAAAGATTAGGTAAACTATGTCCAACTACATATTGTGAGCACAAAATTACTTCATACCCTGGCAAAAAAAATATAATTGCACAGGACACCAAAATTTTTCCGTTTTTAGAAATAACATGAACGCGAAAGAAAGATTAAACGATATTAATGCATGACGTATACACCGTATTGCAGTGAATGATTGACTTAATGAAACAACACATAACATTGTCATAAACACCATGAGTAGAATGATTACTACGTTTATAAACTCACGATGACACTGTGTTGCTATAGTTGTTATAACGGTTAACATTTATGTAGTGTTTACATCGTAAGATGGTGTTTTCTGCACCGTGAAACGCGATATAGGTGTAATCAAATGTGTTTGAATTTAGAATATTGAAAAGCATCGGCTCTAGAAACATTGTTTTCTACCGAAGGTCCACCTTATGTTGGAATATGTTAGAGTTTTGATGATTTGCACAATTTATTCTTGGAACGCTTGATTAGGCACCTAATGTGAAGTGCTTGAAGGTCAGTATACTTCGAACGCCTACATAAGGCGCCTCATGTAAAGGCTCCGGAAACCAGTACACTTTGAACGCATACATAAGGCGCTTCATGTGTTGTGGTTGAATTTCAGTACATTTCGAACGCCTACATTAGGCGCTTCATGTGTTGTGGCTGAATTCCAGTACACTTGGAACGCCTACATTAGACGTTTCATGAGTACCACAGAGTCAAAAGTACTTTTCTCTCCAAAATGGGTATGTAAATCAAGCAACTTTCTGATAAAAGTCAGAACCACTTTGAACAAGCATGAAGGCTGAGATTAGGCGCTTCATGTGACTTCGAACGCATTCAGCTGTCCACATAAATGTGACATCGAACGCATGTTCAATTTCATATAAAGCGCTCTATGTCACATTAAACGCCTGTTCTTTAAACAGATTAGGCGCTTCACGTGACCAACGTTACAAATGTCTTATGCTATACTTTCTAACGTTTCTTGGCATTTTGTACCCTCCCTTTTTAGTGCAATTTCACATGATCTTTCTCTCTGTTGAAGAAATCATTTTTCCTCTTCAAGCTTTCAACTTGAAACTTCTCCAAGTAGGTTGCTACCATCCAAGAGGAGATCTCCAATGAAGAGGACATGTCATCACAAGAAGACAAAGCCCATTATTGGCTCTGCAGAGACTTTCAAACGGCAGAAAATTCAAAGAGGATTAAAAGAAGGGTTTCATCCATTTTTCTTCTCTAACTTTCTACCATTCAAGCTCTCAAGTTTCTCTCAAGTTTTCAAGCTCTCAAAATAGTTGTAATCTTGTATATTTTACTTTATTGTTGAGAGTTGTGTTGTAAAGAAGAAGAAGGGTCTTCTTCTTAGTGAGTGAATATTGTGAGAGGCTAAGTGTAAATTGTTGGTCAAGAAGCAAGGGTTCTTCTTGTTTGAGAAATCTAAACCTTGGAGGGTTTAGTTGATAGTGTGGTGGTGCACTATACTCCCTACAAGAATTCTTTGAGGGCAAAGAAGTTCTTTGGAGGCTAGACTTCAAGGGGTCAGTTTTCTTGGTTGTGGTCTAGGCGCGTGGCCTAGTTTTTCATTGTATTGGATTTTGTTTTGATTGTTGTTTCCCCCCATAGAAATAACAATCCCCCATTCAAAATCCATCTTGTGAAAAATCAAGAAGGTAGAGGAGTACAGTCATTTGACTTGAACATCTATACATCTTTGTGGTCTTTACGCTTCCGCAAAGTCTTACCCTTTTCAAGAACACATCCAAGTACTGGTTGCACTCAAAAACGAAAAATAGTCAAGAAAATATCCATACTTGGTGAACACACTATTCAACCCCCCTTCTAGTGTGTTCTAAGGGACCTAACAATTGGTATCAGAGCGAAATCTTAAATATTTGAGTTCAAATAGCAAGATTTGATCTTCAAAGTATGGATCTCTTTAGTTATGATGATTCTAGTTCCCCTAGTGGTGATGCCTCAAGAAGAAGGAGGCAAGAAACACTACTCCTTTCCATCTCAAGTGTCCATGTCAAAGTTCCCATGTTTGACCCTCTAAACTATGTTGAAAAAAAGGGGTTTGAGTGATTTTAAAATGCGTGATTTAAATAACGTGTTATAAAGAAATGCATGACACATTCTATGACATGACACGTTCTTGCATAAAACTTGCCTTATATAGTTCATATATAATGTTGCCGTACTAACGAGCCATGAAGCTTTAAAGCTTACATCAAATGGCAAACATTTGTTGTGTTTGAACTATTTTCAGGTGCCACCATTAATGAACTAAACTAGTTCATTAAGTGAAGTACTTAGTTAATTAAACTAAGTAGTTCATTAAAGGAATCAATATTTGGAAAAGGCACAAAGGCAACAATTTGAAGAAAAAAAAGTTCTCCCTCTCCTCTCCACACTTATTACACGCATATATATATATATATATATATATATATATATGTATATATATATATATATATTTTCAGATTTTTTGAAAAAGGCACATACACATTCATTCCAACGTACTACCGACACGTTATATATTTTACGTACGTACGTTAACGTCATACCACCATACTTAACTCATATTTATGAGTATATTCAGGTCTTATATCATATGATATAAGGCATGGTGATGAAAAATTAAATACGACACGTTAAAAGGTTCTAAACCGAAAATTGTCGTATCGGGCGAATACCGAAACTTCGCCAACATGTCACGTACTTTCCATAAATAGGCAGCCCCTACACTTCAAAAATATCCATAAATTTCGTGGCTTACATGGTATGTGCAGCCATAAAATCATTCCATGTTGGCACACACAAATCACCCCACATTAAGGCCAAATTGTGGAGATTCCAATTTCAATTTTGTCAGATGTCTAGGCGCCACTTTAATCAGCCTTATGAGCTGAATGTTAAAGTTTAATTTATGTATATTATGTGTAACATAATATATATAACATGTTCAAAAAGTTAGAATTTAATTAGAGAAAAATCGGGTAATCGATAAACATCGAAAATTCGGTTTTCTACGTACACGACACATGGAACGTTTTTGGCATATCATATAACATGTATCTAGACACTTTTTACATATTTCATACATCTCAAAATGTTCTAGAAAATTCATTTAAGGGGTGATTGGAATATACCATGTGTGTATTATTAAATGTGCACTATTTTATAAAGTTTGCAAAAATAAAATTCAGCTCATGCCCAAGTCATTATGCACGCCTATAATAGCCATGTTGGAGCATATGTGGAGCCCTGTTGGCATATTGATTGGTCAAGAATGAAGCATACAATGTTGATGACATAAAGGAAGGAGCTACACAAGGTAATGTTTCAAATTTTGTCACAATTATGACACATGCTGAAAATTCAGCATGTGTGCTAATGTATGGCCGATTTCTATGTCATAATGAGGTATATTTTGTTGTCTTGAAACATGTGATTAATTGGGAGATAATTTGGAAATGTTTTGAATATTCTATGGAAACAAATAAGGTGATATTCTCAAATATCACACATGCTGAAAATTTCAGCATGTGTGGATGAATGTTGGCCGATTTTTAGGCCACGTTGTTGTCTAATTTTTATTCCATAAAAGATGAGAATATTGTATACTAAATGGTGATTGAATTATCCTTTGATTTCTTGGATTAAATCAATGCAAAATAGGAAATATTTTGAACAAAAGGTGAATGTTACACATGCTGAAATTTCAGCATGTGCAAGATGTGCATGGCTGATTTTTCTAGTGATTAATGTGGCAATTTGTTTTCCAAATTAGTTGGGATTGATTGTGAGATATTTGGCAAAGTTTTTATGATGATTTTGGCACATGTTTTAAGTGTTATTCTCAGATTTGTCTAGTCATCAAGTGATGACAACATCCAACCAATCAATGAGTGCCAAGTAAGCAAGAGCTTAATGATCATCCAATGAAAAGATGCCAAGTAAGCAAAGACATGTCACAATGATGCCATATACTCTTCCAAGGACTTAGAAGATAATTTTCAAGAAGTGAAGAGGAGCATAGGGGGCGGCCAACTCAAGTTAAAAAGGAAGGAAGAAGAGCAAAACAAAAACAAGAACAAGTCTTGTAAATTCAAAGATCAAAACGTGTTCTAGCTTTCTTCTTCTACCTTTCTTTCTTTTTTTCTCTAAAAGCCTATTGTATTCATATTCATACATCTTGAATAGGCTTCTTACATACCACCATATTCTCTTTATCATTGTAAAAGATTGATCAAGGTGTGATCAATCTTGGACTTGCAAGGTGGTGGTGTTCGTGTGCATTGTATTCACATACAAGGTTTGTAAAGGGTTGGAGTTGGTGTGTAACTCCATCAACCCTGTGGTAAGGTGTTCTTTGTGTTGTGTGATTAGTGTGAACCGAGGAAGGTGTCGTCGAAGACTGGAGTAGGTTGTTTATAACCGAACCAGTATAAAATTCTTGGTGTTATTTACTTTCAGCACTTTCTATTTCAGCACTGTTTATCGATTTTGATCACGCTCGTAAAAATAGTAAACAGATTTCAAAAATTACGAAACTTTCAGAAAACATAGCCACACGTTTTAAGGTTCTTTTGGTGCAAGTTTCAACCCTTTTGGACAAGTATAAGTCATTCAAACGTCCAAAATGCTGAGACTAGTGCAGTCTGATTTTCAGGCTTGCAAAGGTTGAGACTTTGATCGTATTTGACTAACTTCCCAAAAGAAAATTTCAAAAATGTTTCAATATATTTAAATATAACTTATAAGGGGTTATTGGTTAAAATTTCAGAGTATTTGGAGTTACGTACAAATAGGAATTAATTTTTCAAATCACACTACAGTTTCTGACAGATTTGCGCAATCTGACCACCAACGAATTTTCATGGGGTTAGAGGTTGAATTTAAATCTCAAATTTTTAAGAGACACTCATAACATCTGAGGCTAAACTATCTCCAAATTTTAGAATTTTTGAAGACCTGCAACCTAGTTTTCAAAACGTTTTAAAACTGGTCCTGAAAACAGAAACTGTTTTCAGAAGTTGGGTTTATGGTTTAAAACTATTTTAAAAACCACATTTTCCGCACCCAATATTCAACCCCCTCTTCTAGTGGTGCCTTGCAGATCCTACAATTGGTATCGGAGCGCAGGAACACTCACATCAAAAGGATCCAACGATCTAAGTGAGATGGCAACCACAACTGTGCAAGAAGGAATGTCAACCGTAAGGCCTCCTCTTTTTGATGGTGAGTCCTTTATTCAATGGAAATTAAGAATAAAACTTTTTATTATGGCTATTGATATTGATCTATGGTCCATCATAGAAGACAGTCCATTTGTTCCTTCCAAGTTGTCTATTGTTGATGGTGTCACGCTAGAGGTTTCAAAAACAAAACAAGAATACATCAGTGATGATAAAAGGAAGTTGAGTATGAATGCTAAAGCCATTCAACTAATTTTAAACGGTATTTGTAAAAGTGAGTCTAGTTACGTGTCTAATTGTTCAAGTGCTCAAGAGATGTGGAAAATTCTTGAAATGAAACACGAAGGCACTAGTCAAGTAAAAGAGTCTAAAATCAACATGCTTTTGTCCACACTCGAGTCATTTAAATTATTGCCAAATGAATCTATCGTTGATATGGATCTTCGCTTGACTAACATTTACAATTCTCTTGAGTCTCTTGGCAAAGCCTTCTCTATGCAGGAAAAGGTACAAAAGGTCTTGCGAAGCCTTCCATCTGAGTGGGACCCTAAAGTAACGGCCATAGAAGAAAGCAAAGAAACTAAATCCATTAAGATGGAAGAACTAATTGGATCACTAAAGGTATATGAAAACAAACTCGCTTTAAGACATTTTGAGTCTATTTCTAATAATGATAGGGCTATAGCATTTAAATCAAATGAATACGTCGTAGGTGATAGTGACGTAGATTCCGATGATGAGGATTTAATCACGATGGCTAAAAGATTAAGAAAAATCTTGAGAAAATCGATTAAACATAAGTCTACCTCATCTAAGGATCATAAAAATAAAAATAAAGAAATAAAATGTTATGAATGTGGACAACCTAGACACTTGTCATATGATTGTCCAAACAAGGACAAACAAACGAACAAATACCTTGACAAGGATCGGACAAAAACTAGACTCGTCTCAGAACCTAAACAAAGGAGAAGAGCCTTCAAAGCCTCCACCTGGAGTGACACATCTGACTCTGAGACTAGTGATACGGAAGAACAAAAGGCACAAGTATGCTTTACATCTAAAGCATCAAATGAGGTATCTTCCGACTTTGATTCTGATCCTGAATATTCTTATGATGATTTATTTAGTCAATATTTAGAGTTGCATAAGTTTTCAAAGACTCTTGCAAAAGAAAAGAAACGATTAATTGAAGACAAGAAGTTGTTAGAATCTTCTAACACGAACCTTGTTTCTCAATTAAACGATTCAAAAGAAGAGTCGTCATGCATCATTAATGCATTAAAATCAGAGGTTTCATCATTAACCACGCACAATAATGAAATGAAATCCGAGATTTCAAAATTGATATCAAGGAATGCGAATTTAGAGAAAATGGTGAAGAAATTTGATACGGGAACAAACATGCTAGATCACATTATTTCATCACAAAAGCATGATAGTGACAAAACCGGATTAGGATACATTGAGACAAACGAAGCATCATCTAAACCATCCAAGTTTGTTTTGTCTAAGAAAGTAGACACATCAACAGCATACGTAGCGCCTAAAGTGACACAAAGACCCCCTCTCCCCTCATCTCGTCATACTTCTTCTTCATTTCATGCGAAGTATAATTATGTGCCGTATAAATATAAGAAGAAGGCTAGTACACCACTCATCTCATCTCATCGTGTTTCTTATTCTTCATATCATACAAAGAGTAATCATGTGCCATATTGAAAGCCACTGATGCATGTGCGACATTCATATCATACAAATGCATCTAGATCACACACTACGCACACTAATACAAGGACATATCGAAAACGTCCTACATATAATGCGTATAAAGGAGTTCTTGGCCAAAGGCCAAACACATTTTCACCTAACATATATTATGTTGCGTTTTCATCACCTTTCTTACCTTTTCAAAGACCTAGAAAGGTCACCCAAATTTGGGTATTAAAAGGGACATTTTCAAAGGGTTGAATAAATAACCCTTACGAACGCACGTTTGATATTATAAAATGCATGATTTCTTTTTCATCTCTACATGCGCTTTTGATTGTCTTTCCAAAATAAAGGGGGAGAGAATGGATGATTTAAGGGGGAGAGAGAGAAAGATTAATTGCATAAATCAAGGGGGAGCTTTGAAATTCAAAAGTTGAATTTATGCACGATTGAAGGGGGAGTGATAAGATTTAAATCATGAATGTAGGTTATTTTGAAAATCATCAAAAGGGGGAGATTGTTGAGAAAAAGGGGTTTGAGTGATTTCAAAATGCATGATTTAAATAACGTGTTACAAAGAAATGCATGACACATTCTATGACATGACACGTTCTTGCATAAAACTTGCCTTATATAGTTCATATATAATGTTGTCGTACTAACGAGCCATGAAGCTTTAAAGCTTACATCAAATGGCAAACATTTGTTGTGTTTGAACTATTTTCAGGTGCCACCATTAATGAACTAAACTAGTTCATTAAGTGAAGTACTTAGTTAATTAAACTAAGTAGTTCATTAAAGGAAGCAATATTTGGAAAAGGCACAAAGGCAACAATTTGAAGAAAAGAAAGTTCTCCCTCTCCTCTCCACACTTATTACACGCATATATATATATATATATATATATATATATATATATATTTTTTCAGATTTTTTGAAAAAGGCACATACACATTTATTCCAATGTACTACCGACATGTTATATATTTTACGTACGTACGTTAACGTCATACCACCATACTTAACTCATATTTATGAGTATATTCAGGTCTTATATCATATGATATAAGTCATGGTGATGACAAATTAAATACGACAAGTTAAAAGGTTCTAAACCAAAAATTGTCGTATCTGGCGAATACCGAAACTTCGTCAACGTGTCACGTACTTGCCATAAATAGATGGCCAGACCCTACACTTCAAAAATAGCCATAACTTTCGTGGCTTACATGGTATGTGCAGCCATAAAATCATTCCATGTTGGCACACATTCCATGTTGGCACACACAAATCACCCCACATTAAGGCCAAATTGTGGATATTCCAATTTCAATTTTGTCACATGTCTAGGCGCCACTTTAATCAGCCTTATGAGCTGAATGTTAAAGTTTAATTTATGTATATTATGTGTAACATAATATATATAACATGTGCAAAAATTTGGAATTTAATTAGAGAAAAATCGGGTAATCAATAAACATCGAAAATTCGGTTTTTTACGTACACGACACATGGAATGTTTTTGGCATATCATATAACATGTATCTAGACACTTTTTACATATTTCATACATCTCAAAGTGTTCTAGAAAATTCATTTAAGGGCTGATTGGAATATGCCATGTGTGTATTATTAAATGTGCACTATTTTATAAAATTTGCAAAAATAAAATTCAGCTCATGCCCAAGTCATTATGCACGCCTATAACAGCCATGTTGGAGCATATGTGGAGCCTTGTTGGCATATTGATTGGTCAAGAATGAAGCATACAATGTTGATGACATAAAGGAAAGAGCTACACAAGATAATGTTTCAAATTTTGTCACAATTGTGACACATGCTGAAAATTCAGCATGTGTGCTAATGTATGGCCGATTTCTATGTCATAATGAGGTATATTTTGTTGTCTTGAAACATGTGATTAATTGGGAGATAATTTGGAAATATTTTGAATATTCTATGGAAACAAATAAGGTGATATTCTCAAATATCACACATGCTGAAAATTTCAGCATGTGTGGATGAATGTTGGCCGATTTTTAGGCCACGTTGTTGTCTAATTTTTATTCCATAAAAGATGAGAATATTGTATACTAAATGGTGATTGAATTATCCTTTGATTTCTTGGATTAAATCAATGCAAAATAGGAAATATTTTGAACAAAAGGTGAATGTTACACATGCTGAAATTTCAGCATGTGCAAGATGTGCATGGCCGATTTTTCTAGTGATTAATGTGGCAATTTGTTTTCCAAATTAGTTGGGATTGATTGTGAGATATTTGGCAAAGTTTTTATGATGATTTTGGCACATGTTTTAAGTGTTATTCTCAGATTTGTCTAGTCATCAAGTGATGACAACATCCAACCAATCAATGAGTGCCAAGTAAGCAAGAGCTTAATGATCATCCAATGAGAAGATGCCAAGTAAGCAAAGACATGTCACAATGATGCCATATACTCTTCCAAGGACTTAGAAGATAATTTTCAAGAAGTGAAGAGGAGCATAGGGGGCGTCCAACTCAAGTTAAAAAGGAAGGAAGAAGAGCAAAACAAAAACAAGGACAAGTCTTGCAAATTCAAAGCTCAAAACGTGTTCTAGCTTTCTTCTTCTACCTTTCTTTCTTTTTTTTCTCTAAAAGCCTATTGTATTCATATTCATACATCTTGAATAGGCTTCTTACATGCCGCCATATTCTCTTTATCATTGTAAAAGATTGATCAAGATGTGATCAATCTTGGATTTGCAAGGTGGTGGTGTTCGTGTGCATTGTATTGACATACAAGGTTTGTAAGGGGTTGGAGTTGGTGTGTAACTCCATCAACCCTGTGGTAAGGTGTTCTTTGTGTTGTGTGATTATTGTGAACCGAGGAAGGTGTCGTCGAAGACTGGAGTAGGTTGTTTATGACCGAACCAGTATAAAATTCTTGGTGTCATTTACTTTCAGCACTTACTTTCTGTTTCAGCACTGTTTATCGATTTTGATCACGCTCGTAAAAATAGTAAATGGATTTCAAAAATTACAAAACTTTCAGAAAACATAGACACACGTTTTAAGGTTCTTTTGGCACAAGTTTCAACCCTTTGGGACAAGTATAAATCATTCAAACGTCCAAAGTTCTGAGACTAGTGCAGTCTGATTTTCAGTCTTGCAAAGGTTGAGACTTTGATCGTATTTGACTAACTTCCCAAAAGCATTTTTCAAAACTGTTTCAACCTATTTAAATATAACTTATAAGGGGTTAGTGGTTAAAATTTCAGAGCATTTGGAGTTACGTACAAATAGGAATTAATTTTTCAAATCACACTACAGTTTCTGGCAGATTTGCGCAATCTGACCACCAACAAATTTTCAAGGGGTTAGAGGTTGAATTTAAATCTGAAATTTTCAGGAGACACGCATAACATCTGAGGCTAAGTTCTCTCGAAATTTCAGAATTTTTGAAGACCTGCAACCTAGTTTTCAAAACGTTTTAAAACTGGTCCTGAAAACAGAAATTGTTTTCAGAAGTTGGGTTTGTGGTTTAAAACTATTTTAAAAACTTCATTTTCTGCACCCACTATTCAACCCCCCTTCTAGTGGTGCCTTGCAGATCCTACAAACTACCCACTATGGAAGTCCAACATGGAAACATATTTACGCTCTTGTGGGTACCGAATATGGAGAGAGGTGTCAAAAGGGTCTACTATTTGCTTTGATGTTGATGATCCCACTCCGGAGGAGGAGCTACAATTTGCGATAAATAGCAAAGCTCTTGCTATTTTAAACATCTCTCTATCACCAAATGAGAGAACTCAAACACAAGGAGTCCAATCCGCACACGAAGCTTGGACAAAGTTGGAGATGATCCATGAAGGAACATCTCAAGTGAGAAAGGCTAAAAGAAGACAACTCATCAAGCAATTCTATAACTTCAATGTCCCCAAAGGTGAGAAGATTGGGGAGTCTATCCAAAGATACACCAAGATTGTCAGCCTACTCACGGCGGTTAGCAAAAAGATTGAACAAGAGGATCTCAACCACTGCTTCCTAAATAGTTTAGGAAGAGAATGGAATGCAAAAGTAACGGCTATTGAGGAGTCCAAGAATTTGGAAACTATTACCTTGGACGAGCTTTATGGTAATCTCATCACTTATGAGATTCATCTTGATGCTCAAGAAAAGAATGACCCTATAAAGAGCTCGTCAAAGGCGCTCGCATGCAAATCGGAGGAGTCGGATGATGAAGTAGAACTTCTTGTCCGAAAGTTTAGAAGATTCGCAAGAAAGACTGAGGATGAAGCCAAGAGGTTCATCAAGGACAAGTTCTCCAAGGACAAAGTGAAAGACCAAGAAAATAAACGCTACAAGTGTGGAAAATTTGGTCACTTTATGAAGGAGTGTAGTGTGAAGGAGCCGCAATACAAAGACGAGAAAGCCATCTACCAACGGAAGAAGGCTTTGCAAGCGGAGGTAGCCCATTGAGAGAGTATCTTGTCCGGGTCCGAAAGCGAGAATGACGGCAACGAAAACCTAGCTCTCACGGGGGTCATCCATGATGATCTAGACAAGGAGTTTTATGCACTCATGGCCATAGATGACATCATGGAGGTATGCAATATCTCATCTCACTATAGATTGATAGACGAAAGAGATGATTTAGTACAAGAAAATTATTTTCTAGATTTGAAGTATAAACGTGTCAAAAAGGATTTTAGAGCATGCTTAAATGAATATAATGACACGTTAGAAAATCACATTGCATTGCAACTTGAGCATGATATTTTACTAACCATGTATGTGATTGCACTTAGTGAGAAGCATGACTTGATGAAATCAAGTTCATCTTCTCAAAGCCTTTTGAAGGAAAAGACTCTTCAAAAGGATAGTGCTAAAAAGGATGCATCCATTCCGCACAAAAATAAAATTAAACCTAGTGCCATGTACGCATCTAAGAAGGGTAGACCAAAGGAACAAGTACAAGTTGCCACGGAGTCTAAACACTCCTTGAAGAAGCAAAGGCACATGCCTAAAGGAAAGGCAAACGCACCAAAGGTGTCAAAGCCTTTGGTTGTATCTGTGAAACAAAAACCTTCTTCGATTCCAAAGAAGGTTGTTCCTAAAAAGGAATCACAGAATGTGCCAACGCACAAGCATACACATTCACACAAACATACTCCTACATGTTTTATTGCAATAGGAAAGGTCATGTAGAAAGAGTATGTATAGCCAAAAATAATAAGAATCTTGTGTGGGTGCCGAAAGGCGAAGTGAAGGTAAGTAACCTTCAAGGACCCAAAATAAAAAGGGTACCAATATCATATGGTTCATTTGCAGGCCCTAGCACTCAATGGAGAAAGCAACGACAAGAAGGTCAAATGGGTCGTGGATAGTGGGTGTTCCAACCATATGACGGGAGACAAAAGTCACTCACTATGCAAGATGGAGGAGTTGTCCACTTTGGAGGTAGCAAAGGCCAAATTAAAGGACACGGTATTGTGGGTAACAATTCCTTCTCTTTTAGTGATGTTCTATATGTTGTAGGATTAAAGTTTAACTTGATAAGTGTCAGTCAACTATGTGATGTTAATTATGAAGTTTCGTTTTTGAAAACAAAGTGTGTTGTGAAAATGGATAATACTATCTTATTTGAGGCTTTGCGTTTCAAAAACATTTTACAAACTTAACATCAATGATTTGGTTTCTCAAAGTGTATCTTGTCTAGTTGCTAAAAATGATTTGACGCAACTATGGCATAGACGTCTCGGACATGTATGTTTCAAAATGTTTAAATTTATTTGCGAAAAACAATAAAGTCCGAGGCCTTCCAAAAATGAGTTTCGAAAACCATGACTTGTGTGACACTTGTCAAAAGGCAAAGCTTGTGAAAACAAGCTTTAAACCAAAAACAAATATATTCACCTTCAAACCCCTACAATTACTGCATATGGATTTGTATGGGGATGTTGGAACAAAACGTTTGGGTGGTAAATGTTATACCTTCGTGGTAGTAGATGATTATACTCATTATACATGGGTGATGTTTTTTGCTAAGAAAAACAGTGCATGTAGTGAGTTCATGAATTTAAGCAGACGATTGGAAAATCACATGGGTGACACCATTAAAACCATCTGTAGTGATCGTGGTGGTGAGTTTGATGGTGATTTTGAAAGGTTTTGTGAATCCAAAGGATACTCACATGATCTTTCGGCACCTAGAACTCTACAACAAAATGGTGTAGCCGAACGAAAGAATAGAACTCTACAATAAATGTGTAGAACGATGTTAAATGAGTTCGGTTTGCCCAAATATTTTTGGGCCGAAGCGGTAAATGCCGCTTGCCATGTGATTAATCGTGTATATTTGAGACCATACCTAAATGTGACACCTTATGAGCTTTGGAATGGAAAAGTTCCCAATATTGGGTGTTTCAAAGTGTTTGGTTGCAAGTGTTTCATACTTAATACCAAGGACACTTTGGACAAACTTGACCTCAAAGTGGATGAAGGTATCTTTTTAGGTTATACCTCGAATAGTAAAGCATTCCGTGTTTTCAACAAAAGGAGTCAAAAGGTGGAAGAATCAATCCATGTTAAGTTTAATGAGTCACTTAATGACGAACCTAAACTTAATGAGGATTGTGAAGAAAATAAAGATGTGACTTCTCAAGAAGAAATTCTTGAGGATATTCCGACGGTTGTTCATCAACAAGAAATTGTTGATAAGCCTCCAAATGGGAACATCTTCATTGATTTGAGAGTAGAACCTACTGAAGGTACTCCTCCACCTAGTGTGCATGAACTTAGTGAGTCAAATAGAAATATTTCTCATACTCATATCGTTGATACACAAAATGTAGAAAATGTATCGCATGTTCTGGAAAATGAGAATCATCTAAATGATGAAGTTTCGTCACTTTCGGAAAGTGATCATGAGAAAATTGGAGGAGATGTCTCTAACCTTCCTAGATCATTCAAGCATAAGAGTTCTCACCCACACGAGTTGGTCATAGGTGATTTGAATAGGGGTATCACTACAAAAAGGCAATATAGAGAGAATGCATTCGTTTCTCTCATAGAGCCTAAGAATGTCAAAGATGCACTTCTTGATGAAAATTGGATCTTGGCTATGCAAGAAGAGTTAGACCAATTTGAGAGAAGTGATGTTTGGGAGTTGGTTCCCAAACCACGTGATCATCCCATTATTGGTACGAAATGGGTATTTCGTAACAAGATGGATGATCAAGGAAATGTCACTAGAAACAAGGCTAGATTAGTTGCTCAGGGATACCGTCAAGAAGAAGATATCGATTTTGATGAGACATTTGCACCCGTAGCACGACTTGAAGCCATTAGAATGTTATTAGAATATGCTTGCTATTAAGATTTTAAACTTTACCGAATGGATGTTAAATCCGCCTTCTTGAATGATGTTATTCAAGAAGAAATGTATGTTACAGATTTTCCCCGGTTTGAATGTCATGACTCACCACATCATGTTTTCAAACTTAAAAAGGCTCTTTATGTCCTTAAACAAGCTCCAAGAGCTTGGTATGAGAGGTTAAGTACTTTTCTTCTTAATAATGGATTCTCAAGGTGTAAAGTTGACACTACCTTGTTTATAAAAGAACAAGGTAGAAATCAATTAATTGTACAAGTATATGCTGATAATATTATTTTTGGTGCTACTAACAATTGTCTTTGTGAGCAATTTGCTAGTTTAATGCAAGGTGAATTCGAGACGAGCATGATGGGAGAGCTAAACTATTTCCTTGCATTACAAATCAAGCAAACCGAAGAAGGCGTGTATATTTCTCAAACCAAATACACAACGGACTTGTTCAAGAGTACAATTTTGGTGAAGGAAGAGAAATATACACACCAATGAGCATAAGTGCCAAGCTTGACAAGGTTGAGAAAGGAAAACATGTCGAGGTAACCTTGTATCGTGACATTATAGGTAGTTTACTTTATTTGACTACGAGTAGACCCAATATTCTACATGCAGTATGCTTATGTGCTAGATTTCAAATTGATCCTAGGGAAATGCATCTAATTGCGATAAAACGTATTCATAGATACCTTAGATGTACTTTGAAATTTGGGCTATTTTATCTTAAAAATGCATGTTTTAATTTAAGGGGATATTGTGACTCTGATTATGCCGGGAGTCTTGTTGATAGAAAGAGTACATTCGGGACTTGTCAGTTTCTCAGAGATTGTCTTGTTTCTTGGGTCTCTAAGAAACAAAACAGTGTTTCTCTTTCTACGGCAGAATCCGAATATGTATCGGCCGCCTCTTGTTGTGCACAATTGTTACGGATGACAAACACTTTAAATGATTATAACATTCACTTCTCCAGAGTGCCTATTTTATGTAATAACACGTCTGCTATCAACATTGCATAAAATCCCGTCCAACATAGTCGGACTAAGCACATTGAAGTGAGATATCATTCCATCCGTGATTGTGTACAAAAGAACTTGGTTAGTGTGGAATTTGTTCCTACATGTGACCAATTAGTAGAAATATTTACAAAGCACTTGCCTAGTGATGTATTTGCATCAATAAGAAGTATGTTGGGGTTGCTTAACATGGACTGATAATAACCCATCTTAAGTTTTGAGCGAGAAAATTTTCAAATTCTCAAGATCAGTACACATAAGGCGCTTCGTCAAAATTAGTTCAGGCGTTCAATGTCACATTAAGCGCCTGATGCTAATGATGTCACTAGTTCGAAGTGACATCAGACGCTTTATGTTTCTTAATACACGCGTTCGAAGTGGATTTAAACGCTTCATTTAAAGTGGTTCACTTGTTCAAAGTGATATTAAGCGCTTAATCCACTTATCCACAACTGTTCAATGTCACTTTAGGTGCTTCATCTTGGTGTATGAAGTCGTTTGAAGTGACATAAAGCGCCTAAACCCTAATTCTTCATTGTCAATCCAAGCTCTCTTCAACTTTTCGTGCCAATCAATAATCATCAATTCATGCCGCCATTTTCTTTTCTCTCTTCCCCACGTCCTCTCCCACATTTCCCTAACTCTTCCACTTCCCAAAGCCATCTCAATCAATTTCTTCTCTATCCCTCCATCTTCCTCCTCCAACACTTCATCTTCCTACATTAACTCTATCAATTATTTCCACTCTCCCACTACCTCCCTACCTTAACCACTCCTAACTCTTCTTCTTCCCTTCCTCTCTTTTAAATCCTATCCCTCTCCTCCACTTCTCTCACAATCTTTAAACAATCTCTTCATTCCTGATCTCAAATCTTCAATCACATACTCACAAATGGCTTCCGCAGGACCTTCAAAACAAACACGGAGGGGACACAAATGCAAGCAAACTGTTGGCATTGTTGAACCTCAAGAACTTATCTCTATCCGCGAAGGGCTATCCAAGGAAAATTTTCCTTGGATGACAAAATTAGATTCGGACGCTACAAAACCACCTCCTCATGTGGCCAAAGGTGCCCATCTATCTTGCTACTCCCATCTCTTATTTCAAGAGTGGATTAGCAAAAAAAGACCAGTGGTGCCCCTAAAACTCATCCGGGTTAGCGACTTTACAGAGGAACACAACACCAATCAAGTGATCACTCTCCTTGATCATCAAGGCTGGATGACTCTCTGGTCCAGACAAGATATGATGGAATTCTCCCGAGATCACACTATGTTATTTTACGCAAACATATGGATAACTCCACAATCTTGGAGTCAGAAATGAGGGGTTGGCTGATTTCTCTATATTTGACTGGAGCAGCAAGTACGGAGTTCGAGAATAGGATATCAAGTTTGATGTGGGATATTTTCCCACAAAGAAGACTCAGAATATGTCTCTAGTGGATTGCATTTTGTTGGCTGTGGTCACCTACTGCATCAACGGTAAGTTTACTAGAAATCCAAGTAACTTGGATTTCTACATTACTTATCGTATCAAACATGAGACCCAGCTTAACTTTCCATGGATACTTGTGGAAGTCATGATGGCGGCACTACGGAAAGGTTCAAAGGCCTTACCTTTTGCCAACATTGTTACTATTTTGATGAAGTCCAAGGGTATCGATATACCTGATGGAGATCTGACAAAGGTGGCAAAGACTGACTTCTACGATAATTTCAACATTGCTCAAGCCCTTGATTCTCAGCGAAGGAAAGCCACCACAATTCCCGACATCAATGATAAGGTCGATGAAGGACCTAGAAGGTGCTGGTGGTAGCAATGAGACGGCATTGCTATCACGCATTGAAGCACTTGAACGGACTGTTCAACTGTTGCAACTTCGTGATGACAAGCATGAAGCTCGACATATGCAAAATGAATATCGCATGACAGCATTCAAAAATGCTCTCATGCATATCAGTCCGTTGGAGCTTCCTTCTGATTTTGATGATTTAGGGGGAGGAAGTGGTTGTGGTGGTGGTGGTACTACAGGCGGCTCCGGTGGTGCTGAAGGGTCCATGGGCAGATTCGCTGAATTTGCATCTAGTGGTGGAGGTTTCGGATTTGGAGGATTCACATCTCCATGTGGAGGTGTTAGTGACACTTAATTGAAATTCATTTTTTTATGTATTAAATTCTCGCCGTTTAAGTTAAATGAATTTTATTTTGATTGATGGTATGACCAAACATTGCTTATGTTCTTTTTGGTTAATTCATCAAGTTCAAATGTTAGTGCATGAAGTGAGGGGGAGCATGAGTTAAGGGGAAGCTAACTTTAAAAGTTATTCACATTGTGAAATCATCAAAAAGAGGGAGAATGTTGGAATATGTTAGAGTTTTGATGATTTGCACAATTGATACTTGGAATGCTTGATTAGGCGTCTAATGTGAAGTGTTTGAAGGTCAGTATACTTCGAACGCCTACATAAGGAGCCTCATGTAACGGCTCTGGAAACCAGTACATTTCGAACGCCTACGTAAGACGCTTCATGTGTTGTGGTTAAATTCCAGTACACTTCGAACGCCTACATTAGGCGCTTCATGTGTACCACAGAGTCAAAAGTACTTTTTCTCCAAAATGGGGCACATACATCAAGCAACTTTCTGATAAAAATCAGAACCACTTCGAACAAGCATGAAGGCTGAGATTAGGCGCTTCATGTGACTTTGAACGCATTCAGCTGTCCATATAAAGCGCTTTATGTTCCATCGAACGCCTGTTTAATTTCATATAAAGCGCTCCATGTCACATTGAACGCCTGTTCTTTAAACAGATTAGGCGCTTCATGTGACCAACATTACAAATGTCTTATGCTATACTTTCTAACGTTTCTTGGCATTTTGTACCCTTTCTTTTTAGTGTAATTTCACAGGATCTTTCTCTCTGTTGAAGAAGTCATTTTTCCTCTTCAAGCTTTCAACTTAAAACTTCTCCAAGTAGGTTGCTACCATCCAAGTGGAGATCTCCAATGAAGAGGACATGCCATCACAAGAAAACAAAGCCCATTATTGGCTCTGCAGAGACTTTCAAATGGCAGAAAATTCAAAGAGGATTAAAAGAAGGGTTTCATCCATTTTCCTTCTCTAACTTTCTACCATTCAAACTCTCAAGTTTCTCTCAAGTTTTCAAGTTCTCAAAATAGTTGTAATCTTGTATATTTTACTTTATTGTTGAGAGTTGTGTTGTAAAGAAGAAGAAGGGTCTTTTTCTTAGTGAGTTAATATTGTGAGAGGCTAAGTCTAAATTGTCGGTCAAGAAGCAATGGTGCTTCTTATTTGAGAAATCTAAACCTTGGAGGGTTTAGTTGATAGTGTGGTGGTGCACTATACTCCCTACAAGAATTCTTTGAGGGCAAATAAGTTCTTTGGAGGCTAGACTTCAAGGGGTTAGTTTTCTTGGTTGTGGGCTATGCGCGTGGCCTAGTTTTTCATTGTATTGGATTTTGTTTTGATTGTTGTTTCCCCCATGGAAATAACAATCCCCATTCAAAATCCTTCTTGTGAAAAATCAAGAAGGTAGAGGAGTAGAGTCATTTGACTTGAACCTCTATACATCTTTGTGTTCTTTACGCTTCCGCAAAGTTTTACTCTTTTCAAGAACACATCCAAGCACAGGTTGCACTCAAAAAAGAAAAATAGTCAAGAAAATATCTATACTTGGTGAACACACTATTCAACCCCACTTCTAGTGTGTTCTAATGGACCTAACACCTTAGAGACCTTTTTCTAACAGCAATCCATTTCGATAGACGGTCCAATCATCAAATTTCACTAGCATATAAGTTTTTCATGTTTCATTTGTAATATGTTTCAATTTAATGCATTCAAAGGACTATTTTTGAGTATCTAAAAGTGATCCTTTTGTAATACATTTTTGAAGCTCTTTGTTCTGTGGAAAACGCTTTAATGTAATGTTTTAGTAGGAAAGAAATCCTTGAAAGCCAATATGTAACAAATGCTTTGTGCTAAAATATGTCGATCGAGTAGTAAATGCTTCCTCGAAAGTTGGTATTTTCTTCCAGCAACTCATCTACTGTGGTTGTATCATAGGTCCTCCAGATTTTCTAATTGGGAATTCGGTTAAGCATCACAAACGGCTTTGTTCACATTACACAATACAATAAAAGGCTCTTAACTATATTTATTTTAAAAGAAAGCAACTTGAGAGAAGAAATTATAATATCTTGTGGGATATTTGCAATATCTCTTTATTTATTTATTAAAATTTCTATAAGTGTATTTATTTTTATGCCACATAGATTAGGGAGTTTCATCTGAATTTGAATAGCTTAGTTGTATTACCTAAATTAGAGAGTTATAAGCTTGTACCGAGCCATCTTGTATATATTCAAACACGATGCATGTAAAAGAAACAATTTTGAGTCTTTAGATTTGTGTGTGTGTGTGTATATATTGTTTTACCACTAGACACAGTCTTTCATTATCTATAATACACACGCATATATATAGATATATATATATGTGTATATATATATATAAACACATGTTATAATATAATCGCTTGAGGTGTGTTGAACACTTTTTTAAAGACGATTTCTGCTGTTAAAGGAACGTCCACATGATATAATAAGGTAGAAATTTTTATAAATCGACAAAAGTTAATCAAATCCTTATATTATACTACACTGAACAAGTGACTAGTAATAATGCCTTTTTCATTAAAGCATACTGCTTGACCACTAAACACATCATTTCAGGTTGACAACTGAAAAAATATGTCAACTATAAATGCAACACAAACATAGGGGCCAATGAAATGCAACATATAGATAACGGAGAAAGAAATCAGTTCTCGTAAGAACTTGTTAAGTTAGAAATTAAGTATAGAACTATTTAAATTTAACACTTTAGCCTTCATAAAGAGTTTGTGGGGTTTCTAACAAGATTGAATCACATATAGTGCTGGTAATTGTTACTTCTGGCGTTTAAAAATATTGCAACCTGTGATATTTTCTTTTTCTAATATTCATTTCAACCAACAAAAAAATATGGCAACTATTACCAAATTTTTGGGCGAAAGAAATATCTAGTGCTAAGTAGTTGTGATGAATTTTATCAAACAACCAACAAGAATTCAATTATAGCCACACAACACAAGAACACAATCGAATGGAAGGAGAATGAGAGAATTGAAGAGCAGAAAAAAACAACCAGAAATTTCATAAACGAGAATGGCATAACCGCCTCGCAGGAGAGCTGCTCCCAGCAGCTTATATGCATGTTCAACAGGAAACCAGGAAATAGTTATTGGTATGAAATTAAAATTTTGCCCTTCATAACTGAACGACGAATATTCATTAAGCAGGGTCATTCTTGTTTTTTTCAGCCTATTCAAACAACTCCCGCGCGTCTATATCTTCTTCTTCCTTCGACCTTCACCTGCTCTTGATCATAACTGTCGTCCCTGTGCTCCATTCCATCTTCTCTTCCTCAATTCAATTGTTAATCATGTTGCGTTTCTTCTACTCCTTCACAATCCTCAACACCCTCTATTAATCCTGACTGTGCAAATATATCACACATCCCCAATGAGTCAGTCAGGATACCTAATCTCTTTGAATCCAGTTCTTTAGTAAATAGGTCTGCCAACTGCAACTCAGTTCTAATAGGCATTGGTATGATCACCCCTTCTTGATATTTGTCTCTCACAATATGACAATCAATCTCAATATATTTTGTTCTTTCGTGGAAGACTGGATTTTCCACCATATAAATTGCACCTCGGTTGTCACAGAAAATTTCAACTGGACCATCATGTGTCACTCCCAAATCTCTTAGTAAATAGAGAATCCATTGAACCTCGCATGTAGCTGAGGCAAGAGCTCTATATTCTGCCTCTGATGATGACCTGGATACAGTTGTTTGCTTTTTGTCCTTCCAAGATATCAATGCATCTCCCAGGAATGTGCAGTACCTTGTTACAAACCTTCTGCTTTCTATACAACTTCCCCAATCCGCGTCTGAGAAAGCCTTCAGTTTTAAAGAACCTGTACTAGGAAATAGTTGACCTTTGCCAGGGCTCCCCTTCAAATATCTTAGTAACCTATGTGCAGCTGTCAAGTGTGATTCAGTTGGAGTGTCTAGGAACTAGCTCAATTGTTGCACTGCATATGATACATTAGTACAGTAACTTCCAAATTAGTCTCCTATATGTGGATACATCTGAGATGAGTTTGGAATCATTATGTGCAAGTTTAAGATTCTGTTACATGGGGGATTAAGAAGGCTTGGATGCTAGATATCCTGTTTCTTCCAATAGCTCAAGCGTGTATTTCCTTGGGCAGACTACCAACCCCCTCTGAGACCTGACAACCTCTAAACCCAAAAAGAATCTTAAGGGTCCTAGATCTTTAATCTTAAATGCTTGATTAAGGCTGTCCTTGAGTGACTGTATAGCAGTCAGTGAATTACTAGCCATTATTACATCATCCACATAGACCAGTAACACTAAGAAATAATCAGGAGCAGATTTTTTGAACATAGTGTAGTCATGTCTAGATTGAACATAGCCTGCTGAGGTGAGGAATGAGGTTAACTTTGCATTCCATTGCCTACTAGCCTGCTTAAGACCATAGAGGGATTTGTTTAGCTTACATACCACATTAGGATACGAAGCTGAAATACCTTCAGGCAATGTCATATATATATATATATATATCCTAGGACAGATCACCATGCAAAAACGCATTGTTGACTTCCAATTGATGCAAGTGCCAGGCTTTGATGGATGCTAGGGCCATAACTAGTCTGACAGTGGTCATTTTAGCTACAGGGGAAAATGTGTCATCATAATCAATGCCTGATTGTTGAGTGTATCCTTTTGCTACTAATCTTGCTTTATAACGTTCTATACTGCCATCTGCTCTTCTCTTAATTTTGTAGACCTACTTGCATCCAATTGCTTTCTTACCAGCACGTAGTGGAACAAGACTCCAGGTATCAGTGGCTTCTAAGGCTGCTAGCTCCTGAGTCACAGCCTGTTGCCAGTTGCTGACCTGGCTACTTGGTGATAGGTGGAAGGCTATTCCCGCAAGCTTATGTTAAGCACATATTTTTTACATTCAGGAGCTAAATGATCAAGGCTCTAGGAGTTTTGTATTGGGTAAGGAATCTCAGGTAATGAAGAACATGTGGATGCATTGCATGTTGACATGTAATTACAATGGTAGTCTTTAAGATATGATGGTGCCTTCCTTATTCTGTTGGTAGGAATATGAGGTTCTCAGCAGCTTGATCTGATCCATTAGGAGGAAGTGGAAGAAGTATGTCAAGGTGTATGTTTGGAAATCTGGAAGAGGTTTCAGGTGATATAGATTTAGGTGACTCTGGTTGGTCTGAACTGGAAGAGGCTGGTTGTGCAGTGGGAGGATTAGGTGTTGATTGATTGTGTGAATCCGAGGAAGGAATAGTATGTGGATTCTGAATAGGTGGCTGTATAGGACATGTAGAGAGGCATGAATCATATGAGGGTGGTTTTTGGGATTCAACTGAGGGAAACAATTTGATGTTGGCTGATGAGTCATGTGAGTTGGGATCAGATGTCTCTGATGAGGAATATGGAAAAGTGAGTTCATGAAACTGCACGTCTCGTGAGACAAAGATGACTTTTGTGTTTAGATTTTGAAGTATGTATCCCTTGGAATGAGGAGACATGCCCAGGTATAGACAAGTTACAGCCCTGGGTGAGAATTTATGTTTATGGATACTGGTATTATAAGCATATGCTTGACACCCAAAGACTTTTAGATTCTGATATTTAGGCTGCCTTTTGTATAGCAATTCAAAGGGTGATTTTTGGTGTAGTACAGGTGTTGGAAGAAGGTTAATTAGATGGGTAGCATGAAGCAGAGAAAAACCCCACAGGGACATTGGAAGGCTAGTTTGGAACTGAAGTGATCTAGCTACAACTAGGAGGTGTTGATGTTTTCTTTCAACTAAGCCATTTTGTTGTGTGGTGTATACACAACTTGTTTGATGAATGATGCCATGCTGCATATAAAATTCATTCATCTTGAACTCTTTGGCATTGTCTGTCCGTATGATTTTAATGTGCTTCTAAAACTGAGTTTGGACAAATAGACAGAAACTTTGTAAAATTCGTCTGGTCTCATCTTTGGAGCTCATCAAATACACCCAAGTAAATCTTGAAAAGTCATCAACTATTGTCAAAAGCATCTGAATGTCTTTAAGTCTGGCTTGTGAAGCATGTCCAAGTCTAAGATGCCAAAGCATTGCATTTGAAACAGGCACTGAAGCAAAAGCAGTATGTTGCAACATCATATCACCAGTGTGCAAATAGTAGAGACCATGAGAGAACCTAGCTGAAACAATCATCCTCTTGGATAATTGATCCTGAATCAAACACAGAGGACCATTTATGTGAATAGTTAGTTTGGAATCAGATGCAAGCTTACTGAGGGATAGCAAATTAAAGGCAAATGAGGGCACATATAGAACATCATACAGTGTGAGCAAACTATTTACTATTACAGTGCCTTTGTGTGTGGCTTGGACATGCATATTATTGGGAAGTTTTATAGAAACATAGTTGACAGGTTCAGAAGCTATAAGCAAGGATAGATTATGATAGATATGATTAGTAGCTCCTGAATCTAAAATCCATGTGTTTGAATCACTAGTTATAGAATTACCTTCCACCTTCTCTACCTTAGCAGACAAGACAGTGCCCTGGCTCCCAACGTTTGTATTGATCTCCTTTCCTTTATCCATCCTATTCAACCATGCCATAAGCTTCTGATTCTGCTGTGGAGTGAGCATCAGAGACTGTAAGGCCTTTGTCTGTTTCTCCAGTTGACATGTCTCTGGTTCTGTTTCAGCATACTCCACCATGTTTGCCTGACCTTTGGGTTTAAAAACCGGTGGGAATCCATATTTCTTATAGCACCTCTCTGCCGTATGCCCAATCATTGCACAGTGTGTGCACTGGAAACTTCTATTACCATCTGCATAAAACCTTCCATTACCCCTCATATATCCTCCAGATTGCTGCCTTCCAGGATGAACACTTTCAGCAAACGCATCACCTATCTGTTCCTCAGATATTAGTGCAGTAGGATTCCCATCAAATGTCAATCCTCCTGCATTACACATGTTTTTCCTCTCATATTTCAAAGCCATTGAAAACGTTGTATTGATGTCTGGAAGAGGTGTCATAACAAACACCTGAGATTTCACTGGGTCAAAGTTCTCATTCAAGCCTTTTATGAACTTGAGAACATAGTCACTTTCCACAAACTGTCTCATCTTCCCACCAACATCACATCTATATCCTCTACAAACACACGTTGGGACATGCCTCACTGACATCAATTCCTCTCATACAACCTTCAGTTTTGTGAAATACTCATTCACACCAAGACTATCTTGCTTAATTCCATAGAAGTTCTCTATTAAATATGATAATCTGAAGGGATCTGTGCTCCTATATCTCAGCTTCAGATTGCTCCATGCCTCAAATGCACTATCAAACCAGATAACACTTTGTGCAATAGAATGAGATATTGAGTTCATAATCCAAGACTGTACCATAGTATTTACCTGTCTCCAGAGATAAAATTCTGGATCTATGGGTAATGGCTTCACAATTGATCCATCTATGAAGCCTACCTTGTTCTTGACAACTAAGGCCATTTATAATGTTCTGCTCCAAGTATGATAATTGTGAGGGGTGAGAGCTGGTTGAGCCAACACAATCGCAGGACTATCATTAGGGTGAAGGTAATACGGATTTTGCTGGGGATTTTCAATTGATTGAGGCTGATTCCTCTGGAAGTTGAACCACTAGAATTTGGAACCATTTAGCCTTTGAAACGAAGAGTATCAAGAAATAAATCGCGAATGTCAACTCAACAAAGGAACAACAAACGTAAAAATCAGGAATCGATCGCAGCAACCACCAAAACTCATCAATGAACAGCGAAGCTTCAGAGAAACGAACAAGGCTCTGATACCATGATGAATTTTATCAAACAACCAACAAGAATTCAATTATAGCCACACAACACAAGAACACAATCGAATGGAAGGAGAATGAGAGAATTGTAGAGCAGAAAAAAAACCCAGAAATTTCATAAACGAGAATGGCATAACTGCCTTGCAGGAGAGCTGCACCAGCAGCTTATATGCGCGTTCAACAGGAAAACAGAAAACAGTTATTGGTATGAAATTATAATTTTGCCCTTCATAACTAAACGACTAATATTCATTAAGCAGGTGCATTCTTGTCTTTTTCAGCCTATTCAAACAACCCCGCGCGTCCATATCTTCTTCTTCCTTCGACCTTCACCTGCTCTTGATCATAACTGTCGTCCCTGTGCTTCATTCCAGCTTCTCTTCCTCAATTCAATTGTTAATCATGTTGCATTCTTTCTACTCCTTCACAATCCTCAACAAGTTGGCATCCTGGACTCTTCTGGGCGAGTAGATACACATAAAAGGCGATTAAAATGACAGAAATGGCAGGCTGCATGGCCTTAAAATCTCTGAGGCTTACATTGTACTATCCAAGGGCGGGCTTTGGAACAATTGATAAGGTTGTTGTGTTGTGACCTTGAGGTCACGGATCCGAGCCGTGTAAAAAGCCTCTTGCATAAAGTGTAAGGTAAAGCCGCGTATATCAGATCGCGAAGCGATCCGGCCCCTCTCCGAACCCTACACAAACGCGGGAGCCTAATACACGGGAAACGCGGTACCTATTCACCCAAATAAGTTTGATATAAAATGCATATTCTTTCAGTATTTAAGCATATTGAAGTTTGACATAATTAGTCTGTGTTTAACTTTGTTCATCATATTTATTTTTAATAATTTCTTCGTAATGTGGTTATGCTTCTATATGTAATCTTTCTCTCGTGTTTTATAAACCTAATGCGAAAAATGACAAAAAAAATCAAAGGAACAGTAAATAACAATCATAAAAACGTGGAAGCAAACAAACCATTAAACATCCAATGACCAACGACCATACCAAGTAATATCCCAACGAACTCACTAAGCTATCAGTAAGTTATGGGGAGGGTGAGAGACAGATAAACAACACCTCAGGATAAAGAATGTGCTTCCAGTGAGACCACATTTCTATAGGTAAACCATTAAACATCCTGAACTTCAATATGCTGTTTAAGCCATACAGTATAACCACTGCAGGCATGAAGCATGGGAGATTCGCGCTACGAGATTTGAAGCATGATTACTCTACCAGACGAAATAGATGTCGCATGCAGTAGTAAACTTGAAGCTATATCTTCTGCTGGGAGGAAAATCATCTTTGAGAGACTGAATGGCAGGGCAATTCTCCTTTGGCAAAAGAAAATCAGCATAATGCATGTGCATGGTGTGTTTCTGCCAAAGGAGAATTGCACTGTTATTCTTTCACTCACATATCCCTTCTTTTGGTCTAGCCTTGTGGTTTTCGTAAATAATTTCGTTAAAGAAAATCATTTATACTGATTTTTTCGCATCTCAATTTGGATATGCCAATCCAACCTGTGGCATATGCTAGGAGTATTCCTGTAGAAATTCCTTCTGCATACAAATCTTCGTGGTCCATTTTGCCTTTGACAACTACTATACTTTTAGGCTTTTGTGATATAGGTTCACTTTCTTTTCTAATTCGACTTAAAAGTGTTGATGCGTTCAAGCTGTTGGAGAAATTCGGTGACAACCCAAATTTGTCTAGTTCAGAAACATGTTGAGCAAAAGATTTTGAGCTTAATTACAATTAAATTATGCTAATTGTTAATGATAACTAAAATCTTTTTATTTATATACATGATAGATATATGATTTTAGTCTTTTGAATCATTCGATTCCAAGATATGGTGATTGAAAAATCAATACCTAAAATAGAGGTAAAATATGTCACCAGAGGGATTTGAAAAGTGTACCTCCCTTAAAACAAGGACAAATCACCTTTTCAGTGGAAATACCACGTCGGAAAAACGAAGAGATTAAGTACCCATTAGCCAATTGAAAATCAAGAGAAACCGGACACTACACTAAGACGAAAAAGACAATTCCGACAACCGGAACGTTGTGCTCAAGGAAACCCTAGGTAGCGCCGCTCTACTCCGGATGGACTTCGATCCTCCTCCACAATCTGGGGATCGATCAGTCGAAGAAAATGATCAACTACAACGCAGCATTAAGAAGTTTAAGAGGCAAATCAATGGAGACCTGGTGCATGTGCCCGAAAGTGAGCCTTTGCCGCACAAGTGGTCCGGCCGGAGCTTTACGGAAGTGTTGAGAGGGGCGCCGGTGGAGCGTACCATATACATTTCTGATGATGAGGAGTGGGAGTCTGACGGGATGGGGGAACCAGAGGATGACGAAGATATTGTTGCTGCGGAGGAATGCCCCGGACGGGTACTGGTCCGCGTCTCACCAGCAAAGCGAAAGCAGCTATGCCGGCCATGGCGGCGGGCTTTGATCATTAAATTGCTTGGTCGGACTATATCGTACCGTATGCTTGACCAGCGATTGAATCAGTTGTGGGGGTTACAAGAGGGATGCAAATTGATTGACCTTGACGATGGCTACTATGTGGTTAGATTTTATTCCAAAGATGATTATCAACATGTCCTGGAAGGAGGCCCATGGATTATACAGGGGCACTACTTAACAGTGATGAAGTGGCGTCCGTCGTTCCAACCCGAGCAAAACGTGATTCACTCGACGTTGGTATGGGTAAGATTATCTAAGATCCCTCTAGAGTATTATGATGAAGATTTTCTTATGGCAATAGGGAACAAATTGGGAAAGGCTGTGAAAATTGATAGTACGACTCTTAACAGTGACCGAGGTAAATATGCTAGGATTTGCACTGAGATAGATTTGACTAAACCATTAGTATCAATTGTGAAAATGGCTGGATATGATTTTAAAGTTGAATATGAGGGGTTGCATTTGATTTGCTTTGAATGTGGACGATACGGTCACCGACATGCTGAGTGTGGCAAATCCTTTCAAGCTGAGCCAGCGCAAAAAAGCAAAACTGAAGGGGCAACTGAGGATAAAACGCACGAAATTTTTGGGCCATGGATGGTGGCTACCAACAGACGGAATCGTGGCAATCAAATGAAAGCTGCGGGGGGTCCTGAGGGCACGTTTCAGAATCAATTTGTGAGCAAGGAAAGCTCTGGACAATCGAAAGGTAAGGAACACATGCCCCATCAACAAGAAATTGCACCAGCTTTAGCAAAGGGGCAGTCCTCAATCGCAGTTAATGGGTATGGATCACGGTTTGGCTCTCTATCGGTGGAAGAATACGATTGCGACGAAGCAGAGATTTTGGATGTGGACACTATACGGAATCGAATGAGCCAGATACCCGAGATGGGCTCCAACGTTTCCTTTACCACAATGACAAAGAATAAAACCGATTACAACAAAGGGAAGGCTAAAAAAGGCATACAGCTGAAACCCGTTGGAAAGTTGAAGGCTCCACCTAAATACGCTCCCAAGCATCGTACCCAGTCAGTAAGTGCATCCGAGGAGCAGCCAGTTAGTGCAGGGGGTCTTGGCAGCAGAGTGCACCTGCGGGACTTAACTAACTTTGGCAAAGACGATGTAGTTAATCGGAAATCAAACTACATGGCCGCTGAAGTAATAGCATTACCACAAACAACACAAGCAAGGACATCAATGCAGGAGACAGAGTTGGTTAAAGATCACCCCCCGGATGAGAATATGTTGATAATCAGCCAGGACGATGCCTGCCCCATTGCTGATACCGGGACACGGCATCTTCACGCTACAGAAGGCAGCAGTTTATTGCAGGACTTTGATATGAGTAATAAAGGGGCGGTGGATGCCCATACGCAACAGTAAGTAAATATGAGAATCATTTCATGGAATTGCAGGGGAGCCAATTCCCCAACGTTTTACGTATGCTTGAAGGATATGCTTCGCAGATATGATCCGGACATATTGTTCCTTATGGAGCCCCGTGTACATAGCAGGAGGGGGCGAAGAATTCTTAGGCACTTCCCTTTCCAACACTTTATCGCAGTGGAAGCCAACGGGTATTCCGGGGGTCTGTGGTGCTTTTGGAAGGATGATGCTGTAGACATTGAGGTTCTGAATTACTCTGATCAATTTATTAATGTAGCGGTCAAAAATGCAAGTGCGGTCGAATGGTTGTTGACAATGATATACGCCTCACCAAATATATCTAATAGGCAGCAACTGTGGAGAGATGTCTATCACATGTCCATTGTGATAGCGTGCCCCTGGGCATTAATTGGGGATTTTAACGAAGTGTTGCAACAGGAGGATAAGGTTGGAGGTCGACGGGTTAACGGCACCACAGCATTAATGCAGCTTATTACGTGCCTCCAGTTGATTGATATGCCTTTTTCAGGCCCTAGGTTTACATGGACGAACGGACGTAGAGGTGGGATGAAGATATGCGAGAGGATAGATTATGTTCTCTGCAATATACGATGGAATCTTAAGTTTCCGGACGCAATACTACAACATCTCCCCATGACCAGTTCAGATCATCACCCCTTACTTCTCCAAGTTAAGCCTCGGACCATGCAACGAACCAGTAATCAATGGTTCCGGTTTCAAGCGAGCTGGCTGGCCCACAGAGGATTCACTGAATATTTAAAAGCCAGTTGGGTTGATAATGGCCAGGGACTACAGAAGGTGCTGCAGGAATGTCAGGACCATTTGAAAGTACGGAACACAGAAGTTTTTGGTAGCATCAAAAGCAGGAAGAATCGATGTGTTGCTAGGCTGGAGGGCATTCAGAGGACGGTTTATGCCCGCCCCTCTACTTATTTGTTCGAACTGGAGCATCAATTGAGGGAGGAGTTGATTGACTTATTAAACCAGGAGGAGCAGCACTGGATCCAGAAATCAAAGTTGGAATTGGTGACACAAGGGGAAAGAAACACTCGCTATTTTCACGCCACTGCTATTATGAAGAAGCGACAAATGCATATTACACGACTAAAGAACAACAACGGCGAATGGGTCGATGACAGCGGGGAGCTTCGGCAGATGGTCAACAAGTTCTATACGGACTTGTATAGCGCAGGGGTACCAAGCAACCTACACGAAATCAGGTATAACTTCCCGCCTTTATCGTTAATGGACAAGGAGATGTTGAATAGGCCGGTTGGGGAAGGGGAAGTATACACTGCAGTTTTCCAACTGGGACCGTATAAGAGCCCTGGTCCCGATGGGTTTATACCTATGTTCTTTCAAAAGAATTGGAGTATTGTAGGGAATTCAGTGACCTCGTTTATCATGACTGCCTTTAGGGATAGATCCTTCCTTGAGACAATGAACCAATCCTATATCACATTAATCCCTAAAGTGGATCACCCCGAAAAGGTAAACCAGTTTCGGCCAATATCACTCTCGAACGTGGTGATCCGGGTAATGTCAAAGATAATCGCCAATAGACTGAAACTTGTAATTGATAAGTTGGTTAGCCCTGAGCAGCGTAGTTTCATCCTAGGCCGACAGGCATGTGAAAATGTAATTGTTGCCCAAGAAGTCGTTCATACCATGCGACAGAAGACGGGTAAAACTGGTACGATGATGGTGAAGATTGATCTAGAAAAGGCATACGACCGCATTGACTGGACATTCCTGCAACACATCTAAGGTCTCTTTGGATTTGATACTCAAATGGTTGAGTTTATTATGTTCATGGTTACCTCTGTCCGAATGAATGTTTTATGGCAAGGCGAGATACTTGAATCGTTTTGTCCTCAGCGGGGACTGCGACAAGGGGACCCGTTGGCGCCATACTTGTTTGTGCTATGCTTAGATGTTCTTAGTAGTCAAATTCGCGAGGCGGTGGAGAGCAAAATATGGAAGCCTGTAAAAGCCTCTAGGTACGGTCCAGAAATCTCGCACCTTATGTTTGCGGATGACTTACTACTTTTTGGGGCTGCAACTACGGGCAGGGGGACGTAATGGCATCGATTCTTTCTACTTTCTGCGCCATATCCGGACAGAAAGTGAGTGCGGCAAAGTCTAAGCTATTCTTTAGCCGCAATGTTACTGCAGACCAGTCGGAACGGATTAGTGCTAAATTTGGAATACCGGTTACATCCAACTTAGGGATGTATCTTGGGATGCCATTGTTACACGGCCGCGTAACAACGCCCACATGTACTCACTTGCTGGACAGGATGAGGAGTAGACTTGCGTCGTGGAAGGGAAGGCTACTGAGTCGCGCAGCACGCAATATTCTTATTCAGTCAGTGACGCTTACTATCCCATACTATTCCATGCAAACATCATTACTACCTGCCTCTATCGTAAGGAGTATGGAACATCTCAATAGGGCATTTTATTGGGGCGAATACGATGACACACGGAAGCTACACACAGTAAATTGGAAGAATATTTGTCGTCCTAAAGCTAAAGGTGGCACTGGTATCAAAAGTTTAAGACAGATGAATCTTGCATTACTTGCCAAACTATTGTGGCGAATGATACAATCTGATGACGAGCTTTGGGTGCGGGTTTTAAAGGCTAAGTATGGCTGCCCATTCCAAAATAGTGCGTCCCGTAAATCAGCGACTCATACTTGGCGTAGTATTTTGGCAGCTGTGCCTATAGTACTCCAAGGGATTAGGACGACGTCGACGGCACACGGGGCAGATCAAGGGAGCGATGTTAACCCGGTTACCTGGACGCACACACCATCCGGACGATTTTCTGTGTCATCTGCTTATGCGTTGCAAAACATTGGAACCGTTATTGATGAAGAGAAGCAGTGGCATAACATTTGGGCTCTTAAAGGGCCCCAACGGGGAAACTTCCTTTTGTGGCAGGCCAGGTTGGATAGGCTGCCAACTAACGAATTGCTGTATCACAGGCATTTGCGAGACTCACCTAGCTGCACAGAATGCTCTGCTGAATATGAGACGGGACTACATGCCCTTCGAGATTGCAAAATAGCCAGGCAACTGTGGAACCGCCTAGTACCAAGACCACGCGCTGGACTCTTTTTTGCAGGGATTGGAGGCATAGCCGGATGGATAGACAGCAACTTGGAGGAAAGAGACACAACGGGGGAGAATGTGTCCTGGCCTTACGTCTTTCGGGAAGCCATTCACCAAATCTGGTTGGTTAGAAACAAAAAGATATTTGATAGTGAGACAGATAGTATTACGATACGTGATATGTACCACGTAATTTTTGATAGGGTGAGAAATATTAGAATAGCGTGGCAACTTGGCTGATCTTAGTTAAACGTAGAAATCTACAGTGTGTATAGCTGATGTACAATTTTTTGCTCACGTAATGCAATAGAAGGATCCCTTTTCCAAAAAAAAAACGAAGAGATTTGTTCACCAAATATAGTCGAGGCTAAAGTCGAAATCGCCTCTGAAAAGCAAATTTTGTTCAAGGAATACAGACTGTCATGCACGCCGGCGCCAATCCTGCTATGGCCCCACACAGGCCGGGTTCTGTGCCTGATAATTATTTAATGCTTTGGACATGAAGATGTGAAACACAATCCACGTAGAAGGAGAGAAAGCATATATGAGAAGGCGTCAAAGGGTTCAATCACGGAAAACACATGGCTAAAGGTGGTTTAACCATTTTTATCACCGAACAAGATTTCTTGTAGAAGACACGTTTAGTTTAAATGAAAGGTCTATTCTTTTAGCATGAGACACACAACAATTTGGTATTAGAGCCACAAATTTTCCTTTTTTTAATTCTTATTTTCCATTCATCATCTCAAATCGTACACAAACATCATCACAAAAAATTCTGTCCGCATCAAAAACCATCTGCATACATACATATCAATCTTACACCCTAATTATGTTCAAACCTTTATTGTTCTTGATTATCTTGATTTATTCGTGGGTTGCATGTTTTGTTTATAGACATAAATTTGTATATATTGTGAAAAATTTTCTGTCATGAACCTAGGAATTCGCAACTAGTTGAAGAAATTCAACCACACAATAAAGTTTGCAACTTTTTCGAATTGCTACCGTGTCTTGTATTAATTCTTGTTGTTTGAGCTTTTAGTTGAATTTGGTTGTGATTGTGATTGAATTTGTGATTCTTGGTGGGATGTATTTTCAGGAAAACGTTTCCAACACCATAGCCAAAAATCCCACAACGAAAAAAAAACTGTTCCACTCAACAACACCAAGAACCCTAGTTTTCTGCCACAACATACAAGACCCTAATTGATCCTAAAAACGTATACAGTATATCCCAAACCAACATCACCTTTTCTCATAAAAAAACCCTCAGTTACAACCCCTAAATTTCACATAAACCAACCCTCAACTGCCCCTAAAACAAAGGCAAAAACTTAAACACTCGGTTATACAAAACAGCACCAAACCGAGCCAATTTGTGCAAGAGCCTTTTGGAAGTTTTTGCTAGGCATATTTTTTCAATAAATATCATTTACAATAAGTTTTTGAAGCAAAAAAAAGTCAAGAGATACAAGTTAGGACATAGTTCTTGAAAAATCAAAAGAAAAACAAGAAAAGAAAAATAAATCAATAACTTTGTGTATACATATCATAATTGAGTCATTCAAAAGGCATTTTGATCCTTGACTTGTCTATTATTGAGTTGCACAGAGAAATTGAGAAAAAGGCTTGGGAATACCCTGTTCATACCTCAAAATCGAAACTATCCCAAAACCCCTAAATGATCCAAAGTTTTAAAAATTGTCATAAGATAATCCCACCCGCTTTGGAATGTTTTGTGTGCATATTATACCAGTAGGCTTGCATTGTTTGATGCATTCTTGACCAGGTTTGGTTAAGGATGGTCGAAGCAATCCCTCAGTGATTCTTTGGTTCAGCCATACTATATCCTATTTGGTTTCTTGTATTCTTTGATTCTTAGTTGTCCTATCTTGCTTTGAGCCTTATGCTGCCTTGTGATTGCCGTGGATTGCATTTCTGTGTTGTGCTTACTTCCATTTAAAGAGAAGAAGTTTGCACAAGCTGATTTGAAGGCCACAACATGTTTGCTTGACTTAATATTGATTCTAGCTTAGTATCTTGAGAGAAAAAACAAGAAAGAGTGGTAAAGGGATTGTGTGTTATGAAAAAAAGGAGAGGTAAAAGCCTACTTAAGTGAATCTAAATATAAGAGTGGAAAGACACAAAAAAAATACGATTTTGTATGTAATAACATAATCAGTCTCTTTTGTCTTTGTGTTAGTTTTCTTTGTCTTTTGTTTTATGTCTTGTTTCAGCAAGAGTATTTCAGATTTCATGGATGGATACACATCGAATAGAACCATATGGGGTATGATTTGCCTCGAAAAGGACATTCTAATGGCATATAGGTAAGTCATTGGCGTATGCATAATTTCGGTCTTTCTAATGGCATATAGGTAAGTCATTGGCGTAACAAGTTTTCAAAGTATCGATCTTGCTCCCAAGTTAGTCTAACTGCACGTAATATTATAATGAGATGTTAGATGACTTGTGTAGGGCATACATTAAAGAACCTAAAGAATTAGTTATGCTTATATTTATTGTTGGATTGAATAAAAACATTACTAATAACATGGTGCATTAAAAATTTGACACTCTAGATGACATGTATTATTTGGGAAAACACATATAGAGAATTGAATCAAAAATAGCATTTTTTTTGGTCAAAGGCTTCTCGGCAAGGTATTTTCTTTTGTTTTCTTTGATCATCAATCAAAACTAGATTTTATATCAACGTCTTGAGCACACATTGTGTGGGAATTTGAATCCTACCGTCTTGAAGACACGTACCAGGGATGGTTTGCCATTCTTGGACCATGTTCAAGCTTCAAGGCGGCGGATATTGCTCAGTCCAAATGAGAGGCACACGGCCAAGGGTGGTTGTTGAACCGTTCTTGTCACTGAACAAAGTTTCTTATGGAAGATGCGTCAGAACCAATGAAAGTTCCATTTTTGGCGTGAGACACGCATCAATGTTCGAGGGAGATTACTGTTAGTGGCTTAACTTTTGGGAGGTGGACAGAAGTGAGGAGTAACCTCCAAAACAACTCTCTATCCATAAATACTCCCTCAAGGTTAGAAGTTTACACATGAGAGTTTCATACTGGGCTCATATATTTTAGGGCTAGTTCATGCATTAAGATAAGTCAGAGAGGCCGTCGAATTCGCTGTGTATGAGCATGTTGTGTTGCTACTTAAACATATAATCGTTGTATTTTTGGGTGACTCTTACTTAATTTGGTGTGCACAATATCGAAGCAATCAGTTTTATTGATAGAGTTGTGCTCGTCCCATTTTGGTTACTGTATTTTAGTTTTCGCATTATGTGGTTGCATCCGTGTATTGTTTCGAGTAAATTAAATACAATTGTATGACAATTTATTTTTTATTTCGTCTAAACTGTTTGCTTAATTTGCACGCGGTTTAATTTAACACACCAACTTCAAGACAAGCTAGTCAGAGAATTCAGACTCAAGCTAGTTTGAGAAACTGTTTGCTTAATTTACATGCAGTTTAATTTAACGCAACGAATTCTGTCGAGATTGAAACAATTGAACATTCATTCAAGTGAAATCAAATTTACAAGGTTATTCTCTTTTTATAATAGTTTTTCTCCCTCTAACTGTTTTATTTTCTCACTTCTGCAGTAGTTACTGTTCATATACAGTATTTCCTAACGTTTACAAAGGTAGCGACTGGTTACTTGTTCTGCTCGGACCTATGTACAGTAAAAGTCCTAGATTTATTATATACAACTAAGTGTTGCATCTCTGCCTTGGCTTTGTTGCATGCCTTGTATTTCACCTCGTCACCTCGGCTCAGCACAACTTTATTTTGGTTCTATTCTGATGCCCTCCTTCACCTCGGCTCTACCTTTCTCTGTCTTGAACTCCTCAGCTCGGTAATAGTACACTGTTCAGGTTGGCGCACCTCGGCTGAGCTTGTTTCTACACTCTACCTCAAGCTTAGTTGCATATATTAATACAACCAAGCTTGGATACTAAGTACTGTAAAACATTTGTTGAAACTAGCTTCGTTGAAATATCTGAAATTTGATCTTTGGTGGAGATGTGTACAAGGCTGACCTCATTTCCTTCTATCTTCTCTTGGATGAAATGTCTATCTATTTCTATACGTTTTGACTTATCATGCTAAACTGAGTTCTCAACCATACATATTGCTAAGACAGTGTAGCAAAAAAACTTCAAATGGGTAATTGTTCCTCTATATGGAGATCTACAAGAACTATTCTGATCCAAACACCTTCACAAATTCCTGTAGCAAGTGCCCTCACCTCTGCTTCAGCATTGCTTCTTAACACAATTGGTTGTTTCTTGCTCTGCCAAGTGACTAGGTTCCCCAATAAGAATGTTCCATGGCCAGTTGTTGATCTCATGTTGACCTTGGATCCAGTCTAGTCAACATCTGTAAATACCTTAACACTTCAGTGTGTACACTTCTTGAAACACAATCCTTGCCCTGGTGCATTCTTAAAATACTTGAGAATTCTTAACGCAGCTTGGAGATGTTCGTTATTATGATTGTGCATAAATTGATATACAAAGCTCACTGCGTAACAGATGTCAGGCCTAGTGTGTGATAGACAGATTTATTTTCCAACTAGTTTTTGATAACTAAGTTTATTAGTTGGAGTCATGTCCCACCGATCTCTAGGCTTATATCCGGGTTCTACAGGGATGCTTGTTGGTCTGCATCTGAGCAGACCGGTTTCCTTCAGGAGGTCCAGTATGTATTTCTTTTGGGATATATATGTTCCTTCTTTGTTCCTAGCAATCTCTATTCCTAAGAAATATCTTTGGTTACCTAGATCTTTCATTTCAAATTGCTTAGACAGTTGTGTCTTAATACTATCTATTCCATGATTATCGTTTCCTGTTATTATGATATCATCTACCTACACTATTGGAACAGTTAGCTCCCCCTTAAGTGAAATTCTGGTGAATAGTGTATGGTCACTATGGCTTTAGATAAATTTCAGGTCTTTCACAGTTTAGTGAATTTTTTAAACCAGGCCCTTGGTGATTATTTTAGCCCATATAGAGATTTTCTTAACATACATACCTTATCTTTATTTTCTTTCGTCACTGAACCCTGGTGGTATACACAAATAGATTTCTTTTGCTAAATCTCCATTTAGGAATTCGTTTTTGACATCTAATTGATATAGTTTCCAGTCAAGGTTAACAACTATAGAGAAAATGAACCTAATGGTATTTAGTTTAGCAACTGGGCAAACATTCCAAATAATATATGCCATATGCTTGTGTGAATCTTTGGCCACTAATCTTGCTTTATATTTATTTATGGTTCCATCATTGTTATATTTAACTGTGAATATCCATCTACACCCTAATGGTTTTATATCAGCTGAGCTGGGAGTTAGCACTCAGGTTTGAGTTTTTCCTAAGCTATTCATTTCCTCATGCACAACCTTCCTCCATTTAGGTTGGCTTAGCGCCTCTTCCATATTTTTGGATATGATTTATAATCAAGTGAGCATACAAATGTCTTAAAGTTTGGATTCAACTTATTATAGGATATGAACTCTTCTATAAGGTATTTGGTGCAGAAGGGATTCTTAGTACATTCTCTTGTTCTTTTTCTTAAAGCTATTGGTTTATCATCTATTTGAGATTTAGTTTCATACTCAGTTCGAGCTTCTTTCAGAGAGCCTCCTCTTTCTGCCTTGGCTTGTATGTGTTTAGGTGTATCAGGTCGATTACCCCATCCCAGGTCTTTCTGATCATTAGAGGTTATAGGAAAAATTATTCTGGGATGAGAATTGGTTATGACGACCTGAGCTTGGCTGTACTTACAATAATGGGCTAGATTGAGTTCTGTCTATATTGTCTATTACTTTCCAATATTCATTGTGCCTTAAATCTTCTGTTTTGGCGAAAGAAATTATAAAATGCATGTTTCTCATCAAATGTAACATTGAGCGTTACAAACATTCTTTTTTTTGTTGGACAGTAACACTTGTATTCTTTTTGTGAGCCAGAGTATCACAAGAAAATGCACTTAACTAATCTAGGATCCAATTTTCCCCTTAGGCTGGCTGAATGTGTATATATGCTACATATCCAAACAGTTTGAATGGTAACTCTAAGAGTAGTTTAGTGTGTGAGAAGTGTCTGAGGAGTATTTCTGTAGGAGTTTTAAAAGATAAAGTTCTAGACGGCATCCTATTTATTAAGCATGTGGCAGTTAGCAAGGCTTCACCCCAGTATTGTTTAGGTATGTTCATTACAAACATATTGGCTCTGGTTACTTTAAGGCGGTGTCTGTTTTTTCTCTCAATGATACCATTTTGTTCTGGGGTATAGGTACATGAATTCTAATGGTATATACCATTTTCATGCATAAATTTTTGAATTGTGCTATCTAAGTATTCTGCCGGATTATCTGGTTCTTATTGTTTTAATGTTGCAGCCGAACTGATTTTTAATAAGTGTAAAGTATCTCATAAATATTTGTCTGATCCTACTTTTACCTTTTAGTAGTTAAACCCATGTTACCCTAATATACGGAAAAGTTACGAACCCTCTTGCACCGTTGATATTAGCTATTCTAGATGGTCCCCGTATATCAAAATGTATAAGGTTAAGTGGTGTTGCGGCCTTGTATATTTTGGCTGAGTAATTCTGTTTTGTATGTTTAGCTAATTGGCAAGTCTCACCACTTAATGTTCTTAAGATCAGCAGAGCTAATCAATTTTGGTATTAAACATTTGAGATATAAAAAATTGGGATGACCTAGTTTGTTATGTCATACCAAAATATCCCCTATACAAGAATTTTTAGGGTGCAAAATATATCTATCGCTTGGCATATCAGTTGCACTAATTAAGGCTTTCGTGTCTGACTCCAGTAAGTACAAACCCGCTATATTCCTGCTCGTCCACTTCATTTTGTTTTCCTGAAAACAACATTCACTGGATGAAAAGCAGACTATGCAATTACTATCCTGACTAAATACCGACTTTTAACAGAATGAAACTTAGACTAGGGACATGCAAAACATCATTTAGAATTATTTTATCATTGATTATCATAGAACCTATCCCAATTACTTCTAAAGAAGTTCTATTAGCAATGTTAACCTTTTTTGGTACTGAAAACTGAAAGTAGGAGTTCAAAGGTTACTATTATTGGCTATATGATCAGTTTCCTGAGAGTCTATGATCTACGAACTGCTGAAGCTCGGCTGGACGTAGCTTGCCATTAAGGCTTGGATTGGTTCAGCTCGGACCCGTTGTCTGCTTAGTAATTAGATTAGGGTTGCAATCTGATCTTTTGCAGGAACCTCAACTTCAGCAACCTGAGCTGAGCTGAGGTGTGTTGTGTTTTGCCGAGGTGTACCGAGCTGCGTTGTATAGCCGACCTGGTGTGCAACACTTTGTCCAGCATCAAATGATTTTGAATGTAGTCTCTAGTGGACATTGCTAGACTTCAGTGGAGGTTTCCCTTCTCGTATTAGCTTCGCTTGTAGCTTCTAACAGTCATCGACTGTATGTCCTTTCTTTTTATAGTATTTACACACTCTACTTGCGGCAGAGGTAAGTCTAACAACCAGTCCAAATGCCTTTCAAAGATTGCTAGTGCAAGTGCCCTCAATTCTGCTTCATGACTGCTTCTTAACATAACTGGTTGTTTTTTGCTCCGTCAAGTAACTAGGTTCCCCCATAAAAAGGTTCTATAGCCAGTTGTTGATCTCATGTCGACATCTGTAAACACTTTAACGCTTTGGTATGCACTTTTCTTGAAACACAATCCTTGTCCTGAAACATTCATAAGATGCCTGAGAATTCTTAACGCAGTCGAGATTAAAAGAATTGAACATTCATTCAAGTTGAAATCAAATTTACAAGGTTACTCTCCTTTTTTAGGAGTTTTTCTATCTCTAACGACTTTATTTTTTCATTTGTGCAGTGGTTACTTTTTATCTACACTGTTTCTTGATGTTTACAATAGTAACGAGTAGTTATCTGTTCTGCTCAGGCCTATGTACAATAAATGTCCTAAGTTAATTATATACGACTAAGTGTTGCAGCTCTGCCTTTGCTTTGGTGCATGTCTTGTGCTTCACCTCGTCACCTCTGCTCAACACAACTTTATTTTGGTTCTGTTCTGATGCCCTCCTTCACCTCGGCTCTATCTTTCTATGACTTAAACACCTCAGCTCGGCAGTAGTACAATGTCTAGATCGGCGCACCTCGGCTGAGCTCAGTACACTTCGATTGAGATTGTTTCTATAACTTCAACACAAGCTAGTCAGAGAAGTCAGAGCTTGAACAGCATTCTTACAATGTGGCATATTGGAAACAAGCATGGACAACCATCGTCTACGTTCTTTTCTTTTGAAATAGACAATATTATAGTATTTAATAGTTTCACACTTGCTCCTTAATAATAAAGTGCATAATGCATTTCAGTAACTTTGACTTTTTTTTTCAGTTTTTAATAACTTCAACAAGTGTCCTCAGGCGTTGAAAGTCCTTTTGCCAGTTGCCTATCCCTTCATCCGAAAAATAGCCATAGTGATATTTGATTTTTCAAAAAAGTTAACCGACACAATATTTTTGAAACGGATAGAGTAGTTACTTTGTCAACGGTAAGGAATGCGCCCTCTGTTTCTTAGATTTTTCTGTGAAAATCCAACATGGCCTTTTGGACTTGGCCTTTAAAGTCCTTGTAGATGTAGGCTCCCGTACTCATAACCATTTTTCGATGGCACTGAAAAGCGAAGAAATTTAGACATTTCATCACTGACCTTGGGGAATTTATTGAATCGTCTAATTTTTCTAGTTCAATGGTTGTCTTTGATTTCTGATTAGAGCAGAGACAAAAAATATGGAAAACAACTAAACCTATTATTCCGACTGTATGTTTTGTGATATGATGTGATTTGGGTCCTTTAAGATTATGGATTTTTTCAAAAAAGAAAGATTACGAATATTCTGTGTGAGAATCAAATTTCAACCACAATTAGATATTTATGAATCGTGTCATTTATTGTATTCAACCTATAAGTAAGACCCTATATACTATAAAAAAATGAATAAAAATACATTTGATTCAAACAAATATGGTATCAGAGCCGGCTCATAAAAGAAATTCTTCATTGGAGTCTAATCTGTAGTGACCAAATTCAACAAAAAATAATCAAGCCAAAACCTATTCCTTTTAGCTCTGGTCACACGACTAAACATGCAATTTAACCAGCAGTTCAGCCATCAAACACACCCAGCACCTTCACAACCACTAACCACAATCCTCCTAAATAACGACAAAATTCTACAAGTTCACAGACGCAACCAAATAAACACGATACAAATGAGGGTAGAAGAATTGAAACTTAGAAAATATTCATCATCATCTCCACACGTTTCCAGCCAAATAATCGAAACCAAGAGTCACATATCAGTCACAAAATACAAACCCAAACCAGCCACAAAATAGCCGTTATCCAAGATCTTGCAACCAAATAAAATTGGAAAAAAATATCAATAACAAAAGAGAGGTCCGATACAATACCGAGAATGATGAATTGACAATACATTTGGTCAACTTATTGAGAAATAGTTTGGTACAACAACCAAACATGGCCTACAACCAACAAACTTAAATTCGGAGAACTTATCCTGTTGAAGCTACCAAGCTGAAAGAGGATGAATTGAGCTGAGAAGTTGAGGGATCATGAAGTGAGGAGTTTAGGTTGGTGGAGGAGATGTTAATCTGCTGAATGAGCACGTGATCGAGGTGATGAGCAGGGTCTCAACGGAAGTGCAGCTGCAAGAGACGGTTATTGCTGCTGTGCTGCGGGAGAGCGAAGAAGAAGAAGCGCGGGGTTTTTTAAATAGTGGTGAAATGACGTTTCTGTCCCTGGTTATTGCATAAGAGGCAATGGTTAAGTAGGGACTTTCTTGTAATTTTACGTGTCTTCTCCCTTGATAAAAACAGAACGCAGCTGAGATGTTCTGCATCTTTTGGCATTTTCAATTTGACGGTTATTTTCAATTGAAATCCTCTCTTGAAGTTTCCATTTTCTCCTCTCTCTCAGTTGTTCATCTCTTCTTCTGTTTCTTAGTAGATTTGTTAGACTCCTTTGAGTTCTTGATTTTGTTGTTGCAATTTGTGAATTGCACTCGTTCGTTTATTAAAATTCACATGGTATCAAAGCCATAGTTGATGAATTTTGGAACATTCATGACTTCGAACAATTCATCACCTTCTAGCTCCGGGAACAATACAGTTACGACAGCGGTGGATCCGTCTGAGGATCCTTATTTCATTCATCCAAGTGATAAACCATCTCTGGTGTTGGTTCAGCCTGTGCTGGATGGCTAGAATTTCCATGGCTGGAGCAGATCTGTGAGAAGAGCGTTGGAGGCTAAGAATAAGATGGGGTTCGTTGATGGAACACTTGTGAAACCAGCGATTGCTTCACACAGATACAATGCCTAGATCAAGGCAAACAATATGGTTGCTGCCTGGTTGGTAAACTCTTTAACCCCAAATATTGCACAGAGTGTCACGTGGTTGGATAATGCGTTGGATATATGGAATGATCTAAAGTTTAGGTATGGAAATGCAGATGCATTTCGCCTTTCTGATTTGCAGGTAGAGTTTTACACAATTAAGCAAGATAATGTCTCAGTTACTGAATATTATACTAAGTTGAAAAGTGTATGGGAAGAGTTGTCCGTGTTGAGGTCTGTCCCTAGTTGTATTTGTACACGTTGTTCTTGTAACATCACAGCGCAGATTAATAGATTTGTGGAAAATGATTGTGTGATTAAAGTCTTGAAGGGACTCAATGATGAGTTCGAAGCTGTGAAAGCTCAAGTGCTTCTTGCTTCACCTTTGCCTCACCTTTGCCTGATTTAAAGACTGCCTTCACCATGGCTATGAAATTAGAGAGGAAAATGAACTATTCTGCTGGACAAAATACTTTTGTGAATTCACCTACGTCTGTAATGAATGTTAATCTTGTGCCTAGAGGAGGCAGTGGTTTTGTTTTTAGAGGAGCTAACAGTAATGCTGCAGGAATGCTGCCCAGGCCATTTGGCAGGGGCTTTGGTAGAGGCAATGGTAAGTTTGGACAGACAAGCATGAAAGTCCCCTATTGTACTCATTGTAACATGACAGGGCACACTGTAGATAGATGCTACAAGAAGCATGGATATCCCCCCCGGCTTCAAGCCCAAGAATCATGTCAATCTGGTGGTTGGAGATGGTAGCAGTTAGCCCTATGGAGAGGTGATGAGTCAAATGGACTATGAAGGATCAGAGGTCTATGAGCTAGGAGGTGAGGATGTTGGAGGAGCATTGGCTCAGATGTTGCCAGCTTTGACCCAGGACCAGTACACTCAGTTGTTGAGCCTGCTACAGGAACATCAAGAGAAGAAGAGCAGGAGTGGTTCAGAAGTCTCCATGGGCACTACCAGTATCCATGCAATCATGACAGCGCAAAGAGCTAATGACTCTGATAAGAGCTCAGGTAACTTTTGGTACCAAAATTTAAACATATGGGTATTTGACTCTGGAGCTATTGATCATGTGTGCTCATATCTTGCCTTGTTTGATTCTTATAAACCAGTTGACACCATTTTTGTAAAGCTGCCAGATAAAACTTTAGTCCAAGTTACTCACGTTGGGACAGTAAGAGTGAATAATGATCTTGAACTCACAGATGTATTCTTTGTGCCCTCATTTGCATTCAATTTGATTTCTCTCAGCAAGTTAACACAGTCAAATACACTATCCATCTCATTCCATTCCAACCTTTGTTTGATTCAGGACCTAAGAACCAAGAAGATGATTGGTTCAGCTGAAGTGAACCAAGGGCTGTATCATCTTCATGGATCTCTCAAGGTCTCAAACTCTCAGCCATATAATTCTTCCTCAGTACCAAGAGCTTGTGTGGTGTATGCATCAAATCCATTGCTATGGCATGCCAGGCTTGGGCATATGTCAAGCTCAAGAGTAAAAGAAATACAGAAGAACAATCAAAATGTACATGTTCTTGACAATTTAGATATGTGCACTGTATGCCCTTTAGCCAAGCAAAAAAGACTCCCATTTTCTGTATCAAAGTCTGTGTCCCCTACTGTTTTTCCTTTGTGCACATGGATATATGGGGTCCCTACAGATACCCTACGTTGTATAAACAGCAGTACTTCTTGACTATCATTGATGACTATAGTAGATATTGTTGGATTTACTTAATGAAGTACAAATCTGAGACCAGGAACATAATACACAACTTTTGCCAATATGTTCAAATTCACTTCAGCACCAATGTCAAGACTATTAGAACACACAATGGGCGTGAATTTAACATGCCTTCTTTCTATGCTGACAAAGGCATAATACACTAGACAAGCTGTGTTAACACACCCCAGCAAAATAGTGTAGTTGAGAGAAAACACCAACATATATTATTCGTTGCTAGAGCCCTTAAATTTCAGTCCAATGTCCCACCTTCCTACTAGGGTTTTTGTGTGCAACATGCGGTTTACCTTATCAACCTCACTCCTTCCCCTTTGCTCAACCAGAAAACACCCCATGAGCTACTTCACAACCAGCCACCCTCTTACAACCAGCTTAAAATCTTTGTTTGTCTTGCGTATGCTACAGATACCCTTGCACACAAAGAAAAGTTTGCACCAAGGGCCAGAAAATGTATTTTCCTGGGATTTTCATATACTATCAAGGGTTACGTTTTGCAAGATCTTGTCAACAAAGATGTATTCATTTCAAAAGATGTGACATTTCAAGAACCACACTTTCCCTTCCAACCTACAATGACATCTTCCCAAAACAATTCTCCCTCACTTTCAGTACCTAACATGTCAGCCTCAGATTTTTCGACTCTCCCAATACCTAATCCTCTTCTAATGAATTCCAAATCTTATCCTTTGACTTCACCACCCTCACATTCATCTGACCAACATCACATTCCTTCTGATCCTGTGCCCATGTCATCTACACAGCCCTCTATTCGGCCACACAACTATTCTGAACCAGCCTCACCATCTTGTTCCTCTCCATCCACAATCAGCTCCACATCTCCTTTACATCAGATCCCCTCTGGAGACCTTGTGATTGATCTTACCATGCCAAGAAATAATGACATCAGTGATGCAGCACCACAGAGTACCAAATGCGCACGTATAAGACAAAAACCATCCTACTTGCAGGATTACTATTGTAATCATCTATCTTCACAATCTTTTGTGTCATCTAAAGATTCCACTTGTCCCTATCCTCTCCATGACTACATCACATTTGCATCATTATCTCCAGAGTACAAAGCATATGCATTAAGCCTTGGTACACAGGTGGAGCCTAGTTCCTATTCAGAAGCAGCTAGCTCTCCTGCCTAGCAGGAGGCCATGGCTATAGAGCTTGCAGCTTTGGAAGCTAATCAGACCTAGAGTCTGGTGCCTTTGCCCCCAAATAAACAAGCCATTGGCTGCAGATGGGTGTATAAGGTAAAGTTAAAGTCCAATGGTGAGGTGGAAAGGTATAAAGCCCTATTGGTTGTGAAAAGGTATACTCAACAATACGGTGTGGACTACCAAGACACCTTTTAACCAGTGGCAAAAATGACTACAGTTAGAGTCATTCTTGCTCTTGCAGCCAGACACGATTGGCCAATACATTAGTTGGATGTAAACAACGCGTTTCTACATGGGTCCTTGCATGAAGACATTTACATGCTGCCACCCCCAGGTATGTATCTTCTAGAGTCAGGCCTTGTGTGCAAGTTACAAAAGTCTCTGTATGACTTGAAGCAAGCCAGCAGAGAATGGAACTTTAGGCTCACCTAGTTCCTAGTTTCAAAGGGGTTCAACCAGTCAAAATGTGATTACACTATCTTCACCAAGAAGGTAAATTCTTCCTTGTTGGTTTTGTTGGTTTATGTGGATGACATCATTGTCACTTGTGACAATGAGGGGACCATTGGTGATATCACACGGGCACTACATGAGGAGTTCAGAATTAAAGATCTTGGAGAGCTGAGATTCTTTTTGGGCATTAAGGTAGCAAGAGCCTCAGGGGACCTGCACATTAACCAGAGGAAATATACACTGGAACTTCTGGAGCAGACGGGTTTTTTGGGGTCCAAGCCAGCCAAAAGCCCCATGGAGAGTCATGGATGCTTGAGTCACAATGACTCTCCTCTATTGGCAGTACAGAAGATTAATTGGCAAGCTGATCTACCTGACTATCACTAGACCTGATATTTCATTTTCTGTGCAACAGCTCAGCCAGTTTCTTGACTGCCCTACGGATAACCATTTAAAGGCTGCTCACAGAGTACTGAGACATCTGAAGGGGACCATTGGGCAGGGATTGCTGTTCCCAAGAGGAGGCAATTTAAGACTGAAAGCGTTTGTTGATGCAGACTGGGGAGGGTGTAGTGAAACCAGGAGATCCATAACAGGCTACTGTGTATATCTTGGAGATTCATTGGTGTCTTGGAAAGCCAAAAAACAGGGAACGGTGTCTAGGTCGTCTGCAGAGGCTGAGTATAGAGCAATGGCCATGGTAACTTGTGAGATACAATGGCTCATTTATTTGATGCAGGATTTAGAACTGGGAAGGCAGACTCCAGTTGAGTTATTTTGTGATTGCGAGAGTGCAATGTATATAGCTGAAAATCCTGTATTCCATGAGAGGATGAAGCACATCGAAATTGACTGTCATGTAGTGAGGGACAAGGTGCAAGAGGGAGTGCTGAAACTGATGCCTATACGAACAGAGCTGCAGGTTGCAGATCTATTTACTAAGGCACTTGATTCCAAAAGGCTGGGGGAGCTGATCGTAAAACTTGGAGTGCATAACATCTATGCCAAGCATAGCTTGAGGGGGGGTGTTGAAGCTAGCAAGATGAAAGAGGATGAATTGAGCTGAGAAGTTGAGGGATCATGAAGTGAGGAGTTTAGGTTGGTGGAGGAGATGTTAATCTGCTGAATGAGCACGTGATCGAGGTGATGAGCATGGTCTCAATGGAAGTGCAGCTGCAAGAGACGGTTACAGCTGCTGTGCTGCGGGAGAGCGAAGAAGAAGAAGCGCGGGGTTTTTTAAATAGTGGTGAAATGACGTTTCTGTCCCTGGTTATTGCATAAGAGGCAACGGTTAAGTAGGGGCTTTCTTGTAATTTTACGTGTCTTCTCCCTTGATAAAAACAGAACGCAGCTGAGATGTTCTGCATCTTTTGGCATTTTCAATTTGACGGTTATTTTCAATTGAGATCCTCTCTTGAAGTTTCCATTTTCTCCTCTCTCTCAGTTGTTCATCTCTTCTTCTGTTTCTAAGTAGATTTGTTAGACTCCTTTGAGTTCTTGATTTTGTTGTTGCAATTTGTGAATTGCACTCGTTCGTTTATTAAAATTCACATATCCCTTGGATTTAAACTCAACAGTGACAATTATCCATTATAGATGACGTTTATATGAAAAGCAACTAGATGCACGATAGGAGTCAACATCTAATCGGCGTACTCCCACCTCCAGCAACCATAGAGCCAAGTTTTCTACCTTGAGAACAGAACGACAATTGTGTGTTTACATAGCTAATTCAAAGAATCAAATTGAGTTTGGTGAATAATGTTTTGCAATAATCAACCTCGAAAGCAATCAGAAATAGGTTTGACGACAATTATGGGTCTGACGCAGATTCATTACAAGTTTTTGACATTCACAAGAGTGCCAACTCAATCAAGCTGAATGGAAGAACACCTGAAGGTTGGTGGAACAAAGATCAAAATGTATGGCTGGAAATTAACATGAGGGATCCGAATTCAATGAAAGATCTTGAAGATATCGCAATATATAACACCGAAATACAAGAATATCAGCTATTTCAATTACTGACAGTTGTGCATGAAAACTTTGAGGCTGTTAAAAAGGAAATGCTGAAAAAGACTCGCTACAGCAGATAGAAGCTGCCTCTTTATCTATTCTAAGGAAGCCCGCATAGTGAATTTGAAAGGTGTCCAGCCGAGATTGTGAAAAAGCTTGATTGTACAACAATCAAGTCGATACTACTCGAAATACATTGAAGAAAACTCAATGCAAATGTATGAAGATGAAATCAAGGAGTAGAATTTAATCAAGAGGTGAAGAATGTAGAAGTGGAGAGAGCAAAATGCTAAGAATTTCTGCAACTTTCTTCATACATCAAAAAGGTCGAACGAGCCAGCGTATATACAGGGAAGAAGAGGAAAAATAACTGCCAATACTGAAATTACTAAACTACCCTTACGGTTATCCCTAGAACAACCATAACTAAAAGGTCAAAAATGTAATTTCATATTTATTTTTAAACTTCCCGCGGTACTCCTTCTTCTTCCTCGCCTGTCTTGCCCGTATTCACTCGCACCAAGTCAATCTGTATCGTTAGATTAAGTATTTAATCTAACGATCCCAGTTCTTCCTTGCTGATTTCAACTACTGGTTCATGACCACATCCATTTTTCCTTTCGTAACAGCCCCCCTCAAGCTCAGCTTGTCTTGTAGATGTTATACGCTCCCAATCTCCCAATCAAATCTCCTAATCTCTTGCTATCCAAGGCTTTTGTGAACATATCTGCTAATTGAAACTGAGTCCTGACTGGCATCAACTTAATAACACGCTGCTGCACCTTGTCCCTGACTATATGGCAGTCAATTTCTATATGTTTCGTTCTTTCGTGAAATACTGGATTCTCAGCAATATCCAAGGCACTTTTACTATCACAGAATAACTCCACTGGTTTCATCTCACTAAGCATCAAGTCTTGAGCCAAGTAAAGAAGCCACTGTAACTCACAAACTGCTGAAGCCATTGCTCTATACTCAGCCTCTGCTGAGGATTTGGATACCGTCGTTTGCTTTTTTGCCTTCCAGGATATCAAGCTGTCTCCAAGAAACACACAATAACCAGTAACAGACCTCCTAGTTTCATGGCATCCTGCCCAGTCTGAATCAACAAACCCCTTTAGCCTCAGTTCACCAGTATTAGGCAGTAGTATCCCTTGTCCAACAGTTCCCTTCAAATATCTTAGAACTCTGTGTGCTGCCTTAAAATGATTCACAGTTGGGCAGTCCAAAAACTGGCTCAATTGTTGTAGACTAAAGGCAATGTCAGGCCTAGTAATTGTAAGATATATGAGTTTTCCAATTAACCTCCTATATTCACTGACATTATCTAGCAAACTTGAATCATTATGCATCAACTTGACATGACTCTCCATAGGTGTGGCCACTGGTTTAGAGCCCAGTAATCATGTTTCTTCTAACAGCTCTAAGGCATATTTTCTTTGATTCAGCACCATGCCTTTGGATGATCTGGCCACCTCAATTCCTAGGAAATACTTCAAGCTACCCAGATCCTTTATTCTAAACTCACGGTTCAATGGCTCCTTGATATTCCCAATAGCTTGAACATCTTCACATGCCACAATTATATCATCCACGTAAACCAGTAATATCAATAGAGCGCTGTTGACCAGCTTACTAAACAATGTATAATCATTCTTTGATTGGGAAAATCCTTGGGAAACCAGAAAGCTAGTCAACTTGGCATTCCATTCCCTACTAGCTTGCTTCAAGCCGTATAAGGATTTTTGTAGTTTGCAAACAATATTAGGATGTTCTGTCATTATACCAGGAGGGGGAACCATATAGATTTCCTCATGCAAATCACCATGTAGAAAAGCATTATTCACATCTAGTTGGTGCACATACCAATTGAGTCTAGATGCCAAGGCTAATACCATCCTTACCGTAGTCATTTTTGCAACGGGAGAAAAAGTTTCCTGGTAATCCACTCCTAACTGCTGTGTGTATCCCTTAGCTACAAGCCTTGCATTGTACCTTTCTATGGATCCATCAGGCTTGTGCTTAATTTTATAAACCCATTTACATCCTATGGGTTGCTTTCCTGTAGGTAGTTCAGTCATCGTCCAAGTATTGTTTGCTTTCAATGCTGCAATCTCATTGTCCATTGCCTGCTGCCATTCAACAGAGCTAGCTGCCTCTGCAAAGGATTTAGGCTCTGTATGCATACTAAATTTTAAAGCATATGTTTTGTATTTTGATGCTAAAAAATCTAGAGAAAAATAGCTTTGAATTGGATGTGGTGTGGTCTCAGTTTGAACGGCAGATGAGGAACAAGTTGGAAGATGAAATTGTGATGTATGAACTGTCAGGTCATTAGTTGGGATTGCTTGTATCTGATTGCAATAGTATTGTTTGAGATATGATGGAGCTTGTCTGTTTCTCTGAGGTCTAGATATAGGTAATTCAATGTGTATAGAGCTAATAGGTACCTCTTGGGCATTAATGGAGCTGTCACTATTTGGATGTTGATGTTGAGGTGGTGAGAGTTGAGGAAATGATGATGGGGTTGAAGGAACAGTAGTTGTAAAATTTGAGTTGTCTATCTATGTTTGATCAGGTTGGACAGGAGGAGTTTGAATAAGAGAGGATGCAGGAGAGGATGCAGGAGAAGAAGATTGTGGTTGGGTAGGTTGTGCAGGGGGAGTTGGTGAGAGTTGAATATACCGATCATGTGCCCCTTAAATGTGGACCCAGATGGAACACATCTTGGTGGTGATAACTGGAAACATTGATTGGTGGAGCTGAAGAAGGATCTGATGAAATGACAGAAGCTGGTGGATTTAGCATAGGAACTGGATGAAGGTTGGTTTGATAAGGAAATATAGTTTCATGGAATATGACATCCCTGGAAATGAATATCTCTTTAGTGGTAAGATCTTGAAGGATATAGCCCTTTGTGAGATGGGACAAACCGAGAAAAACACTTTTCCTTGATCTGAAAAAAATTTATCTTTAACTGGAGAGGTGTTTGCTGCAAAACAGAGACATCCAAACACCTTAAGATTATTGTATACTGGGAACTTGTTGTACAACAGTTCACATGGAGTTTTCTGGTTAAGGAGAGGTGATGGTATGATATTGATGAGGTACACATCATGTTACACACAGAAACCCCAATGGACAATTGGTATATTCGATTGAAAATTTAATGCCCTGGCTACATTGAGGATGTGCTAATGCTTGCACTCAACTAACCCGTTTTGTTGAGGGGTATAAACGCAGCTAGTTTGGTGCAATATCCCCTTTGATGCATAGAACTAATTCATTTTAAATTCATCCCCATTATCAGTTCTAATTGTTTTGATGGAAACATTAAACTGAACATGAGCATAAGAACAGAAACTCTCAACAATACTTCTAGTTTCTGACTTAGATTTCATCAAATAAATCCAAACATATCTCGTATAGTCATCCTGTAAGGAAATATTGTTGTCTATACAATGTAGGGTGTTTGTATGGACCCCATATGTCCATATGAACAAGTGAAAAGGGAGATTTAGACACTGAAGTAGAAGAGGGAAAAGGAGTCCTTTTGTGCTTAGCTAACAGGCATATAGTACAGGAAGAAGAATGAAAGGATGCATCAATTGATGGATTAGTCTTGCTGATCTCTGCTAGCCTGGGTGATGAAAAATGTCCAAGCCTTGAATGCCAAAGAAATGCATATGAAGATTCTACAACATGGGCTTGAGAACAGTGAGGGAGAGACAAAGCTGAAGACGGGGTACTGCCAAGGAGATGATATAGTCCATGGTTCACCTTAGCTGAACCAATCATCTTCTTGCGGAAATGATCCTGTATTAGACATGAGTTTGAGTGAAAAATTAACTCCATATCACCCCTTTCTGTGAGTTTACTCAGGGACAGTAGATTAAATGCGAATGAAGGTACGTATAGGACGTTATACAGAGTCAGAAATGGGCTCAAGAACACTGTGCCCATGTGTGTGACAGGAGCTAGAATGTTATTTGGAAGCTTAATAGACATGGATTTGACTGAATGGCATAACTCAAATAGGGATAAAGAACAGCAGATGTGATCTGTAGCACCAGAATCCAAAATCCATACGCAATGAACATTAGAATGTGATACATTACCTGGCTGCTTTGCAGAGACATCAGCTTGCTGAGCTGACGTTACGGTATGATGTCCTCTACTCTCCTCCATCTGAACATTGCTCTCCACATGTCCTCTATTCTTGTGCTCCTGCAATAAACTCATAAGCTTATTATATTGCTCTTCAGTGAATAGAGACACTACCTGCACTGCTTTATTCATTTGATATTCCTCAGCATTCTGGCAATGTTCATAATCAGTATGACAACCATTTCCTGTTTCTTGGTTATTATGATAATTCTGTTCAACACAATTAACTTGCCCTTTAGGGTTGTAACCAGGAGGATAACCATGCTTTTTATAGCATCTATCAACTGTATGTCCGGGCATGTTGCAGTATGTACACATAGGCCGTTGGGAGTCCTTCCTGAAGCCTCTACCTATTGGCTTATACCAATTTCCACTTGGTGCTTGGTTATTCATTTTGACATTATATGGTCCAGCCTTTACGTTTCCAGTATTTGTATTCAACGCAACAGAAGGATTGCTGGTAAATTGACCTTGCATAGGTATGTAATTCAACTTTCTTTCTAATTTGACTGCCATACAAACGTGGTCCTCAGATCAGGAAGTGGAGACATCAACAACATTTGAGATTTTATAGGTTCATATTCTTCATTCAATCCTTTTATGAACCTAATGACATAATCATCTTCAATGAACTTATTTAGCTGACCAGTAATATTGTAACTACAACAGTTACATAAACAGTTGGGTAAAGCTTTCAAAACCATGAGTTCTTTCCAAATCACCTTTAACCTTGTGTAGTATTCAGTGACTGTGCAATTTTCTTGTTTTGTGGTATAAAATTGCTCCTGTAAATCTGATAACCTAAACACGTCTGCATTTCCATATCGTTGTTTTAGGTCATTCCATATATCTACGGCATTATCAAACCACAAGATACTCTGCGCAATTGATGGAATCACAGAGAATCATACCTGTTATGAAGCCTACCTTGTTCTTAGGCTCCAAAGCTCCACGAAACGCTCTGCTCCATCTATGAAAATTGTTTCCATTAAACAATGGTTGGACAAGCACCAAGGACGGACTATCGCTGGGATGGATGTACAGAGGATCCTCCGAAGGATCTGATTGAGCAAAATTGGAATTATTGTTAGAAGAGGACGAAGGAGAGTTCTGAGTTGCAACCATAAAGGTACCAAAATTCATCAATCACAAATAATCACGAATCGCACGCAGCGCTCTGATACCATGTGAAAAAGATTGATCGTACAACAATCAAGTCGATACTACTCGAAATACATCGAAGAAAACTCAATGCAAATGTATGAAGATGAAATCAAGGAGATAGAATTTAATGAAGAGGTGAAGAATGTAGAAGTGGAGAGAGCAAAATGCTGAGAATTTCTGGAACTTTCTTCATACATCAAAAAGGTCGAACAAGCCAGTGTATATACAGGGAAGAAGAGGAAAAATAACTGCCAATACTGAAATTACTAAACTAACCTTACGGTTATCCCTAGAACAACCATAACTAAAAGGTCAAAAATGTAATTTCATATTTATTTTTAAACTTCCCGCGGTACTCCTTCTTCTTCCTTGCCTGTCCTGCCCGTCACTGCAACACTACTCCTCAAGTCCGTTACAACACAACCACATTCACTCACACCAACCTCTCCCAGTCAATCTGTATCGTTAGATTAAGTATTTAATCTAACGATCCCAGTTCTTCTATGCTGATTTCAACTACTGGTTCATCACCACATACATTTTTCATTTCGTAAGTATATTGTAGAGGATTCGTCTTATATTGAAACTCCAAGGTAAGACCGAAGAGACTCAGGCAATGGCGATGCCACATCGATCACAGCAATCTTTGCTAGTTGGAGAAAAGAAAGAGAAATAGAAACTCATATGTACCCACTATGGAATAAAGAAGCACACATGAGAGACATGCTTCTAGTTGATAGGATATCCTGAATGGTAAGAAGACAACTACCGAGTTGCAAAGAACAAGGCCAATAATTGGGCGACAACCGGTCTGGGCGCGACCGCTGTGGACATCACTCCAAATGCCATTATAAGCGGCAACGTCTGTGAAAATTCAATATGCAAGAATCAAGAAATGAGATTGAAACAGACGCAAAAGCATTTTGGAGAGAAACAAAGAGGAAACCGTTGTGATCAGATATGTTGGAAATGAGAAAGATTTCATTCGTCTCAACTGTACATTCCAAAACCGTTTAAATAGATATAATGAAGAAGAAGGAACGAAAATTACATAAATGCCCCCAGAGCTGCATCAAACTAACTGACTAAATAAGGGTATAATGGTAAAACTACACATTTTAAATTCCTTCCCGCCAGTTGAATGGTTAGCAATGTAACCCAACAGAATCAACCAATACCCTTCCTGTAATCTGCACATTTCTTTTGCCATTCTTGCGTGCCATGTGGTCCCAACATCCTTCCATTGAACATCTCAACTGCCTCAAATGCTCTAGCTTCAATTGGCAGCTCATTGTACTTTTTCTTCTCAGTTCTGCAGTTGTTTGATATAAATTGCAAATTGTTCGACCTTATGCCTTTGCCATCTCCAACTACATCAGCAACATTCCCTGCAACAGTTTCTTCTTATATTTCAACATCCCCCCTCAAGCTCAGCTTGAAATAAATGTTGCATACTCCGAATGCACGAATAAGATGACTCAGTCTCTTAACATCAAGTGCTTTTGTGAACACATCTGCTAGTTGCATTTCAGTTCTAACTGGCATTTGTTTTATGATGCCACTCTGCACTTTCTCCCGTATAATGTAGCAGTCAATTTCAATATGTTTCATCTTCTCATGGAATACTGGATTTTCTGTAATATGCATTGCACTTTTACTGTCACACGTACACACTCACTGGGGTCTGATATGTCAATCTTAGTTTTGCTACTATATATAACAACCACTGTACCTCACACGTTACACTCGCCAGTTCTCTATACTCAGCCTCAGCAGATGACTTTGAAACCGTGCTTTGTTTCTTTTCTTTCCAGGACACAAGTGCATCATCTAAAAAGACATAAAATCTAGCTACAGAACCTGACTTGTCAGAATCCACGAATGCTTTCAGCTTCAGATATGTGTTGAACGGGGATAGAAGTCCTTGACCAACAATGGATTTTAGATAGCTAAGAAGCCTATGAGCAGCCTTAAGGTGATTAGTGGTAGGACAATCCAGAAACTGACTTAATTCTTGGATAGTAAAGCTTATGTCCGGTCTGGTTAGTGAGATATATCAACTTTCCAACAAGACTTATGTAGGATCAATTGTCTGGTAGTGGTTTAGAATCATTATGAATGAGTTTAAGATTTGTTTCCATGAGACTCTTAACTGGTTTGGATCTTAGAAAGCCCGATTGCTCCAGGAATTCCAGGGTGTATTTGCGCTGGTTGATGAGAAGGCCCCCTGTGACCTAGCTACTTCTATCTCCAAGAAGTATCTAAGGTCACCTAGATCTTTGATTTTTAATTTAGTATGTAACTGGCTCTTAATGGTGTGAATAGCTGCTATATCAGAACATGCCATGATGATATCATCTACATATATCAGTAAAATTAGGGTGTAGGTAGAAGTAACCTTGACAAAGAGTGTGTAATCTGTCTTAGATTGTACAAATCCAAGAGACTGCAGATATTTTGTAAGCTTAGAGTTCCATTCCCTACTAGCTTGCTTGAGGTCATAAAGTGATTTTTGGATCTTACAAACCAGATTAGGTGAAGGCAGATGCATTCCAGGAGGTGGTACCATATAGATTTCTTCATGAAGGTCTCCATGAAGAAATGCATTGTTGATGTCTAACTGCTAAAGTTGCCATACCTTACTAGCTGCCAAAGCCAAGACAAACCTGATAATAGTCATCTTTGCAACAGGGGAAAATGTGTCTTGGTAGTCGATTCTATATTGTTGTGTATAGCCCTTTGCAACTAACCGGGCTTTGTACCTCTTCACCTTTTCATCAGACTAAATTTGACTTTGTAGACCCACTTACATCCTATAGGTTGCTTTCCTGCAGGTAAAGAAACTAATTCCCAAGTATGATTAGCTTGCAAAGCTGTCAGCTCAGCTTGCATTGCCTCTTGCCATGCTGAGAAGCTGGCTGCTTCAAAGTAAGAGGTAGGTTCTGCATGTTTCTTAACATTCAAAACAAACATTTTGTACTTAGGTGCTAGTGATTGCATAGTATATACCTTGTCAATGGAATGAGGAGTAGTAATGGACTTAGGAGTATAGAGTTAGATTGTAGTAGTAGTCTGCTAAATAGGCTGGATTGTGTCTAGCACTTTGAGGTCTGGGTGAGTTAGGTAACGGAAAGCAGACATCAATGGACGTGATGTTTTGAGGGGTTGACTGAGAAGGATTGTTGGATGTGGAGGAGTTAAGATCAAATGACTTGGGTACAATTGGAGGTGTCATGGTTGGTTCTGAAGCTGGAGATAGGTTATGTTGTGAGGAGTGTGTCGTAGGAGATTCAGAAGATTGACTATGAGATGCAGGTTGAGAGCATGTATTTGGTACAGAAGTATGGGAATTATTAGAAGCATCTTGTATTATGGGCATTTGTTGGTAATTTGAAGACTGGTCAGTAGGGATGTCAGTCATATCAGGGCGTGTTTCTATGGAAAATAGAAAAAAAGTTTCATGAAAGAGAACATTCCTAGATATGAAGATGTCATGCGTGGCTAGGTCTTGTAGTATGTAACCTTTTGTGGTGTGGGAAAGTCCAAGGAATACACTCCTTTTGGACCTGGGAGCAAATTTGAGTTTGTGAGGTTATGTGTCTACCGCATAAGCTAGACAACCAAATGTTCTGAGATTTTGATTATATGGAGGCTTTTTGTACAGCACCTGATATGGTGTTTGATGAGATATGATGGGTGATGGGGTAATATTAATCAAATAAGCAGCATGTTGTATGCAAAATCCCCAAAATTTGATAGGCACATTAGGCTCAAATTTCAGAGCCCAGGAAACTGTTAAGAGGTGTTGTTGTTTTCTTTCAACTAGCCCATTTTGTTGAGGGCTGTAATGGCAACTGGTTTGGTTTATTATTCCCTTGGATGCAAAGAAGGAATCCATTCTGAATTCAAGCCCATTATCTGATCTAATCACCTTAACATTGAGATCAAACTGAACAGAAACATAGTTACAAAAACTCTATACAATATTTCTAGCCTCAGATTTGCTTTTCATCAAATATACCCAGCAAAACCTGCTGTAATTATCTACTATAGTAAGAAAGAAACGTTGTCCAAATATGGTGGAGTATTTATAAGGCCCCCAAATATCCATGTGAACCAAAGCCATAGGTACATTAGACACAGAAGAAGAAATAGGGAAGGGATGCCTTTTTTGCTTGGCAAGGGGACATACAGTACATGGAGTAGGATTATTAGAAGAAACCACTAGTGGGTCTATTTTGCTGATTTCTTTCATTCTAGAATAGGAGATATGTCCCAGTCTTGAATGCCAAAGATTGCAGTTCAAGGCTGGTGCTGAGAGAGCGGCATTAGAGTTGGGCAGACAAACTTGCTGATGCATCAGGCGTTTCTTGGTGAACCATGGAGTTGGTATAGCCCTTGGTTTACTTTAGCTAAATCAATTATCTCCAAAGACTTCTGTTCAAAGATCACACACAAATCAAGATGAAAGAACACACTGTATTTATTCTCTAGTGTTAATTTTCTGAGAGAGAGGATTGAAAGTGAAGGAAGGAATGTAAAATACATTGAACAACTGCAATGAAGGATTAACAATCACTGTTCCAACATGAGTTACTTCAATACAATGATTGTTAGGAAGCTTTACCTTTAATGCACTGACTGGTTTATATGAATGAAAAAGATCTAAGGCACAACATATGTGGTCAGTTGCACCTATAGCGTCCCGGCCCAGACAGTGGACCCAAAACGGCGCATCCGTCGTAGCCTACTAAAAGGACTACCAGACATCATAACTCTCACATACACGTCATCGCTGAAGTAAGAGAGATAAGCGTAGAGACTCAAGCAAAATTAAAATTTAAATCCATCAAATCTTTATTCCCAAAAGCATAAGTAAAATAAAACTATTCATGGTTGTAGCCATCTAATCCTCGAACGAATGAAGGAAAGTTGAAATAACAAATAGCAGTCTAGAACAATTCCCAATATGAACACTAAGCACCTCATTCAGCCCACTCGCCGTCGTCCTCTATGAAAATCATATCATATTCGGGCTCATCTGCAAAACAACAGGGTAGAACCCTTGGCGAAAAACGCTAGCAAGTAACCCGCTTATAAGACATACGGGATCATCACATGGCAAGACATGAGCGAATATCAATATCAAGGGAAAATTGGGGCACATGTCCTGAATTATTCCAAAATTCCAATTTACTTGCATAATGAAAGAAAGGAACAAGTAACAAACAAATAAACAACGATTCACTTACATAACATTCATACTGGAACGAAACATATGATGCATGACGTATCAAAGAATGCTCTACACTACACAATCCCAGATGCTTATACAATACTTTCCAAAACAGTGCAATGCATGTCACAATGCTCGGTCGTATAACTTTATACCCTGTGATGGGCCATAACCTGTCTTTACACCCTATGACACATCACTGCTTACTTTATACACTGTAATGTTCCACAGCTTGTCTTTATACCCTGTGTCACATTACAGCTCACTTTATACCCTGTAGTGGTTACAGCTTGTCTTTATACCCTGTAACACACCACAGCTCATTTCACAAAACTTTATACCTTGTGCCAAAGCACATCTCTTATCAAAACATAATGCAAATGCAAGTGCCATGATGCAAAGACGCACAATCAACAAGACAACATGTCATTCGATCACTTGAGACTCCTTTTATTCACACATTCGCGCATACCTCGACATTAACATTCTTACTAGTACATAAGGGATGAGGTAGACACCCTCACACGCTCCAGTTACACCTTATCGAAGCCCCAATCCTTCATTCCTAACCCCTTAGGCAATTCACACTGAAGTCCGATTCAAATACCTCACGACGTCCTCACCCTTGATTCACCATCCTAGGTCACGTTCCCAAGCCTTACACTAAACTCAATCAGGTCCTATGAAGTCTCTAAGGTTCCCCAATTGGTCCTCTGGCTTCCCCTTCTCTCTTCTATTCTTCCCACAAAACTGGTTGACATCATATCCTACATCGATCGATTGATGTCACATCATACCCTGACATCGATCGATCGAAGTCCATCAGAATACTTTCTGCCTCACTTCAGCCGATCCTTCAGCCTACATCGATCGATCGATGTGACTTCATTCCCTCACATCGATCGATCAAAGTCCGTCAGAATACTTTCTACCTCACATCAGTCTCTCCTTATCCCTACATTGATCGATCGATGTACATCAGTCGATGACATCGATCGAACGATGTCCACGATTCCAGAAAAACTTCTTTGTGATTTCTGCAGAAACTGCAAAACCAAAACTCCAATCGTTCTCAAACTTCATCCCAATCATTCCAGACCTAATCCCTGCTATGATCTCATGCTTAAACCACCAATTCAACACTACACACATACCCAACAAGAATTCAAGCCTAGAACTCAACGATTTCAACCCTATCAACTCAAAGATACCACCTTTCACCCTCAACTCTATCAAGCAATGAAGTTGCAGCAAATGGGAGATTCAAGGGTTGGGATCTGCAAGAATTCACATATCCACCAACATCAAATTAGATTTTCAACATACGATGGCCAAAACAACGAAACCAAAATACAGAAATTGCACAGAATTCACAAAAAGATAAACAAGGGTAGAATACTATATGGTGATCCAATTTTTGATACAAAAGTAGGGCCTTTTTCTTCGCAAATCGTAGGAACTTATAAGAAGATTACTTGCCTTTGATTACTAGTAATCGTATTAAGAACGAACAGAGGTTGGATCGGTTTCCGGGAGGCTGTTTTCCTCCTCTACGCTGTTGAGAAGTCGGCTAGGATTTGGGGAGGGAGAGGTCGACGCTTTCTGATAGAATATGGGGGAAACTGACGCTTTGTCAGTTTTTATCATAGGAAAGGGCAAAACTGTAATTTCTAAATTATATTTTACTTAAATCTTTTTTCTTTAATTCTTAAATCCTATTATTTAATTCAAGATTAATTGCCAATTAATAGGTTATTAATTTCCTAAAATATCTTCTCTTATTTAATTAAGTTCCGGAAGGTGCGGGGCATTACATTCCACCCCCCTTACAAAAAGTTTCGTCCTCGAAACTGACGTACCTTATTGGAAGAGATGCGGATACAACTCCTTCATCTGTTCCTCAAGTTCCCACGTGGCTTCACGCTCCGTATGGTTACTCCATTAAATCTTGACATACGGAATCACACGTTTGCGTAGAACTAGGTCTTTCCTGTCCACAATCTTCACAGGGTACTCTTCATACGTGACATCGTCTTTAATCTCCAATGGTTGAGCCTCAAGTACGTGGCTCGGATCCGACACGTATTTCCTTAGTTACGAGACGTGAAACACATTATGGACTTGCGATAAAATCGGAGGCAATGCTAATCGGTATGCTCTTTCTCTAACTTTGCCGAGCACCTCGTATGGACCGATATACCAAGGGATTAACTTGCCTTTCATCCCAAACCTCGCAACTCCCTTCGTTGGTGAAACTCGCAGATAGAATTTTTCACCTTTCTCAAACTCCAAGGGTCGTCTTTTAGAATCGACCCAACTCTTACTGCGATCTTGTGCCATCTTTAATCTCTCCCTTATGATCTTCACTTTCACAATTGTCTGTTCAACCAACTCTGGTGTAGTGATTGTCCTCTCCCTAACTTCGTCCTAACAAACCGGGGATCTGCACTTGCGTCTGTATATGGCCTCAAATGATGCCATACCGCTCGCACTGTGGTGGCTATTATTATACGAGAATTCCATCAGCTTCATCATATTGTCCCAGTTCCTTTTAAAGTCCAACGCGCATGCTCTCAGTCTCAGACTATCCATCCGTTTGTGGGTGATAAGCAGCGCTCATCCGTAGCTCAGTGCCCATAGTTTTCTGGAAAGCCATCAAAAATTTAGAAGTGAATCTGGGATCACGGTCCGACACAATACTGACGAGGACTCCATGCAAGCTTACAATGTTATCCATACATATATTGGCCAATTTCTCATAAGAAGTACCATGCGGCATAGCTATGAAATGAGCTGTCTTTGTCAAGCGATCGACAATCACCCAAATCATCTCATTCCCACTTCTGGTTTTGGGCAACCCATCACGAAGTCCATAGTCACATGCTCCCACTTCCATTCTGGGATCTCCAGTGGCATCATCAAGCCGCCAGGTCGCTGATGCTCCGCTTTGACTTGCTAACATACTAAACATTTCTTGAATACTCCGCAATACTTCTTTTCATCCCTATCCACCAATAATTTATTTTGAGGTCCTTATACATTTTTGTGCTTCTGGGGTGGATAGACAACCTTGAGTTATGAGCTTCATGTAGCAATTCCCTTCGAAGCTCTCCATTGTCTCGCATGCATAGCTGGTTCTGAAACTATAGACTTTCATCTTCTCTCAGCTGAAAATCCCTTACTAGTCCCATATTCAACTTGTCACGGATTTCCTTCAGTGCCGCATCATCATATTGAGCTCCTTTTATTCTGTCTACCAAATTCGGGGTTATAGATAAGGCTGTAAGAACATTCGCCATTGAATCCACAACATCGAGACCGAACTCCTCAATCTCTCGTTCCAAAGGAGACTGTCTAACGTGGCTAGACTTCCTGCTCAAAGCTTCCGCCATTCTGTTGGCTTTACCGGGGTGATAGTTGATGGTTAGGTCATAATCCTTAAGTAATTCAAACGATCTCCTTTGTCTCATATTCAGCTCTTTCTGCGAAAACAAATATTTCAGACTCTTGTGGTCAGTGAACATGGTACACTTTTCTCCATATAAGTAGTATCTCCAAATCTTAAGGGCGAACACTACTGCTGCAAGTTCCAAGTCATGCGTTGGGTAGTTCTGTTCGTACGGTTTCAGCTGTCTCGGAGTATAAGAAATAACTCGCTCATTTTGCATCAGGACACAACCTACAAACAGAAAGTTACTTCACGTCCGGTATATATATATATATAATACAACAGTCGCAATTATATACACACCTAGTCCTTTCTTGGACACATCACTATAGATCACGAAGCTATCGGTGCCAGAGGGTTGTGCCAACGCCGGGGCCGTGGTCAATCTATTTTTGAGCTCGGAGAAGCTCTGCTCGTATTCTACAGTCCACTCAAACTTAGTTTTCTTCTGGGTAAGTCGGCTCAGTGGAACTGCAATTGTCAAAAATCCTTCAACGAACTTCCTATAGTAGCCTGCTAGGCTTAGGAAACTTCGGACTTCTGTCATGTTCGTGGGTCTCGGCCATTCAGCGATGGCTTCTACTTTCTTAGGACCCATTGAAATTCCATCCTCCGATATCACGTGCCCAAGAAAAGTCACACTCCTTAACGAAAATTCACACTTGCTGAATTTGGCATACAGCTTATGCTTTCTGAGAATTGCCAACACCTCTCTCAAATGTGCTGCATGGGATGTTGAGAAATATGTTTGGATAATTTTCAAAGTCATGATTTTAGTGGTGAATACTTAGAAATGTCGCATATGGTGTTATAAGTGATTAAAGGTTGAAAACGTGAAGAAAAATGACGTGGATCTCTTAGGCAGAGACACATGGATCGATCCATGTACATCAGCCCCTCACGTGGATCGATCCATGTTGAAATGAGAAGAACCAAAACTTACTGTGAGACGTCGATCTCTCACGTGGATCGATCGACGTACGTCAGCCCCTCACGTGGATCGATCGACGTACGTCAGCCCCTCACATGGATCGATCCACGTCTCACAGAATGTTTAAGGTTTTTAGAATTATTTTTCTACAATGTGTTAAAATGGTTGTTTTCATTTGTATATGATGTATACATGTTTATTATGTGATTAATATGTGTTTTTGGTGTTTATAAATGTTTTGTGATTAACGTGCCTTGGAAGTTTCTACAACTTACCAAAAAGGGCAAAATAGATATTTTGAGTTTTGTAGGAACATCACATGGTGAAAATATTTCAAGGATGTATTCTCACTATATTTATCATGAAAAAGGTGATATCATGAGTATTTATGACCATTCGGGTCATTTCTGGAGTTTTCATATACCAGGGGTATTTTGGTCATTTCACCCCCGAGGGTATTTTTGGTATTTTCACTCAAAGAATCTCTTGAGCATATTATTATCTTTATTCTGGAGCTGAGTTATTATTATTTTGAAGATAATATGGTGATCTTATATCATTTCTCTCTTATGATGATATTGTTGACTATAGCTGGATATGTGACGATTTGAGATGTCACATTCTATTTTTTCTTGAAGACCCTCTTATATATGTTATAAGAGAACATTTATCATCGTTATTCAGAGATATTAAAGGTTTCAAAGGTGTGGAAATGTTCATGACATATAAGAAGAAATATTGGGTATTTCGGTGTTACACGTTGACATAATCTTGTCAACTATTATCTATCAATTTCTTCTTCAAAAATCTGAGTTGCTACACATATATATATGTTGAAAAACGTGCATATGCAGTTGGATATGATGTGGAATTCATTTTATGGCTTGGTGACAAGTGGACAAATCAAAAAGGAGCTAGTTGGCAAAAATGCCAACTTGGAAATATTCAAATGTAGCCAAACGGATACTTTGTGTTCTTGGCTATTTTCAGCAGATTTTTGAAGTCAAATGAAGACTCCACATGTCCTATTCTTGTGCTTGGAGTTGAGGATATTTTGGTGGTATTATCCTTTATTATTTTTTTCAAGGAAAATCAAGATTATTTTTGAAATGCATAAATTGGTAGCCAACGGCTACTACTCATCTTGGAGCTGAATTTTGAGTTTTAAAATGGTCAATGCCCACATGGCTATTCTTGTGCCAAAAAGATGAGAAGATAATGGAGTTGTTATGGCTATTATCTTTGAGTATATTGCTTTTATCTTCACATTCTCAAGATAATTCCAAGTCATTTTTTAGTTGAAAATTTCGGCCAACATGGAGTGCCAAGGTGGACCAATTATATTGTCTTATTTTGCCAAGTGTACAAGGCCAACCAATTATGAGAAGACATTTGGACTTGATGATGAAGGTGGTTACATATTGGAAGTCTTATCTCTAAGGCTCATCTCACACTATAAATAGAGGCAATGGTGAAGAAGATGAAACACACTTGAAGCTCACAAGCATTTGTTGAATTGTCTAGCTATCATCTTCTTGTTGTTGTTCTTGTTCCATTCTTTGTAGCAAAGGTGTTCTTGTTGTTTTTGTTGTGCTACAAGCCTCTTGAACTTCATTTGTAAGATTGATTAGCCATTCTTATAAGGTTATATCAATAGGTTGTAGAGTGTTGCAACTAAGTGTTGCTTAGAAGGTGATTATCCAAGTCTTGAATAGGGTTGGTGTATAACCTAAGGATCAAGCTGGGTTCTTGTTGTAAGGTGATTCATTTGATAGTGAAATCCAAGGAAAGGTGTTCCTTGGGACTGGAGTAGGTCACATTGACCGAACCAATATAAATCCTCGGTGTTCTTGTCTTGTTTATTCATTTCTGTTTTCTGCCCGTTTTTACTGCAGTTTTCACAAAACTTCACACGTTTTGAAAAAATAGCTAAACACTTTTAAAATTCGTGATTTTTGGTGGAGTTATACTTCAGACTGTTAGCTTTCATTTGCAACAAGAATCACTTGATTTGAGCAGTCTTTGCAATATAACTGCTCTAATCTGGCTGCAATCTGACCAGTTTTAAGAAAACTTAAATTCTGTATTTATCAAGAATTGTTTAAGGTCAGGTCCTTTTGGAAACTTCATCTACACATCCTAAGGAGTGTTTTGATATAAAGATCAACATTTGTGGTTGAGTATTCAAAGAGAAACACTATTTTCAAAATCAGCAACATTCTGTCCAATTCTGTCCAGATTGACCATCTGAATCTTTTTTTTTGTTTGAAGGGCTAACGATCTTATTTTTGTCTGATTTTTGGACAGAGTCTTGCTAACTCATTGAAGTTAAATTCTGGAAATTTTCATAATTTTTGGAGTTGTGTACAATTATTTGTGAATTTTTCAAAAAGGGTTCTGAATCTGAGGTGGTCTCAGATTCTGTTTTCAAAGGGGATTTTAACAAAGGGTTGTAGTGTAATTTCCGCTAACCACTGTTCACCCCCCTCTAGTGGTGTTTATTGCAGGTGCACGGTCTTACATGGGATTGTTCATCAGGGGAGTACACTAAAATGTCATCAATGAACACCACCATAAACCGATCTAGCTGCTCTTGGAACACGGTGTTCATTAAATCCATAAAAGCTACTGGAGCATTAGTCAGTCCAAAAGGCATCACCAAAAACTCATAATGTCCACATCGAGTAAGGAAAGCGGTTTTAGGAACATCACTTGCTTTCATGAGCAACTGATGGTATCCCTGACGAAGGTCGATCTTCGAAATCCAACAAGCACCCTTCAATTGATCAAATAAATCCTCGATCCTTGGCAGTGGGTATTTATTCTTGATGATTATCTTGTTCAGCTCTCTGTAATCAATGCACAATCTTAAGCTGCCATCTGCTCCATCTGCTGAAGCTTCATTCTGATATCCAAGACTTTCACTATCCTCCACAGTCTGATTGTAGGCCACATAATTCACTTGTCCCCTAGCCTGATATCCCGGAGGATACCCATGCTTTTTATAACACTTGTCAACTGTATGTCCTAAGAGTCCACAGTGAGTACACATCACATTTGCTTTCTGATGCACTATATCCTTCTTGTGGCCTGGGGCCTTTATACAGCCCCTGAGGCCTGGGACCTCGATAATTCTATCCTCTCTGGGGCCTAACATTGCTAATGGATTGTCCTGTCACATTCATAACTTTAGAGGGATTGTTGTTAAAAGAAACTGAACCACCATTATATAAAATATTTCTCTCATATTTCACTGCGATAGCAAAAGTGGTATTTATATCAGGAAGAGGACTCATCAAAAGCACCTGAGACTTGACTGAGTCATAATCATCAGACAAACCTTTCAAAAACTTAATCACCAAATCATTCTCAACAAATTTACTAATCTGAGCAGACACATTATGTCATACCCCGTATTTTCCCGCGTTCGATGTTGAATAATTAAGAGCAACTTAAAATATAATTTTATTAATTATGTATGTCAATGAGGCTTAGCTAAATGAATTGTAGAAGAGAAAATAATCAAAAAGCTGAAATTAAGAAAATTACACCAAAATACTAAAAATGCCCCTCCCCATTTAAATGCTAGGGAGTTACACAAAGGAGTATAACTCCCCATTAGCCACTAGCCGTTGGTTACAATTAGAAAAAGAGGGAGAAATTGGCGGGAAGAGAAAGAAAGGGAGAGAGAAAAGGAAGAAGAGAAAAGAAGGAAGAAGAGAGAAGAAGGAAAAAGAAAGGAAGGAAGAAGAAGAAACTGCGATCAATCCTAGGAGCAATCCGTCACAAAGTTCAACTTGATCACCGTAAGACTATCTAGAAACAAAGGTAAGTAATCTTTCGATACGCTTTACACAAATTTTGGTTCAACATGCCCTATGTTTCTATAAAGAGAAAAGTGGATCACACATTGGTAACCTTGATGCGTTTATGTTAAATGCTCTATTATATGTATTTGTTGTTGTTGATCGAGTAAAGTCATGTTCTTTGGCCCAATTTCTGGGAATAGTTATGTTGTGATTTGTTGTTGTTAAATATGCCCATAAAAGTGTCATCCATGATGTGTTATTGTCTTGTTATAAGTTCTTAAGTTTATTAATTGTACCTTTGATGTTTTGAGAGGATTTGCAGAAAGTTGAAAGGTGAATGATGGGTTGTCTTAGATTTGTTGTGTTGGAAAGTTTTAGGATAAATTGGAAGTTGTGGGTGATAGAAGGCTTATAGTGGATATGATTTGATATGTTTAAGAATCAACCCATGTTAGTTGTGTGCTATGCCTGATGGGTTTAGGTGATAACTTGAATTTGGAGTGTCAAGATGAAAGGGGTGAAGGAAGAAGATGAAGAGGAGAAGTTACTGCAGAATTTCAGTTTTTGAGAATCGTTAGAACACTTCGAACACCCACTTTAGGCGCTCAATGTCACATTAGACGCCTAAAGTAGGCGTTCGATGTGTCCCAGTGCATTCCAGAACACTTCAAACACCTCATAAGGCGCTTCATGTCACATAAGACGTCTTATATAGGCGTTCGATGTGTCACAACATATTCTAGAATACTTCGAACGCCTAGTATAGGCGCTTCATGTCACTTTAGGCGCCTCCTAAAAGAGTTCCAAGTGTTCTGGAAGTCCCTTTTGACACATTAAGCGCTCCATGTGTGTGAGATACCTTTACTCTCTTCCATTGATCATAAAGTACAAGTGTTTTTGAAGTGTGCTTGAGTTTTAAACATTAAGTGTGGATGAGTAAGGTTAAGTATGATTTCAAAGTGAATTTGCAATATGAAAGGGCATGAAATGGTACGAATGGGGTGTGCTTGAGTCATAAACATTAAGTGTGAATGAGTAAGGTTAGGTATGAATTCGAAGTGAATTAGCAATACAAAAGGGCATGAAATGGTACGAATGAGGTGTGTTTGAGGAAGTATGAATGAGAAAGGCTAAGTGTGAACTCGAGATGTTTTTTTGTAATACGAAAGTGCATGAAATTGTACGAGCAGGGTGTGTTTGAGGTTCAGGACTTTTTGTTTGACATGTAAAGTGTGTGTGTATGTTTACACGTTTGATATGATGTTACATGAGCATATTGCATCACGACATGAACACTTTACATTTCGACATGAGATTTGTTTTGCGAAAGAACACGTGTTTGCGAAAGGAGATTAAAGTTTTCGAAAGACAAGTTATGGCTGCTGTTGATCACAGGGTATAAAAGTCACGCTTGCTTTAGCAGGGTATAAAAAAGCATGACCTGTGCATCAACAACAAGGTATAAAGTTTATGTTATGGAGTCGTGGACCTTTTAGCACGGGGTATAAAGTTCTGTTTTGTTGCTGGTTGATTGCAGGGTATAAAAGTCACACCTGTAGTGGCAGGGTGTAAAAGTGTGACTTGTGCATCAACAACAGGGTATATAGTTTATGATATGGGGTCGTGGACCTTTCAGCACGGGGTATAAAGTTCTGTTTGTTGTGGATTGATCACCCACAGGGTATAAAGTTCTGCTACGCGAATAATAAGATTAGAAGAATTGTGAAACGTTTTGTGAAACGACATGCCTGACATGTTTGTGAAAGAAGGAATAAGTATGGGGTTTTTTCAGTTCAGTGTAGTACATGCATCATGCGACACGAAGCATAAGATTTGACATGCAAGAAATGACATTCATCTGTTTATGTAGTACGTTTTGCTCGATATATGTTTGTTCCATATTCGTGTATCATTTATGTGACTTAGTTGGCTTTGATGAGTTGTTATAAAAGTGCTATTTGCTAACCTGAGCACCCTATTTTGGGCAATGATTTCTGTACTGGTGACTCGTTGTATGTGGTCCCGTAAGGTGTATAGACGGGTTACTTGCTAGCGATGTTTTCGCTAAGAATAGATACTCCATCTACTTTTCAGGTGAGCCAGAGTACGAGACGATTTTTGTAGAAGACAACAGCGAGTGGGCTCATTGGGATGATGGTCATTAAAGTGGACATGCTTACATTAATTCTCTTTTTAAGTTGGAAGACTTACTGTTTATTGTTTTTTATTGGAGAACATATTAGAAATTTCCCCAGCTACATTTCCTTCCTGCTGTATTGTATTTGGTTATATTATGGTTATTGAAGTTTTAAATTTTACGACGTTTCCGCTGATTTATCTTACGTCATGGATGACATGTGCTTGATCTGCTTTGACGCTTCATAGTTCTCGTAGCAGACTATGGTGGATGCACTGGTACCGATTTCCAGTACTGGGCCGAGACACTACACATTACATGTGCATCTTCCACACGCACATACAGGAACTGAATTCAATACAGTCAGTTCCTCTCAAACAGCCTTCAATTTTGTATAATTAGTCAGTTATTGAGAGATTATCTTGCTTAATGGCATAAAATTCTTCCTATAAATCAGACAACCTAAAAGCATCTACATTACCGTATCTCAGTTTTAAATCTTTCCATATGTCACCACATCACCAATCCACATCACACTTTATGCAATAGAAGGAATAACAGAATTCATATTCCACGATGGAACCATATTATTAGCCTTTATCCAGGCAGAAAACTTACGATCATTATCATTAGGCTTAACTAATGATCCATCAATAAAACTTGTTTTGTTCTTTGATTCCAGTGCTCTATGAAATGTCCTACTCCAATTATGATAGTTGTGTGCATTCAAGAGTGGTTGCACTAACACAAGCGCCAGATAATTACTTGGATGTAAGTATAGAGGGTCCTATGCTGGATCTACAATAGCGTGGTTCAGGTTTGAAGAAGAAGCCATATGGAATGCTTTCAATTCAATGACGACAATAGAATTGCTCTGATACTATGCGAAAATTCAATATGCAAGAATCAAGAAATGAGATTGAAACAGATAAAAAACCAATTTGGAGAGAAACAAAGAGGAAACCGCTGTGATCAGATATTTTGGAAATGAGAAATTTTTCATTCATCTAAGCTGTACATTCCAAAACCATTTAAATAGATACAATGAAGAAGAAGGAACACAAATTACATAAATGCTCCTATAGCTGCATCAAACTAACTGACGAAATAAGGGTATAATTGTAAAACTACATATTTTAACTTCCTTCCCGCCAGTTGAATGGTTGTCGACGTAACCCAACAGAATCAACCATTACCTTTCCTGTAATCTAAACATTTCTTTCGCGATTCTCGCGTGCCATGTGGTCCCAATGTCCTTCCATTGAACATCTCAACTGCCTCAATTTCTCTAGCTTCAAGTGGCAGCTCATTGTAGTTCTTCTTCTCAGTTCTGCAGTTGTTTGATGTAAATTGCAAACTGTTCGACCTTGTGCCTTTTCCATCTCCAACTACTTCAGCAACATTCCCTGCAACAGTTTCTTCCTGCATTTCTACAACGGCCCCAAGGAGAGTAGCAGCAATGACGAGATCAGAGGAGTGGCTCAAGGACACAAAGAGGAAGGATGAATTTTTGCGAAATAAGGAAGCAAGAAGGGAGAGAGACAATTAAAGGCTAGGTAAAAGTCCCAACCCACCATTTTAAGTTTCTCGAATTCACCCCTGCATTTTTTGTATTTATATAGATACTTTGAGAGGTCCTTGATTCGATAAATGTACCCCCATTGGTTACTGAATATCTCAATTTATCCCTTAAAAGTTTTGGTTTGTGGAAAGTAATCCCAACTATGTCTTATTATCTGAATTTTACCTGAGAAAGTTCCAAAATGACAACTATGCTGTACCAACTCCACTTCAGGTATGTGTTCTAAAAAACCACGAATGGATCTTTAACTGCGGAGCTACCGATACAATGACCTATGACATTAAAGATATTGTACGAATTTCTACACCAACAAAGTCCCATATTGAGATAGCCCATTGGAGAATTGATACCGGTTTAAGGGGGAGGGACTATTGTCATTCCACCGCATTAGAAGTTATAAAATTGTGGATATGTTCCAAAGTTATCTTCAAAGTTATTGTCGCTGAGTCAAGTAACGAAGGATCTCATCTATGTATTACTTATGTACACTTCTTTTCACCTTTTGTATGACATTCAGAAAAAGGAGATAATTGATTCGCTACATTAGACTATGTCTACGTATCTTTCAGTTGATTTAATAGATTCGGTTATCAACTTCAATCTTTACCGAGTGAGTTAGATGAGAAAGGTTAACCAAATTTATTGAATCAACTAAAAGATAAGTTATTGAGCCTGGTACTAAGTACGAAGGCTTGTACTATGTTGATGAGGTGGTTCAGTAGGCCCAGTTTATGCTCGCTCATAGGACGACCAGTCGATAGCGGTGGTTGTGGCATCACCTTCTTGGCCATCCATCTTTTGGTTGCTTTATGTTCTTATTTCTTAGTCTATTTTTCCAATAAAAGTACTCATTTGTCTTGCAAAACATGCATACATGTAAAAGATCATCGTGTTTTATTTCGATAATAATACTCTTATCAACAGTATTTTTTGTTAGTACTTTCTAATGTGCAGGAACCAACACCTGTCTTCAATAAAACTCATTTTTAATATTTTGTGTTGTCCATCTGTTTTTTTCGAATGACTTGGGTGTAGTTTCTACAAATAAATCCAAAGTACGTGAGAAATTTTTTTCCCACTTCTTTTAAATTGTCCAGATCCAATATAAATCAAAATACAGATTCTTCGCTCTAACAACGAAGCGAAATTCATTTATCAGTTTAGGCGGGCATTTTTCTATAAACATGGCCTTATGTAGCAGATTACATGCCTAAATACTCCACAACAAAATAGAGTTTGTGAATGAAAAAATGCATTCTCTTAGAAATGACCCAAGCAATGCTGTTCAAATCCTGGGTTCTCAAAATTTTTAGCTGAAAGCTGTCACTACAGTAGCATATCTATTGAATTGACTCTCCACTAGAACTCTTGTTTCTCGAACTCCATTGCAAGTCCTCGCTACTCAAACGACCATACTGTTGGTTCAAACTCTATTACCTGTTTTTTCGGATGCTCTGTGTTTATACAGATCCCAAAAGCTGAATGTTTTAAACTCAATCTATGTGCTGAAAAGTGTGTGTTTTATTGGCTATGGATTGAGCTACTTGTTTGGTTACATGACCTAAAGTGTCAAGAGGTTGTCCAATAGAGCAAGTAGATGACATCACTGAAAAAGCCTCTCCCAACAGAGCAAGAGCTGATGAGTCAGTCCACGCTCAGGAGTCTTCTCAGTTGGATGTCCAACAGAAGGTAAGTAATCAGCATTTTGATGATGAAGAATTTTTTATTTTAACTTGTACGGATATTACTGGCATTTTGGAAGAATAACAGTTATGAGTTCTTCCTCCTAGAAGAAAAAAGGGTGTGCCACTAGAACGGTACTCACCTGAGAGGGTGTCTCGATCTTCTATATATCTTGTAAATATGATCAGTGGGGGGTTGCAAACTATGGGAGGGTTTTTTTGCTTCTCTGTGTCCGGAGTCCATTCCAGGAACAGTTCAAGATCAAGTGAGAAGAAGGAATGGTGGAAGCAATGAATTTAGAAATGAAGGCCCTAAAAAGAATGAAGTATTTGAAAGTGTGTGCTACAGAAAGGGAAGAAACTGGTAGGTTTTCAATGGGTTTTCGCCATTAAATATAAAGAAGATAGAACACTGAGCGATATAAATCTAAACTGGTGACTAAGAGGTACACATAGACATATGGGATTGACTACTCAGCTATGTTCTCACCGGTAGAAAAAATTGATACTATCATGATTCTGTTCTCGATGGCAGTAAACGAAGGCTGTCTGTTTCATTAGATTGATGTTAAAAACGCCTTCTTACATGAGAAACTAAGGGAATAAGTGTATATGGAGGCTCCACCTATTTTTTAGATGAACTTAAGAACAATGAGGTTTGTAGACTCAAGAAGACCCTATATTGATTGAGACAGTCCTTGCGCGTATAGTTTGGTAAGTTCACAGTGGTGATGAAGCAAAATAGATGTAGACAGTACAATGCTGGTCATATGCTATTCTTCCAACAAAAAAAGGGAAAAACCTGGTCATGTGCCTGATTACATACGTGGAAAAATTTATTTGAATAGTTTAAAATTAAGGACTTAGGTGCATTGAAATGTTTACTAGGGATTGAAGTTCTCAGGTCAAATAAAGGGATCTTCATATCCCAACAAAAGTATGTTCTTGACTTGTTGACTGAGATTGAGTTGATTGAAATGATAGATAGTAAATCGAATGGCAGTCTAATGATTGCAAATCATAGGCTACAAAATAAAGAAAAGGCTCCAGTGACAAATTAGGAACAATATTACTGGCTGGTAGGAAGTTGATTTATCTTTCACATATGAGACCTGACATTGCGTATGCAGTCAGGGTGGTGAGTAAGTTCATGCACTAGTCTCAAGAAAAGCAAATGAAAGGGATCATGAGGATAGAAAGATGCTTAATAGGAACACCAGGATGAGGTATACTATTCAAAAAAACATGAACATTTAGATGTGGAGGCTTATACTAATGCGGATTGAACAGATAGCCCAAATCACATACGGCCCATTTCAGCGTACTGTGTTTTAGTTGGTGGTGAACAAATTATGCGGAGGAGTAAGAAACAAAAATTTGTGGCGTTATCTAGCACAGAAATGGAGTTCAGAGAGATTGAGAAAAGGGTTATGGAAATACTATGGCTGAAGAACCTGATGTAGGAGAGTGGTTTTTTATTGAGACTTCCAGCCCAACAGATGTGAGAAACAACAAGACAGCGATAAGCATTTCCGAGAATCTAGTTTTGCATGATCAAACCAAACATGTTGAAACGGATAGACACTTCATTAAGGCCAAACTTGAAGAAGGGGTGATTGACTTTCCATTCGTGAGATTCAAAGATCAACTTGTATATATTTTCAAAAAAGGCAGTCACTAGACAGATTTTCGACCATGCATTCACCAAGTTAGGCATTAGTGATACAACTACTCAACTTGAGGAAGAGTGTTAAGTGATATGATATGATTTGATTCCCTTATGATTATTGATATTTGATGTGAAACCAAATCTCAACAATAATTAGAGATTTACATATATCCTGTCATTTATTGTACTCAATGTATATGTAGGACCCTATATATTATACTGAAATAAAAAAATACATTTCATTCAAGGAGCAGGGTAAACGTTTCATCCGTTAACCTTCTTTTGTAGCATTTTGATCGTTACTTTAAGTGCGAACAATTAAAAGACCGGCGGAGCTTGTAAATAAGACAAAAAAGCGAAGGACAGTATAATCATTTGATGCAGTAACAACTGTGACAAATTTCAGACCTAAAGAATTAAAAGGTGCGATGGTGTATAAGCATACTGTCTCAACTCAACTTAGTTTAGCCATTTTCGTGAAAGTGGTCACCATTCCAAAAGTTATAAATTTATTCCTAACAATCATATATTAACATCGCTAAACTCAAGTTATGAAACATTACCACTTATGTTTGTTTGGCCAACAACATAACTCTTTATGATATTTTCGATATCAAGGTCGGATAAATGGGAACAAGCATTTTGAATGCTTAGTATTGTGAACGATGTAGATAGTAGGGCTTCATTTCCTTTTCACGATTTTAACTTATAACTTTTTTTTCAAATCATTTTAGAAACATACACGGTCTCATAATAAAGAATGTTAAATTCCATACAATTCAAAAAGGAATGAAGAAGAGAAGATCAACGCACAACAGAGAGAAAAAACCAAGATATTGCATAAACTGAATTGTGGAAAGGAAAAATCTATTAGAGGTTAACTGCCTCTATTTACAATATAACCGCTTTGAAGCGGGAAGAATAGAAGAAAAGCCAAAATTACAAGAATGTCCTTCAGTCCTTATTACATTGTACATATTAAGTAGGGGCATTATTATCATTTGACTCTATTTAAATTCCCGCCTTGAATTGTTCCTCTTCCTTCCTTCTTCGCTTCGACACCAACACATCTTCTTCCAACCAGCTAGCCTTAGCTCTTCTGCCCGCGCAAAAAATCCAGCATTATTCTTCACTCAATAGCTTCAACTTTAGATTTCTCAACACCCCCCTTCAATCCTGACTGTGTAAATATGTTGCAAACTCCTAACGCTGCAGTCAGGATGCCTAATCCTTTGGAACCAATGCCTTTGTAAAAATGTCTGCCAACTGTAGCTCCGTTCTGATAGGCATGGGTCTGATCACACCTTCCCGAAACTTATTTTTTACAATGTGACAATCTATTTCAATATGCTTGGTCCTTTCATGGAATACTGGGTTCTCCACTATGTAGATTGCACTTTTGTTGTCACAAAATATTTCAACTGGTTCAGTATGCAGCACTCTCAAATCCTTCAATAAATAGAGAATCCATTGAACCTCACATGTTGCTGAGGAAAGAGCACTATATTCTGCCTATGATGAAGACTTGGAGACAGTGGTTTGCTTCTTTGCTTTCCATGAGATTAATGTATTCCCAAGAAACATACAATAGCTTGTTATTGATTTTTTGCTCTCCACCTGTTAGCTTCAAGTATCCTTTGCTAGGAAAGTAAAGCCCCTGACCAGGAGTCCTCTTTAGATACCTTAGCAACCTCTGAACAGCATTCCAGTGCATCTCTATAGGTGTGTCTAGGAATTGGCTCAACTGTTGTACTGTGTAGCTAATGTCTGGCCTCGTAGTTGTCAAGTACAACAGCTTACCAATAAGTCTTCTATAACTAGATACGTCTTCAAACAATGGTGAGTCCCTGTGAGCTAATTTAAGGTTCTGTTCCATGGGACTATGCGCAGGTTTAGAAGCCAGGTATCCAGTGTCCTCCAAGAGCTCCAACGCATATTTCCTTTGACAAACCATGATCCCTCCTTGAGACTTGGCAATCTTCAACCCCAAAAAATATCTCAATGGACCAAGATCTTTAATTTTGAAGGTAGAGTGTAATCTGTTTTTAAGTGGTTGAATGGCTTCAAGTGAGTCACTAGTAAGGACAATGTCATCGACATAGATAAGGAGAACCAAAAATGTGCCTTTGGACAGCTTATTAAACATAGTATGATCATTTTGTGACTGGCTGTAGCCTTCAGATAAGAGAAATGATGTCGAATTAGCATTCCATTGCCTGCTTGCTTGCTTCAGACTATATAATGATTTGTTGAGCTTACAAACAGTTCTTGGGGAAGCAGGAACACCTTCAGGTGGTAACATGGATATATCTTTATCAAGATCTCCATATAGAAAAGCATTATTTATATCCAATTGATGTAGAAACCATCCTTTGAGTGCTGCTAATGCCAGAACCAGCCGGACTGTGGTCATTTTGGCCACAGGGAAAAATGTGTCCCTATAGTCTACACCTGCTTGTTGAGTATAACCTTTGGTAACCAATCTGGCCTTGAACCTCTCAATAGTACCATCAGCTATTCTTTTAATTTTATACACCCACTTGCAGCCTATGGATTTCTTGTTAGGAGGTAGAGGCATCATAGTTCAGGTATCATTTGCCTCTAATGCTGCCAACTCCAGTTTCTTTGCTTGCTGCCAGTCTGCTGATGTGGCTGCTTGCTGGTAAGATTGAGGTTCTTGCTGCAAGCTAACGTTAAGCACATAACTTTTGAATTGAGGAGCTAGCTGACCCAAAGAATAATAATGTGTGAGGGGATATGTCAAAGAAGTAGAAGGAACATCTGACGCAGATAACTGACTAGAGTGATAATCATGTAGGTATGATGGTGGTTTTCTGAGTCTGGAAGGACGAGTGGATGGCTGAGTGGAATGTAATGACGGTGAATCACCTTCTCCGCTAATGACCAGAAGAATGTCCAGTATAATGTTATGTGAGGGATGACTACTAAGTGTTGCAGGTGGTGCTATGGTAGAATGAGGTGTGGGAGGATTACAGGATGGAGGGCCTTCAGAAGTAGCATATGAAGGAGTTGAAGAGCTGGGAGAATGTGATGATGAAGGAGGGTCAAAAGAAGAGGATTGGGTTCAGTTGAATAAGCTGTTTGTAAGGATGGAAAGAAAGAAAAGACAGGATCTGATGTAGGCTATACATAGTCATTGGCATAGGGAAAAGTTTTTTCCATGAATTGTACATCCCTGGAGATAAGAATATCTTTAATCTTGATATTATGTAGTATGTAGCCTTTGTTGTGGATGACATGCCTAGAAACAGACATGGAATTGCTCTAGGGGTAAATTTGTGTTTATCAGGAGTGGTGTTGTATGCATAAGCTAGACACCCAAATACTTTAAGGTGATGGTATGTTGGTTGTTTTCTGAATAGTGACTCAAAGGGTGAAATGTTGGATATGATGGGAGTAGGAAGAAGGTTTATCAAGTATACTGTATGAGACACAACAAAACCCCAGTAAGGCATAGGCAGGTTGGCTTGAAACTTTATTGATCTGGCTACTCCTAGAATATGTTGGTGTTTCCTCTCTACTAACCCGTTTTACTGTGGAGTGTAGGTACAACTGGTTTGATGTATTATGCCATGTTGCATATAAAAGTCTAGCACCTTAAACTCCACTCCATTATCAGATCTGAGTACTTTAACTTGCTTATCAAACTGAGTATGTACATAGTGACAGAAACTTTGTACAATATGTCTTGCTTCAGATTTAGATTTAAGGATATACAACCATGTAAATCTGCTATAGTGATCTACAATAGTAACGAAGTACTTTTGGGCATACAAAGTGGGCTACCTATTTGGTCCCCAGATGTCAACATAAATCAAATCAAAAGGGTGAATAGATTGGGATACAGAACAGGAAATGGTAATCTTTTTAGTCAAGCCATTTGGGCAAATCATACAAGGTTCATCTAAATCACTTGCTGATGCTGAAACATCATGTTTATGAATTTGCTTTATTCTGGGCAATGAAGCATGCCCTAGTCTACAATGCCACAACATGGCAGGTGAAGCAAGACCAGCAGCTGTATGACAAACAGATTTCTGCATTGAGGCAGTTCCATTCAAGTAGTATAAACCATCAGACAACCTAGCTGAACCAATCATCCTCTTGGACAATTGATCCTGGATCAAACAACAGGAACCAAAGATTTGAATAAGGAGATTAGAGTCTGAGGCAAGTTTACTCAAGGAAATTAAATTGTAAGCAAAAGAAGGCACATAGAGGACATTATATAGTGTAAGCAGGGGATTAATAGCTACTATTTCAATGTGTGTAGCAGACACAGTAACTTTATTTGATAGGTTGATAACAATATTACTGATTGGCTTAGAAGACAGAAACAAGGAGAGACTAGAGGCAATGTGATCAGAAGCTCTAGAATCCAAAATCCATTTACTTAAAACATTAGAAGCAGAAGTACCTTTCATCTTGACAACTTGAGCAGACATAAAAGCATTCTGTACAGCAGCAACTCCTCCTTCTTCTGATTGGCCATCATTCTTGCTCAGCCAATTCAACAGTTTCTGGTTATGTTGAGGCGTCAGAACCAGTGACTGCATAGTCCTGTTCACTTGAGACTCATGTGGCTCACTAGAATCAATCTCTACTGCTTCAGAGCAATTCACTTGATTCCTTGGCTTAAATCCAGGGGAAATCCATACTTCCTGTAACATTTATCAATAGTGTGTCCCTGCATACAACAATGTGTGCATTGAAAATGTTTTCCTCCTTCTGAATTGAATCTTTCTGTACCTTTTCTATAGCCTGATCCTTGCCCTCTTTCTGAGTAAGCAACAAATCCATCTGGTGTTTGTGCTTCTGTTATCAATGCAGTGGGGCTATTATCAAACGTTCCTCCTCCACTGTCAGCCAACACTTTCCTTTTGTATTTCAGTGCCATGGAGAATGTTGTACTTATATCAGGTAATGGAGAAAGTACAAATACTTGTGATTTAACCGGTTCAAAACTTTCATTTAAACCTTTAAAAAATTTAATAACATAGTCTCCTTCCACAAACTTCTTCATCTTAATAGCTACGTCACATCTACAGCCCCTACATGTACATGTGGGTATTGGTATCACATCCATTAATTCTTCCCACATAATTTTCAGTTTTGTAAAATACTCACTCACGCTTAATGAATCTTGCTTTATACTATAAAATGTTTCCATTAAATCCTACAATTTAAAAGGATCCGTACTTCCATACCTCAATTGAAGGTCATTCCAAGCATCACTTGCATTATCAAACCACATAATGCTCTATGCAATCGATTGAGACACAGAGTTCATCATCCATGATAACACCATCGTATTCAGTTGCCTCCAAACTTCATACTATGGGTCTGTAATAGGTGGATGTACAATTGTTCCGTCTATAAAACCAACTTTATTTTTCACTACCAAAGCCATCTCAAAAGTTCTACTCCAAGTATGATAATTGTGAAAGTTCAAGGGAGGTTGCGCAAGTACAATCGCTGGACTATCATTGGGGTGTAAATAGAAAGGATTTTGCACAGGACTTTCAGTATGTGAAATTTGATTACCTCTTGAGCCAAACATGATATTCTGCAAAGGATTTTCATTTGCTTGATTCTGATTCATCCTAGAAGTAAAAAGACTATCACTATGCGTTGCCATTACAACCAGTTTCGAACGAGGATCCAACAAAAATTCGATCAAACAAGATACCAGATATGAGAACAATCAACTGAACAATCGACTTGTATGAAATCTGATACCATGTTTAATTCCATACAATTCAGAAAGGAATGAAGAAGAGAAGAACAACGCACAACAGAGAGAGAGAGAGAGAGAGAGAGAGAGAAAACCAAGATATTGCATAAACTGAATTGTGGAAAGGAAAAATCTGTTAGAGGCTAACTGCCTCTGTTTACGATATAACAACTGTTAAACCAGGAAGAAGAGAAGAAAACCCAAAATTACAAGAATGTCCTTCAATCCTTATTGCATTGTACATATTAAGTACGGGCATTATTGTCATTTCACTCTATTTAAATTCTCGCCTTGAATTGTTCCTCTTTCTTCCTTCTTTGCTTCGACACCAACACATCTTCTTGCAACCAGCTAGACTTAGCTTTTCTGCCCACATAACAAATCCAGCATTATTCTTCACTCAGTAGCTTCAACTTCAGATTTCTCAACAAAGAATACTATCGATGTTGTTAATTACCATCAAGAAAATTTGTTAAGTGTTTGCACAATTCAATTAGTAATCCATGATTTTCAAGAAATATTGTGATTTTTGCCTCACAAATTAAAGATCTCTGATTGGCAAGGGATTTCGGCAAGTTCAGCCTAGGTATCTGTTGTAACCGTAAAAAATGGAAAAATAATAATGATAATAATCTAAATAATTAAATAGAATTTATTATTTAAAATAAATTTCAAAACCTAATAACTACCCATATCCATGATTCCCTCCCCACTATCCCATAACTCCCTCTCCCACTCCCCAAATCTCTCCCCTACCTAATTAAATCCCCCCATTTCTCATATTTGCAGCCAAACGGCTGCACCAACAACAAAAAAAATATGCGCATGAAATGAGATAGAGAGGCAGCGTGAGGAGAGGAAGAGAAAAGGAAAAATAGAGGGGAAAAAAAGAGAAAGGAGGAGAGGAGGAAGGAAAAGCCGCTGCACCGAAGCCAACTACCGTGTCTAAGTAAATCCTTCGAGTAAGAGGTAGGTTACCCTCCCCTCTGTCGGATTGCTTTGGATTCCCTCGCATTCTGTGTTGGGATTATTTGATTATCACTGTATATTTATCTTTACATGTTTATTATGAATTCTTTATGTTTTGGTGTGGAAATTGTGTGTTTGGACTTATATATAGATCACATAGCACGGAAATAGGCCGGGACGGGTTCAGAACGTCAGAAAATGCGCATTTCTGGGGTGGCACGTGGGTCCCACGCGCGGCCCCGGCGGTGCGTGCCGGACACGCGCTGACGTGTCCAGGGCCGTTATGTTGGTCGCGTTATAATGAGAAAAACCCCACTGGTTTGGGGTAAATCGGAGTTAAAATGAAAATGTTATGGATTTTTGAAAGAATTTAGAAATTAATGAAATAAAGAAAAGTAATAAAATAAAAAAAAATATGTAATGGCAGGCCAGCCTGCAGCTCATTCTCAGCAGGCCAGAGAAAAAAAAATTTCGGCCCAGATTTATTTTTGCTTGATAAAGAAAAGTTAAAAGGGGCTGGAGGGCCGGACTGTTGGAATAAAACAGGCCCAAAACGCAGGACAAATAATAAAAAAAAGACTGTCAATGGGCTAACAGGCCATCTGCCTGGCGGACCGGACTGCTGCAGAAAACAAAATAGGGCCAGGAAAAGGGTAAGGGACTGACAGGATTTTATTTTTAAAACAATGTTAATTAAATTAAATAAAGTAAGTAATATAAATGTTAATTAAATAAATTCAGTAAATAAAATAACATAAAATAAGATACTTTAAATTAGGAAAAAAAAGGGAAAAAAATCATGGAACCTATATGCCGAGAAGGATAATGGACAAAAAAAGATATATGTATAATAAATAAAAATAAATATATGTATACGTAAATATATATTTATTGAATAATAATGAGGTTCTATAAAAGAGAAAATTTAGAAATGCATTAAGCACATTAAAATACAAGAAATAAAAATAGTAGGGGAAGATAAAAATAATTAAATAAAATATTAAAGTTCTTGAAAGCCTAGGAAAAATAAAATAAAGTGTAGAAACCTAAAATAAAGTCTACAAAGATAAAATAACGGTAGAAGATAAAATACAGTAATGAACCCCACGCAATATAGGATAACTGTTGGACCGTGCACCTGCAATAAACACCATTAGAGGGGGGGTGAATAGTGGTTAGCGGAAATTACACTACAACCCTTTGTTAAAATCCCCTTTGAAAACAGAATCTGAGACCACCTCAGATTCAGAACCCGTTTTTCAAAAATTCACAAATAATTGTACACAACTCCAAAAATTATAAAACTTTCCAGAATTGAACTTCAATGAGTTAACAAGACTCTGTCCAAAACTCAGACAAAAAGAAGATCGTTTGTCCCTTCAAACAAATTAAAAGGTTCAGATGGTCAATCTGGACAGAATTGGACAGAATGTTGCTGATTTTGCAAATAGTGTTTCTCTTTGAATACTCAACCAAACAGGTTGATCTTTATATCAAAACACTCCTTGGGATGTGTAGATGAAGTTTCCAAAAGGCCCTGACCTTAAACAATTCTTGAAAAATACAGAATTTAAGTTTTCTCAAAAATGGTCAGATTGCAGCCAGATTGGATCAGTTATCTTGCAAAGACTGAAAGACTAACTTTCCCTTGCTCAAATCAAGTGATTCTTGTTGCAAATAACAGCTAACAGTCTGAAGTATAACTCCACCAAAAATCACAAATTTTGAAAATGTTTAGCTATTTTTTCAAATTGTGTGAAGTTGGGTGAAAACTGCAGTCAAAAACGGGTAGAAAACAGAAATAAAGAAACAAGAGAAGAACACCGAGGATTTATCCTGGTTCGGTCAATGTGACCTACTCCAGTCCCAAGGAACACCTTTTCTTGGATTTCACTATGAAATGAGCACCTTACAACAAGAGCCAAGCTTGATCCTTGGGTTAACACCAACCCTACTCAAGACTTGGATAATCACCTTCTAAGCAACACTTAGTTGCAACTCCTCTAACACCTATTGATGTAGCCTTATAAAGATGGCTAATCAATCTTACAAATGAAGCTCAAGAGGCTTGTAGCACAACAAAAATATCAAGAACACCTTTGCTACAACAAAATACAACAACAAGAACAAGAAGATGAATATGAAAGCTATAGAATGCTTGTGAGCTTCAAGTGTGTTTCATCTTCTTCACCAATGCCTCTATTTATAGTGTGATTTGAGCCTTGAAGATAAGAATGCCAATGTGTCATCATCTTCATCATCAACTCCAAATGTCTTCTCATCATTGGTTGGCTTTGTACACTTGGCAAAATAAAACACCATGATTGGTCCACCTTGGCAAAATGATGTTGGCCGATTTTTTCCACCTAGGATAGTCTCATTTATCCTTTGCAAAATGTCGATAATAAGAAGAAGATAATGCACCAAAATAACCTCAACTCCTTGCTTGAGAATAGCCATGTGAGCTTTTACTTTTTCAAATCAAAAATTCAGCTCCAACTTTAGTAAGTAGCCGTTGGCTACTTTGATTTTTCAAGACATATATTTTGATTTTTTTTCTTAATAAAATAAGAAAGGATAATATCACCAAATTCTCCCCAACTTCAAGCATCATAATAGGACATGTGAGAGCTCCATTTGACTTCCAAAAATCTGCTAAAAATACTCCAAGAAGCCATATAGCCATTGGCTATATTTTTGAAAATTTCCAAGTTGGCAATTTTGCCAACTAGCTCCTTTTTGGTTGGTCCACTTGTCTCCAACTCATAAAATGAATAATGTATCATTCTCAGCTGCAAACTCACGTTTTTGACCATACATATATGTGTAGCAACTCAGATTTTTGAAGAATAAATAAATAGATAACACTTGACAAGATTATGTCAACGTGTAATACCGAATTTCTCCAATATTTCTTCTTATATATCAAGAACATTTCCACACCATTGACACCTTTAATATCTCTGAATAATGATGATAAATATTCTCTTATAACATATATAAGAGTGTCTTCAAGAAAAAAATAGAATGTGACATCTCAAATCGTCACATATCCAGCTATAGTCAATAATATCATCGGTTGAGAGAATAAGATATAAGATCACCATATAATCTTCAAACTAACAATAACACAGCTCCAGAATGAAGATAATAATATGCTCAAGAGATTCCTTGAGTGAAAATACCAAAAATACCCTTGGGGGTAAAATGACCAAAATACCCCTGGTGTGAGAAAACTCCAGAAATGTCCCGGATGGTCATAAATAATCATGATATCAACTTTGTCATGATAAATAGTATAAGAATATGCTCTTGAAATATTTCCACCATATCATGTTCCTACAAAACTCAAAATACCAATTTTGCCCTTTTTGGTAAGTTGTAGAAACTTCCAAGGCACGTTAGTCACAAGACATTTAAAATCACCAAAAACACATAATATTCACATAATGAACATGTATAAATCATATACAAATGAAAACAACCAATTCAAAACTAAACATCAATATCATTTTTCTTCACTTATTCATCTTTTTCATTTATAACACCATATGTGACATGTAACACTTAAAATCATAATTTTGAAAATTGTCCAAACATACTCTCAACATTCTCCCCCTTTTAGATGATTTTCAAAATAACCTTACATGATTTTAATGTCACAACCCTTAGCCAAAAGTTTCACCAAATGTTTTCAACTTTTAAATAGTATGTTGCTCCCCCTCAACTCATACTCTCCCCCTTAACCTATACTCAACTCATAACCAATTGAAACTTATCATTTCATACCAAATAATGACTTACCAACTAAAATCTAAAATCATGTGCTTATTCTATCTCCCCCTTTATTTTGCAAATCATGCAAAAGATAGAACTATACAATGGTATCGTAAGTCATCATACCTAACTTGGCACGCAAGTTTTCAAACGTGGCTTGATTAAGGTGTTTGGTAAAGATATCAGCGATTTGGTGATCAGTTCTTATATGGTTTATCACTATGTCCTCATTTTGAACATGATCGCGAAGAAAGTGGTATCGCACCTCAATGTGTTTGGCCTTAGAATGAAGCACCGGATTCCGGGAAAGATTGATTGCACTTGTGCTATCGCAGAAAATTGGAATCTTTTTCATTTTAATGCCAAAATCACTAAGTTGCTGTTTAAGCCAAAGTATTTGGGTAGTACATAAACTCAAAGCAGTATACTCAGCTTCAGTGGTAGAAAGAGCTACACTAGCTTGCTTTTTAGAAAACCAAGAGATCAAATTGGTTCCTATGAATTGACAAGTACCGCTAGTGGATTTTCTATCTAACTTACAACCACCATAATCAGCATCACTATATGCGTGTAATTCCAGCTTAGCGTTTCTATCATACCACAGTCCTAAGTAAGGTGTATGCTTAAGATATCTAAAGATCTTTTTCACTGCATTGTAATGTGATACCTTAGGACAAGATTGAAACCTAGCACACATACACACACTAAACATAATATCAGGTCTTGATGCAGTTAAGTATAACAATGAGCCAATCATAGACCTATAGAGTGTATCATCAAAAGGTTTACCATTTTCATCCTTATCAAGTTTGGTACTAACACTCATGGGGGGTAGTTGTAGGTTTCAACTCTTCAAAACCAAACTTCTTAATCATATCATTGACATACTTAAGTTGGCTAATATGAATTCCTTGAGGGGTTTGTTTAATTTGAAGTCCTAAGAAATAATTCAACTCTCCTACCATTGACATTTCGAACTCCGACTTCATACACTCTTCAAAGTCTTTTACTAAGGTAGGGTTGGTTGAACCAAAGATGATATCGTCAACGTATATTTGAACTATTAACAAATCATTACCTTTTCTTTTTAGGAATAATGTGTTGTCTATAGTTCCCCTTTGATAATTATTTGCAATAAGAAAGTTTGCAAATCTATCATACCAAGCTCTTGGAGCTTGTTTCAAACCATATAAAGCTTTCTTAAGCTTGTACACATGGTTAGGATTCTTTGGATCTTCGAATCCAGGGGGTTGTTTGATAAACACCTCTTCTTGGATGTATCCATTCAAGAATGCACTCTTGACATCCATTTGGAAGAGCTTAATATTGCTTAGACTTGCAATTGCAAGTAACAATCTAATTGCTTCTAGTCGTGCAACGGGTGCAAAGGTTTCTTCATAATCTATACCTTCTTGTTGATTATATCCTTGTGCGACTAGTCTAGCTTTATTTCTTGTAATGTTTCCTTGTTCGTTCATCTTATTCCTAAACACCCATTTCGTTCCTATTATTGACTTGTTTTCGGGTTTAGGTACTAAGTCCCACACGTTGTTCCTTGTGAATTGATTTAATTCCTCATGCATAGCATCTAACCAAGAGATATCACCTAAGGCTTCCTTTACGTTCTTAGGTTCTAATTGTGAGATTAAGCTATGTCCTTCAAGTTGACTTATATTTCTACGTGTTCTAACCCCAACACTTGGATCCCCAATGATTAATTCTCTAGGATGCCACCAATTCCTAGATTGACTAGGTTCACCCACATCTTGTTCAATTGTTTCATTAGTATGAACATTATCATATGTAATTGGATCATTAGTTACATTATCTTCCAATTGCAAAGTTTCTTCATTTATATCACCTAAGGGTTCATGCATGTCTTGTTCAGGGGGAGTTGGTTCTAGATGATCAAGTACAGGCTCAAGTATTACATCATCATCAAACATATTTTCAACATTTGTTTCTTGTTTATGTTGATGTTTATCACTAACTTCGAAGCATGCATTTTCATTGAATTTTACATGTATAGATTCAATTATTTTTCTAGATGCAGGATTATAACACCTATATGCTCTTGAGTTAGTTGAATACCCAACAAATATGCAGTCAATAGACTTTTGTTCAAATTTATCTAGATTATCCTTAGTGTTTAGCACAAAAAATTTACAACCAAATACTTTAAGATAATCTATTTTAGGTTTCTATTGTTTAGCAATTCATAAGGCGTTTTATTTAATTTCTTTCTAATAGTTAGCCTATTTATAATATAGCATGCACAACTAACAGCTTCAGCCCATAAATATTTAGGTAGTTTATTTTCACAAAGCATTGTCCTAGCAACTTCTTGAATCGTTCTATTTTTACGTTCAACAACTCCATTGAGTTGTGGTGTTCTAGGTGGTGAGAATTCATGTTTAATTCCATATAATTCACAAAATTTTATTACATCTTTGTTTTTAAATTCTCCACCTCTATCACTTCTAATTCTTTTGACATTTTCTTCATAAATGTTTTCAAGTTGCTTGATAAGGGTTTCGATTGCTAATGGAGCATCGTCTTTGTGTGTTAAGAACAATGTCCATGTGTAGCGTGAGTAATCATCTACTATGACACACACATAGTAGTATCCACCTAGACTTCTTGTCCTACTTGGACCAAATAAGTCTAAGTGAAGCAATTCTAGTACATGACTAGTACTCACTTCATGTTTCGGTTTTAAGGTTTCTTTAATGTGTTTTCCCTTAATACATGTTTCGCACATTTGAAAATTATCTAAGTTTAACTTAGGCATTCCTCTAACTAAATTCTTCTTAGATAATTTCTTAATAGTTGAAATTCCTATATGACCTAATCTTCTATGCCATAAATTTACGTCTAAGTCATGTGATATTAGACATTTAACCTTCATCTAACATGTTATCTAAGGTAAGAGTATAAATATTTCCATCTCTATTTCCTTTTAATACTATTTCTCCTTTTTCATTTATTATATCACAAGAAGTGGGAAGAAAGGAGACATTATAACCACAATCTATAAGTTGAGAAATACTAAGTAAATTATAGGATAGATTGCTTACTAATAACACATTTCGTATTTGAAATGTGTTAGGGTCCCCAATTGTTCCTTTTCCAACAACTTGTCCTTTGTTGTTGTCACCGAATGTTACTTTTCCTCCATTCTTGATATGTTCCAATTCGATGAATAGCTTGGAGTTCCCCGTCATATGCCTCGAACATCCACTATCTAAAAACCATTTGGTTTTCAGATTCTTTGACTTTGCCTCCTTCTTGCATTCCTTGCGTTTATCCTACAATGGAGACAAAGTTTTAGGTACTCTTTATTTGGGTCCTTGAATGTTAGGGGCATTATTCTTGTTTAGATAACCCTTAGGTATCCAAACTTGAACATACCTTTTAGGCACATTTTTAGCATGGTTAAAATAAGAAGGATAAGCATATACATGATTATTCCACATAAGTGAAGATGCATTGTTATACATGTTGTGCCATGGTTGATAATCATTATAGGATGGCCGAATTTTATAATGTGTATAAGGCATGCGATTTTGTTTCTTGAAAGGCACAGTATAAGTGTGATCATAGGTATTTCTATAAGACTTATACGAGTGTTGCCTATACTTAGGTTCATAATAAGTTGGATGCTTTTTATTATGTCTAGTTGCATTTGTATACATAAAGGCATAGTTTCTAGATTGTCTAGATGCAAAGTTTGGCCTAGATGTATGTTTATGCGTGTGTGCTATTATGGGTGTATGTTGCATTTTTGCCTTGATATTAGTAGAAGAAGGTGTAGAAGAAGATGTAGCAGGCAAAGTTGATTTTATTGTATTATATGGCAACTTTGTACTAGATGAAACAAACTTAGTCTTTTTATTCACTTTTTCATTTTCTTCTTTATAGCCTAAGCCGGTTTTATCATTTTCATACTTTTGTGATGATATAAGTGTATCTAACATATTTGCACCAGATTTAAATTGTTCTATCATTTTTTCTAAGGTAAATTTAGAAGACTTAAGTTGCACTATTTCATTTTCACAACTTTCTAACTTAGATTTTAACATTTTATTTTCCATTTGTAACTTTTGTTCATCTTTCCTATATGATTCAATTTTATTCTCTAAAGAATCAAGAGTATTAGTAGACTCTTGTTTAAGAGATTCTAGTTGATCGGAAAATTCCAAGTTGGACGTCTTCAACTTGTCATTTTCTTCAACTAGTTTCTTCTTTTCCTTAGAGAGCCTCTTACAGTGAGCATGCATTCTTAGGAATTCTTCATATATTTCATCTAATGTCATGTCACTATCAGAATCACTATCAGAAAAAGAACATACCTCGTTGGATACGAAGAAGACTTGAGCTTCCTCGGTTTCGGATTCTGAGTCGGATGAGTCGCTCCATGTGCTCACCTTCATTGCCCGTTTTCCTTTTCTTGCCTTAGACTCCTTTGTCTTTGTCGTTTGAGCCTCCTTGTCCTTGGCTTGTTTATTATTGTTGTGGTTATTATTATTTTTCTTCGTGGGACAGTCGTATGAAATATGTCCTTTTTGACCGCATTCATAACACTTTAATTCTTTATTATACCATTTGTTTGTGTTATTCTTCCTAGGTTGAGAAGAAGAAGAAGAATTACGTTGTCTATTCCTGTTTGGACGTTTGAAAAACTTTCTAAGTTTTCTAGCGATCAATATCAAGTCATCGTCTAATTCAGTATCACTATTGCTATCATCGTTACTAGCATGTGTTTCGGTTGTTTTGAAAGCTATTGACTTACCAGATGACTTAGAAGATTCAGACTTTCGTTGGTTCAGTTTTACCTCATAGACTTTAAGAGACCCGATCAATTCATCCATCTTGGTGATTGACTTTGTCTCCTCGATTGCAGTCACCTTTGGATCCCATTCAGCAGGGAGACTTCGTAGCACCTTTTGAACATTTTCACTGTTCGAAAATGACTTCCCTAAAGCTTCAAGGGCATTGAAAATATTAGTAATCCTCAAATCCATAGATGTTATGGATCCGTTTGGCATCATATTGAAAGTCTCTAATTCAGTCATAAGCATGTTTATTTTTGACTCTTTAACACCACTAGTACCTTCATGCTTTAATACAAGTGATTTCCACATGTCGTGTGCGCTTGTGCAATTTGACACATATCCTGCTTCAGAAGTTGTAAGTCCATTTAAAAGTAATTGCATAGCTTTAGCATTCATGGACATTTTCTTTTTATCATCCGATGACCATTCACTTTTATATTTTTCAACCTCTTGAGTTACTCCACTAACTTGTATAACTTTCGTTGGAATGTACGGCCCATCTTCAACTATAGACCATAAATCGATGTCTATAGCCATTAAGAATAGCCTCATTCTTAGTTTCCAATGAACAAAATTATTGCCATCAAAAAGAGGAGGGCGTTGTGTAGACATATCTTCCAACTCACCTTTGTGAGAAACAATAGCCATAGTATGTACCTTGGATTTGAGACAAGCAGTATATAAAGAATTGTTGTTTCTTGGCCTTGTATTGTACGTACGGTGTTGAATCTTGCTTCTTTTGAGTGGTGTTGGTCTGGCTCTGATACCAAATGTTGGACCGTGCACCTGCAATAAACACCACTAGAGGGGGGTGAATAGTGGTTAGCGGAAATTACACTACAACCCTTTGTTAAAATCCCCTTCGAAAACAGAATCTGAGACCACCTCAGATTCAGAACCTGTTTTTCGAAAATTCACAAATAATTGTACACAACTCCAAAAATTATGAAACTTTCCAGAATTGAACTTCAATGAGTTAACAAGACTCTGTCCAAAACTCAGACAAAAAGAAGATCGTTTGACTCTTCAAACAAATTAAAAGGTTCAGATGGTCAATCTGGACAGAATTGGACAGAATGTTGCTGATTTTGCAAATAGTGTTTCTCTTTGAATACTCAACCAAACAGGTTGATCTTTATATAAAAACACTCCTTGGGATGTGTAGATGAAGTTTCCAAAAGGCCCTGACCTTAAACAATTCTTGAAAAATACAGAATTTAAGTTTTCTCAAAACTGGTCAGATTGCAGCCAGATTGGAGCAGTTATCTTGCAAAGACTAAAAGACTCTTTCCCTTACTCAAATCAAGTGATTCTTGTTGCAAATGAAATCTAACAGTCTGAAGTATAACTCCACCAAAAATCACAAATTTTGAAAATGTTTAGCTATTTTTTCAAATTGTGTGAAGTTGGGTGAAAACTGCAGTCAAAAACGGGTAGAAAACAGAAATAAAGAAACAAGAGAAGAACACCGAGGATTTATCCTGGTTCGGTCAATGTGACCTACTCCAGTCCCAAGGAACACCTTTCCTTGGATTTCACTATGAAATGAGCACCTTACAACAAGAGCCAAGCTTGATCCTTGGGTTATACACCAACCCTACTCAAGACTTGGATAATCACCTTCTAAGCAACACTTAGTTGCAACTCCTCTAACACCTATTGATGTAGCCTTATAAAGATGGCTAATCAATCTTACAAATGAAGCTCAAGAGGCTTGTAGCACAACAAAAATATCAAGAACACCTTTGCTACAACAAAATACAACAACAAGAACAAGAAGATGAATATGAAAGCTATAGAATGCTTGTGAGCTTCAAGTGTGTTTCATCTTCTTCACCAATGCCTCTATTTATAGTGTGATTTGAGCCTTGAAGATAAGAATGCCAATGTGTCATCATCTTCATCATCAACTCCAAATGTCTTCTCATCATTGGTTGGCTTTGTACACTTGGAAAAATAAAACACCATGATTTGTCCACCTTGGCAAAATGATGTTGGCCGATTTTTTCCACCTAGGATAGTCTCATTTATCCTTTGCAAAATGTAGATAATAAGAAGAAGATAATGCACCAAAATAATCTCAACTCCTTGCTTGAGAATAGCCATGTGAGCTTTTACTTTTTCAAATCAAAAATTCAGCTCCAACTTTAGTAAGTAGCCGTTGGCTACTTTGATTTTTCAAGACATATATTTTGATTTTTTTCTTAATAAAATAAGAAAGGATAATATCACCAAATTATCCCCAACTTCAAGCATCATAATAGGACATGTGAGAGCTCCATTTGACTTCCAAAAATCTGCTAAAAATACTCCAAGAAGCCATATAGCCGTTGGCTATATTTTTGAAAATTTCCAAGTTGGCAATTTTGCCAACTAGCTCCTTTTTGGTTGGTCCACTTGTCTCCAACTCATAAAATGAATAATGTATCATTCTCAACTGCAAACTCACGTTTTTGACCATACATATATGTGTAGCAACTCAGATTTTTGAAGAATAAATAAATAGATAACACTTGACAAGATTATGTCAACGTGTAATACCGAAATTCTCCAATATTTCTTCTTATATATCAAGAACATTTCCACACCATTGACACCTTTAATATCTCTGAATAATGATGATAAATATTCTCTTATAACATATATAAGAGTGTCTTCAAGAAAAAAATAGAATGTGACATCTCAAATCGTCACATATCCAGCTATAGTCAATAATATCATCGGTTGAGAGAATAAGATATAAGATCACCATATAATCTTCAAACTAACAATAACACAGCTCCAGAATGAAGATAATAATATGCTCAAGAGATTCCTTGAGTGAAAATACCAAAAATACCCTTGGGGGTAAAATGACCAAAATACCCCTGGTGTGAGAAAACTCCAGAAATGTCCCGGATGGTCATAAATAATCATGATATCAACTTTGTCATGATAAATAGTATAAGAATATGCCCTTTTAATATTTCCACCATATCATGTTCCTACAAAACTCAAAATACCAATTTTGCCCTTTTTGGTAAGTTGTAGAAACTTCCAAGGCACGTTAGTCACAAGACATTTAAAATCACCAAAAACACATAATATTCACATAATGAACATGTATAAATCATATACAAATGAAAACAACCAATTCAAAACTAAACATCAATATCATTTTTCTTCACTTATTCATCTTTTTCATTTATAACACCATATGTGACATGTAACACTTAAAATCATAATTTTGAAAATTGTCCAAACATACTCTCAACATTATTGTTAGGTACAGCAATTGTCCCGTGGCGTAGGCCGGTGGGCGTAGGCCGTGTGGGCCAAGTCACAGTCGAATGCCGTGGGCGCTTGTGTGCTGAATGCACTATAAGGCTAGGGTATGCGCATCTCCTGTCACCAATTGGTTTTGGGAGAGACGGTAGTGCCTGAGGTCCTACAAGTGGTATCAGAGCGAGGTCACGGGTTCGATTCCCAGCAGGAGCAATTGCTGAGGGGGAGATTGTTAGGTGCAGCAATTGTCCCGTGGCGTAGGCCGGTGGGCGTAGGCCGTGTGGGCCAAGTCACAGTCGAATGCCGTGGGCGCTTGTGTGCTGAATGCACTATAAGGCTAGGGTATGCGCATCTCCTGTCACCAATTGGTTTTGGGAGAGACGGTAGCGCCTGAGGTCCTACAATAACTACGCAATATAGGTAATACGCAACATAGAACGGAGCATGCAACATAGGATAAACGGAAGTGTGCAAGTGTGACACATTCATGGCACGAGCATTGCATTTGTCCTATGAGCCGTGTGGCCTGACGAGGCGTGTGATGGGTGTTGGTAATAATGGTTACCTTCACCTAATAGGACCCGGGACATGCATAGCATATCATGGAAAAGAAAAAGCATAGCGTGCGATATTAAATGACTGCGTGTGACACGTAGATAGAAGTGCATGCATCATGACGTTGCGCATTGCATTGTTATTGTTGATTATCGTTGTCCTTGTTATTGAGTTGTTTCAGTGCTACGGTTTGGGATACGGATCGGGTCGGGTATGTGTTATTCCCTTATTTATGCTTTATGTGCTTTATTATTTATTTGTTTATGCTTCATTGCTTTATTTATCTGCTCCATGCTTTATGTGCTTTATGTGCTACCCGACTCAGTATGTGACAGTCCCTTTTCGGGAGAGACGGGTAACCTACGAGTGACTCCCATCACTCACCCCCCACCACCCCTCCACAGGTGAGCAGGATTAAGAGTATATATACTTATCGAGGATGGGACATATTATGGGAGCTGGGAAGAGTGAGATGTGCTCGAGAAGGGATCTTGTTGACAAGGAGTTTGTTCTTGGGATAGTCAGATAGACCTCCACTTAGGTTTAGTGTTCGATTTTAGTTCATACTTGACTTACCGGGTCTCGTCAACCCTTGTACTCGATTTTATTCTGATGGATTTAATTTAATCAAGATGGTTGTTTCTTTAATTATCGTTTCCGCGAAAAAAAAATTTCTATGTCAGTTCTGACGTTCCAAGAAGTTTGAACGACGCTTTGTAGTCTTCGTAGTAGGTTACGGCGGGTGCACTGTTCCCGATGCTAGGGCTCGAGAGCGGGGCGCTTCAGGTGGTATCAGAGCCGAGGCTCCAGATCTGCCTCGGAAACCAGGATTAATTAGATCACATAGACATAAGCTACGATCTTCTTCCTAAATTGACGATTTTACCCTTACATAACAAAATAGGGTTAAGCGATGATCTTAGACTTAAGTTGTGATCGGGTTAAGGGGAGCTTGAGCGTTTTTCTGCATAGTTTTGTTATTTACCGTTTTAACCTTGAACATTTACATGCAACCCCTAAGTTGCTAGAAATTCCCAAAATACCCCTAACTTAGTTTGTACTCAAATACATATAATTGCGACTGCTCTAAATTCTAAAAAAAAAGTCGGCATGATATGAACAAGACGGTGATAGAAGAAATAGTCAGGGGATCATCCCCAAGCACTTGAGGATGTCATGGCCACCATGACCAACACCTTAGCACAGTAGCACAAGCTGTTGAACTAGCAGGCACCAGCTCCACCACCACCACACTCAGACTTGAGATCAAAGGGTTGCGGAGGAGTGGTGACGCAATGGAGCTAATTTCAGAATGAGTTCAAGAGGTATTACACGCCGAGGGTACGATCTTCAAAGAATGGCTCTAGATCAACGGCGGAAATATAGATTTAGGCCGTGATATCAGAAAAACAAGTTACGCTTTTGCCCTTAAGTCACAATATTAGACATAAGTGATGATTTGAACATAAGCGATGATCATGAACATAAGTCATAATCTTAAACATAAATAACGATTCCGATTAGGAGTTGATCTTGGATATAAGTACTGAAGGTAGTCATAAGCGTTGATTATACACCAAGTATGACTTTAGAAATAAGACATGATCTTAGACTTAAGAATAATGATACTAAGAGCAACCTAGGAGTAAGTTATGATCTTAGACTTAAGAAGACGATCGGTTACGAAACACGTATACCTAGAGTATACCAGATAATTTTACTTATCTACCATATCTAAGTTTGACCATGATCCTTTGTATATTCCATTAGCCGTAACTATAATAACTCTAAGCGAATAGGTATATAATTAAAGTACATAGATAGTAACGCTGATCAGGATGCCCTACCGTAAGCGCTGATTAGCACATTAGTTTGAAAAGGTTGGGCGATTTTAGGCTGCTTCATCATAACAGCAGCATGGGGCCCAGTACCATTAGAGTAAAATAAAACGGATCCATATTCCTACTTGGACGGTAGCATCATAACAGGCTTACGTCTAAGCTGAGACAATAGCTGCTAGGAAATGAATTATTATAGCATGATAGATACTAAGAAATGCATTATGGAGAAATGATAGAAGCTAAGTAATGTTTTAACTTTATGATTAGTAGAGCTTAATGAAATGTAGCGTACGAAAGAAGTTATTATCTAGGGTTAAGATGTTGAATGTAGTGTTATCAAAAATAAGTCAAAGATTATAGTCTCACAGAAGATACTGATCAATTGTAATGAGTGTGCATTAACATAGTAAATATAGTGGAATGATACGTCACCACAAAATCGTTGGTCAAGTGTTGATCTTGAGGTATTTGACTGGAGTCTAGTAGGCTTGAATTGAAATAGAACAAGCATGAACCAGTAGTAGTTGCTTGTTCAGGCGAGATTAAACTAGGATAATTAGCGGTTCAAATAACCAAGTAAAAAAATACATTGGATCAGTATGGCGCGCGAACGCATGGTAAATTAGAACATCTTAAGTCAATCAATAATTAGTGTGCCATGCTAGGATTCGACCAAGTAAACTTAAAGATTTTATCATGGGTAAGCAAACGTTAGATTTATAAGAAACTGTACACAGGAGACTTTATTCGAAAAAGAGGATGACCTATAGAAATATACGAAATATTAGACCGATATATTTTTCAAACAGATAAATATTTTATATAAGCACGTACACCAATATATAACAAGATTTTAACAAGTACTTTAAAAATTTCGGCCTACTGAATTACCTTATTGAGTCCCATCTTCTTTATAGTCTACTAAGCCTTACGAAGCTAAAATCTTTTATGTAGCGGTAAATCAACAAAAAAAATCAATTCTTTTGACGATCTTAAAGAGGAGAAAAAAAAACATTTAAAATGCTGATGTTATTCCAAACCCGATGTGTTTACATATATTTCTTACATAATATTTTAGAATTTCCATTTCTGTTACATTTATTTATAGCTAAAATTAATTGACGACTATCGAAATCGCAAGCAGTTTTTCTGATAAAGTGTTTTCAAAATTATTTATCCGCTTGCGATAAACTTACGTAACTTTTGAGAAGGAAAAAAAAATAGCTTTCAAAATGTATATCTTCTTATAGAGAACAAAGGTACCGTATTCAAAATGTTTTATAAAACCTTACATTATCACGGTTCTAACTGTTTTAATATCATTCCACCGTAACAATTTGCGAACAAGTTATATCATTGTTTTTTTATGAGAGGTCATTTGAAACACCATGTCGCGAAAACAAGTATATTATCTCGAATTTTGTTTACAAAAAAATATTAAAACCACTAAAGTTATATTTCAAATTATAGCCATGTAGGTCGCGTTTTTACTCGAAGAAAATATTGTCCATACATATATTTCGTATATTAGGATGATGATATTTTCAAAGAAATAAGGGCATGATCATAGAGTTAGTTTATAAGTATATAAGAATTGATTTCGAGGACTTGATTGTGTAACAAGCACCATGTGGGCGTATATCAAGGATATTAGTTTGGTTAATTATCTAAGGGGATGAGTCACATATATTTGATTTAAAAATCCAAATTGTGGAATGCGATAAGTTGAAAGATGCACGTCAAGGGGTATAAGTAGACGTATGTATATACTAATTATAGAGAAACAAGTTAGGAATTGAGGCCTATAAGAACTAGATCATCTTGCGGGATGCTAGCCTAACTAAATTGAATCGTACTATAGTAAAACGTATTCTGAAAATACATACGATTCAAGAGATGAGTCTTGTGAATAAGGTGTTGAGTCAAAGATTGTAGTACACCTAAGAACTAATTTACAAGAGTTGCTGATGAAAGCAGAGATAAGTAAGTTATAAACCGATGATTGGGTTGTGGAACCCTTAGTATGATGACAATACACTTAAGGTTGATTCGATCATCATAGATAGATTATGTAATAATTTTAATAAGCAAAAAGGATAATAGATCGAAATTGCTCTGTTGGTGTGCAAGGAATGGTTTTGAGGCCTTAGCATGTGATAAATAAGTAAAGTGGTTAGCATGATGGAAAACGCAAGGAATAGTTAGATTAATCATTATCTAGGGGAATGAATCAAGTAGAACTAAATTAAGTGTTGACTATTTAATACGCAAGTTTCGAGGACGAAACTTTTTGTAAGGGGGGTAGAATGTTGTAACCGTAAAAAAATGGAAAAATAATAATGATAATAATCTAAATAATTAAATAGAATTTATTATTTAAATTAAATTTCAAAACCTAATAACTACCTATACCCATGATTCCCTCCCCACTATCCCATAACTCCCTCTCCCATTCCCCAAATCTCTCCCCTACCTAATTAAATCCCACCATTTCTCATATTTGCAGCCAAATGGCTGCACCAACAACAAAAAAAAATATGCGCATGAAATGAGATAGAGAGGCAGCGTGAGGAGAGGAAGAGAAAAGGAAAAAGAGAGGGGGAAAAAAAGAGAAAGGAGGAGAGGAGGAAGAAAAAGCCGCCGCACCGAAGCCAACTACCGTGTCTAAGTAAATCCTTCGAGTAAGAGGTAGGTTACCCTCCCCTCTGTCGGATTGCTTTGGATTTCCTCGCATTCTGTGTTGGGATTATTTGATTATCACTGTATGTTTAACTTTACATGTTTATCATAATTCTTTATGTTTTGGTGTGGAAATTGTGTGTTTGGCCTTATATATAGATCACATAGCACGGAAATAGGCCGGGACGGGTTCAGAACGTCAGAAAACGCGCATTTCAGGGGTGGCGTGTGGGGCCCACGCGCGGCCCCGGCAGCGCGTGCCGGACACATGCTGACGTGTCCCGGGCCGTTGTGTTTGTCGCGTTATAATGAGACAAACCCCACTGGTTTGGGGTAAAAGGGAGTTAAAATGAAAAAGTTATGGATTTTTGAAAGAATTTAGAAATTAATGAAATAAAGAAAAGTAATAAAATAAAAAAAATATGTAATGGCAAGCCAGCCTGCAGCTCATTCTCAGCAGGCCAGAGAAAAAAAAATTTCGGCCCAGATTTATTTTGCTTGATAAAGAAAAGTTAAAAGGGGCTGGCGGGCCAGACTGTTGGAATAAAACAGGCCCAAAACGCAGGACAAATAATTAAGAAAAAGACTGCCAGTGGGCTAACAGGCCATCTGCCTGGCGGACCAGACTGCTGCAGAAAACAAAATAGGGCCAGGAAAAGGAAAAGGGTAAGGGGCTGACAGGATTTTATTTTTAAAACAATGTTAATTAAATAAAATAAAGTAAGTAATATGAATGTTAATTAAATAAATTCAGTAAATAAAATAACATAAAATAAGATACTTTAAAATAGAAAAAAAAAGGAAAAAAAAATCATGGAACCTATATGCCGAGAAGGATAATGGACAAAAAAAGATATATGTATAATAAAGAAAAATATATATATGTATACGTAAATATATATTTATTGAATAATAATGAGGTTCTATAAAAGAGAAAATTTAGAAATCCATTAAGTACATTAAAATACAAGAAATAAAAATAGTAGGGGAAGATAAAAATAATTAAATAAAATATTTAAGTGCTTGAAAGCCTAGGAAAAATAAAATAAAGTGTAGAAACCTAAAATAAAGTCTAGAAAGATAAAATAACGGTAGAAGATAAAATACAGTAATGAACCCCACGCAACATAGGATAACTACGCAATATAGGTAATACGCAACATAGAACGGAGCATGCAACATAGGATAAACGGAAGTGTGCAAGTGTGGCGCATTCATGGCACGAGCATTGCATTTGGCCTATGAGCCATGTGGCCTGACGAGGCGTGTGATGGGTGTTGGTAATAATGGTTACCTTCACCTAATAGGACCCGGGACATGCATAGCATATCATGGAAAAGAAAAAGCATAGCGTGCGATATTAAATGACTGTGTGTGACACGTAGATAGAAGTGCATGCATCATGACGTTGCGCATTGCATTGTTATTGTTGATTATCGTTGTCCTTGTTATTGAGTTGTTTCAGTGCTACGGTTTGGGATACGGATCAGGTCGGGCATGTGTTATTCCCTTATTTATGCTTTATGTGCTTTATTATTTATTTGTTTATGCTTCATTGCTTTATTTATCTGCTCCGTGCTTTATGTGTTTTATGTGCTACCCGACTCAGTATGTGACAGTCCTTTTTCAGGAGAGACGGGTAACCTACGAGTGACTCCCATCACTCACCCCCCCACCACCCCTCCACAGGCGAGCAGGATTAAGAGTATATATACTTATCGAGGATGTGATAGATTACGGGAGCTGGGAAGAGTGAGATGTGCTCGAGAAGGGATCTTGTTGACCAGGAGCTTGTTCTTGGGATAGTCAGATAGACCTCCACTTAGGTTTAGTGTTCGATTTTAGTTCATACTTGACTTAGCGGGTCTCGTCAACCCTTGTACTCGATTTTATTCTGATGGATTTGATTTAATCAAGATGGTTGTTTCTTTAATTATCGTTTCTGCAGAAAAAAAAATTTCTACGTCAGTTCTGACGTGCAAAGAAGTTTGAACGTCGCTTTGTAGTCCTCGTAGTAGGTTACGGCGGGTGCACTGTTCCCGATGCTAGGGCTCGGGAGCGGGGCGCTTCAGTATCTCATTCTTTTAGCACAATATAACGCCGTATTTCGGACACTTTCTTAGTGTATGCATCTTGTTTTCAAGAATCAGGTGATAAGTCAATCACATTAACCTCCAAAAAATGCAATTTTACTCAGTCTGCCTTTGAGCAGCAACCTATGGGTGGAATCAAGGATTTGGAAAACCTAAAAGGACCACCTTATTTCTCACCATCGCCTTTTCTTGAAGAGAGCATATGCCTCTCATATGCTTCATCCTTAAGGAATGTGCTGCATCATATTCATCTATGTATATTCATGTGTATATATATGTAAAGAGGTGTGGCTATAACGGCAAGAAGTGCGAAGTAAGAGAGGCTCAAAAGCATGGGCGCATTACTGGGCAAATCTCCTTTTGGCGGATGCCAAACTTCAAGGGACGATATGGCGTGATAGCCTTAGCTCACTGCCAAAGGAGATTTGCCCAGCCATTCAGCCATGCAATCATCATTACCTCAACTTGAGAAATTTATTTTCTTTCTTCTCTTTTTGTCTTCTCTCCCTTACTCTTACCCCCGGAATTCTCTTCTTCAATTTTTTCCCTTTATTTTTTTGGTTAGAGACGATTAGGTTCTTGTTCCCAATTGTTTCCTTTTTATTTCGAGAGTAATTAGCTGGAAAATGTTGTGTTCCATAGTCATGCCATACACATTGCAACAACGAATGCGTATGTGATTTTTGTCCTTGTTTTAATTTCATCAGTAGACCATTTTTAGAATTAAGTCGCACTTATTTCCCTTTAAAATTTTATACTCATATACTTTATGGAGCTGATCTATGGAAGTTTACTTGAAAGTCACATGAATTATTTATTGTTTTCAAATAACTACACATACACAAATAGGTATGGGGTTATGTGTCTAAATATATACAGGAGTAATTAGTAGCTTGTAAGGTGGCAAGGAGTTGTAAAAGCAATATCAGTTTCAACGAACTACCCTATGGTTTATACTTTCACTATGAGTTCAAATCTTTTATACATGAGAAGACGAATGCCTTTTGGATGGTTACAGCTTACTAAGTTTGTCAAGAATTGTATGTATATGTTCTTCCAAAGTTTTGCATTAAAACACCTTTTACTCCTAGCATAGTTCATAATGAAAGAAAAGGAGTCTAACAAACAGATATATAAAGGACAATACTTCCCATCTAATAAATTGCTAAGTCGAAAGTAGCAAAGTGAAAGTCTCAACATTGAAAAAATGTTCAGACATAAACTCAAAATAGTTCCAGTTTCAATTTGCTACTGTCGTCTTAACAATTTATTGAATGGAAAATGTTCAGACATAAACTTGTTCCTATTTGAAATAGAGTCAAAGACACATTCTTCTGTAACTTCGGAATATGATGTAATAAATAAAAATGACTTCTAAATTGGCTGCGCTTCTTATATTGTGAAGTAGCAGTTGATCAACACAACTTCACGCAATTTTCATTATGGGTCATCGGAAAACAAACTCTGTGTGCTTTTAACACATAGGTATAGTAGCGTATATCCGACCCCCCAGTATCCATCATAGGCGGGAGACTCTAAGAAAACCAAATAATGTTGTTGTTGTTCTGACATAAGCTGAAACAATTTTATTGAAATTTTTTGGATCTAATAAGCACCACACTAAACCAGTTTGTCGTCGGTGGGGACAAATATACCAGATTTTAAATTTCCTCTTCACCTCTTAGGGAAGGCGTAACACTTACGTGTTTTCATAAAATCTCTTGCCTTGCTAATAGGCTCCTCTAGTGTTTGAAGGATGTCCGGACACAAGGATGTGTTTACAGACGAATTTGTTTCTTGTGTAAAAGTTTTTATTATTTGATTTTGTTTTCTTTCATGTTCACTTTTATAAAATGAAGAAGTTTTTCTGTAAGTTGATAAAATGAAAAAGTTGAAGAACATAAGTAATGGTTTCATAAGATGGCAATTCAGAATCTGTTAAGGGTAATGATTTTCTGAGATATATGTTCTTATATATTGTAATTTACTATGTTAATTATTAAAAGTGGATGTTATTAACATTGACTAATGCATATAGTGACTAATAATCATTCTTGTCGGCTGATGGATGGATTTCTATATCATTGTATGAGGCTGCTCTAAAGTGTGTCATGAGAACATTCATTGCTTTCTTATGTTAGAGAGATTATATTTCAGCCACTAAATTGAATATAACTGACTTGATTAGTCTATAGCCATATCATGGCGAACACATTTCTACAAACTTTTGATGGAAAAGTACTTAAAAATACTTTAAATCTTGTGATCCAACCTTGTATAATGTTATGTGACATATTGATAGGAGATTGGATGAAAATTGGAGTGTTTTATGAACAATGGAAGGAAATGGGAGCATTCCAAACACATGAGCCGCTTTATATGTTGAAAAAGTTTCCAAAACACTTCAAACGCCTTGTACAGGCGTTTGAAGTGAGATGAAGCGCCTAACGTAGGCATTCAAAGTGACATGAAGCTCCTGATGTAGGCGTTCGAAGTGTTCCAGCAAGCTTCCAGAACACTTAGAACGCCTACATAAGGCCCCTGAAGTGTTGCAATTGTTCATAAAAGATGCAACTCCAGCACCAATTGACGTCTCCTTTCATATTGAACGACCATGGGTCATCCTAGGGGGTGAATTTCTGCAGAAAAGAGTCATTTTAAACATCAGTTTTGTAAACTCAAAGCTTATAAATAGTAGGCTTTGCTATCTTCAACAAATACTTGGAAAACTTCTTCAAACTTGTGAAAATTTCTGCAGCACTTCATCTTCTTCAATCCTCCAATACCATTCACTTCTATAAACAAGTACAATACTTTCTCTCTAAGAGCAATAGAAAGAAAGTAAGCCGTTATATCCTGGAAAGCATTTGCTAAGAAGTATACATTGCTCAACGGTATAGGCAAAATTGCTTTAAGGACAGTGACATTCCGTCACGTCTCGGCTATTTTGATTTGTTGTTCTTGTTTTTTTTCTATTGATTCTATATCAAATTCTCAAATGAAATACGTCATTTCTTAGAACCCTTTGTTACAGATTCATTGTATTCCCTAACATAACAATGGTGTTCTTGGACGAATTTGTCAAACTTTTATATTCCATGGTTGATACCATATTGAACCATATTTTCCAACAACTTTATTATTACTGATTAGGAGTCGTATATCAATAGTAATAATAATGAATATTAATATGAGGAGATTTAATTATAAATTAATTTATCATAGTAGTTTTTATGGTTCATAGCCATTATTCTATCACATTTGGTAGTCAACAAGTGATGCTCGTTTCAATTTGGTCTGTATGGATATAAATCCTCCATGTTCATAAAACTAGAAGGTCACCAACAATAGTATCAATTGCAGCCAGAATCAGCTAATTTTTCCATTAAATTGATTATTTATCAATTCAGACTAATTACTTTGTTCGGAAGATTGTTAGTTTATTTATGCATACCTTATGGTCCATAAAGTCGTTATGTGAAATTTGAGATCAAAATTGGAATTAGAAAAGTTAGAACTTTAGCTTGGTAATTTTCCATTTCCAATGGAGTGAAGGACATATTCTTCCTTGACTTTGGAATATGATGGAATAAAGCAAAATGACTCACTAAATTGGCTGCGCTTCTTATATTGTGAAGTAGCAGTTGATCGACAAAGCTTGACTTCACTATGGGCCATCGAGAAATAATCTCTGTATGTTTATAACACATGGATATGGTTACGTATTTCTGACCTTCTCATATCATGCCATAAACGGAAGTTTCTAAGTCAATGAGGTAACGTTGTTATTGTTGTACAACTTTAGCTGGGTAAATAAGTCAATCTTCTGTCTATTTAAAGTTGAGCGTTAAACCCAAAACCCGAGCACGGCTTTTGGGGTTTTGGTTCTATTGAGAGGAGAATTATTGAGGATAGAACTTCTTCTACTGAACTAGAAGCTACTGAACTATGCCTGATACATTTTCGACTTGTCAGTTTTAAGCCCGAGTAGGAGAAGAGGATTGCGTCAGGTTGATATACAGAGTCAAAATTTGTCACTAAACATGATTATGGATCAAATAAGAAATTATACTAATGCTAGGATGTTTCCAATGTACAATGCACCATATGGTCCGAATGCAGCTTCTCGGCAAGGAACGATGCATCTAAAGGGCTTGGATGTAATGTAAAATAAGCAAGGGTCTGCGTCGTATGGTTCGAATGCGGTGACAATCGAGATAGGGCCGTTGCACTTTCTAGAGAACTCATATGCAATAAAAAAATAAGCAAGATTTTTTAGGTTGTAAGTTGGATACCAAGAGAGGAAATAGTACGCAAGTATGAGTATTAGACTAGGAATATAGAACACTGTAACTCCAACGGGGAGGAAAATGGAGATTCGGGCATGATTATTAGGAAAAAAGTAAATATTTTGTGTTTGCAAGATACAAAGTGAATGTGTGAAAAAGCTAAGATGCTGAATAAGTCAGGATTTAAACTCTAGTACACAATATATAATAAAATGAAAAATAAAATTGGGTTACTATAGATGTCTCATTAAGAGACGAAGTAGTACGTGTTGTCAGAAAATGTGATAGAACTATAGCCCTTAAGTTAGTGCGAGAGAAAGAAGCAATCAATATTATTAACGTATATTCTCATCAAATTAGTTTAGAGGAGGCCCTAAAGCTTCAAATTTGGAAAAATTATAAAAACATAGTTCGTGAAATTCTAATATATAAGAAGATCTTTTAGAAAAAGATTTAAATTTAATTCTAGGTAAAGATAATAAGGATTACAATGAGCTATACGGTGGATTTGCTAAATAAATCAAAATCCAAGGCATTTGAAAATTTTCTTAAGTAGTTGGAATGAAAGAAGGTGAAAGAGATCTATACAAAATTGTTAGAGCGGAAAAAAAGACAAGAGATCTGACTCAAATTAAATGTATTAAAGGCAAAGATAGCACCATTCTAGTAAAATAAAGTGCATGAAATAATAGATGGAGAAGATACTTAGAAAAACTTTCTAATGAATTAGTGAAGATAAACTCGCATTTGGTGAGTTATGTAACTTTAAACAGAATAGAAACTTATTGTAGGAGCCTTCGATTGTTACAGCTAGAAGATGCTTTGAAAGAAATGAAAATAATAAAGCGATTGGACCCAATGTTATTCCAATTAAGACATGGAAATACCAAAGGATAGGAGGTATCATGTTTCTCTATATCTTTTTAACAAGATCATCAAGACAGATAAGATGTATGACCAATAAAGGAAAAGCACTTCAGTACCTTTGTATATAAACAAAGGATATATACATAGTTGACCAAATTGTAGTGAATTATATGAATGAGCCACGCAATAAAGTTCTAAAAACAGACTAGTGTATCTGAAAATTAATTTTGATTTATACCAAGAAGGTCACATGTGGAGGCTATTCATCTATTGAGATGATTAACAAAGAGATATCGAGAGAAGATTCAAGATTTCTATATGGTTTTCATTAAGTTGGAAAAGACATATAATAAAGTCTCACTAGAGATATAATGAAGAGTGATTGAAAGGAAATGTGTTATAGTACCATATATGCAAATTATTTAGGACATGTCTAAGGATGGGATGACAACCCTAATGGCACCAGGAGGATTAATACTAAAATTCTTTGTTGGAGTAGATTTACACCAATGATATGCATTAAGTCCATACTTATTTATGTTAGTTATAGATAATTTGACTTGACACATTCAAGACAAAATTCTGTAGAGCGTGCCATCCGCATATGACATTGCATTGAAAGATGAGATTAGTGAAGGAGTCAATGTTAGGCTGAAATTTTGGCAAGATACACTAGAGTAAAAAAGGCTTTAAATTGAGTCAAAAAAAGACAAAGTATATGAAATTTAATTTTAGCAACAAAAGAATGACCTTGGAACCTTATGTGAAACTTGTAGACCAAGACATTCTCCTGAGTGAGAATTTTATGTATTTAGGATCTGCACTACAGAAAGATAGAGAAGTTGGCAAGGATGTCAAGAAAGGATACATGCGGGATGACTAAAGTAGAGAAGCGCATCAGGTCTTTTTTGTGATAGAAAAATATCTTTAAATCCAGATAAATAATTATACACGGTAGTGAGACCCACACCATTGTGCTGGTTTGAATTTTGGACAGTCAATTATGAGCATAAATAAATAATGCGAGTGACAGAAATGAGAATGTTAAGATGGATGTGTGTACATACAGGGAAGGATAAAATAAAAAAATTAACAAATAAGGATATGGATTGCGGTGGGTTCTATAGATGAATGGATGAGGGAGTCATGGTTAAGATGGTATATGTATGTTCAAATGTATCCTGCAGATATACTTCTTAGGTGGTATGAGACAATTAATGAGGTTAATGTTAAATATGCAAGATGAAGACCAAAGAAGATATAAATAGAGACACAACAAGGAAGAATATGACTTATATGACAATAGGAGAACATATAGTTAGTGATGGAGAACAGTGGAGGCAGTTGATTTATGCAGCCGATGTGATGTAGAGCGTATAAAATAAGGAAAATTATATATAGTTAAACCGGAATTACAATTGAGATGATATAACATTTGGCATATTCTAAGTGTGCATATTATGTATTAGGTATTGAGGGATATACAAGGAGGGCATGATTTAAGCTACAACTAAAAGAAAAAATAATAAATAAATTAAACAAAACGCAATATAAATGAATGATCCATATAGCCGACTATACATAATAAGAAAAAACGCTTGAGTGTTGTTGTTGAAGAACTTCTTTGACTGATAGGACATATTAATAGAAGTTGTGGAAGGTAGACTAACAAATTCTTCAGGTGCACTCGGCTTTCCTGCTCCTTTGTATTATGTACATTGGGCAGTGTTGGAATTTCATATGCGTAGAGCATAGAATACAGACGCGTGTGTTTAAAGCATTTAGGAACCACACATTGTAAAATATGGAAGCTTGTATTATAGAATAGAAGAGCATAATTTGAAGGCTGAACTGTAAAATTTTGCTCAAACTTCCTGAGTTTAAATGTACAAGTATTTGCCTTGTTATAAGGCTTGAAAGAGGTATCGATCAACAGCTTTCTAACGTCTATATTCTATTTACAATTGTTATTTTTTTTAATCCACTGAGCTAGTGGATGTATGTGATATAGACGTATACAATGTATTCGTACAAATAAATGTGCTCCTTTTTTCCTGTTTTTTCTGGGTAGTGGCATTGCTCTGTTCATCTCTTCAGTTCTGCCTTCGAGATTCTTTATTTTTCTAAGTTGTTTTAGCTCGGTAGTGATGTCTTTTTATTGCCGCTATCAATATCTGCTATGTTCTTATTGAGCTCAGCCAACTTGGTACACCTGCTTGTCCATTCCTTTACCTTCACCTCCTGTACTCATCTCGGCATCTCATCATTGCTATTCATATCTTTAGTGCCTTCACTTCATCACCTCGGCTTGGTGTTATTTCCTTCAGCTCAGCTACTTCATCACCTCGTCACTTCTCATTTAAGATCACCTCGGCATTTCTTATTTTTGGCTTCACCATCTCTTCTTTACTTCGGTTCCACATTCTTCACCATGGTGTTTTATCACATTACCTAGGCATTGTACCCTTTCAGCTTGGCACTTCATATCCTTGGCTTGAGCACTTTACTTTTGTCCTCATCTTGGCTTGGCACCTTGGTTCGGTACTTCTTTTATCTCTGATCCTCACCTCGGTATGACACCTTGGCTTGGCACTCTTTTACTTCTCTCCACTTCAGTTAGACACCTCACCTCGGTATGACACCTCGGCTAGTCATTTTGCTTATTTCTACAAAATTATCCTTAAAGAGGCAGCTCTCAGGGTCCACATGTAAAAGTGTTTTACTTCTAGATGTCTAGTAAATTATTGCGCCTCAAAGCATTTCAGAACGAAGAAATTAGCACAATATGTAGAATTGGAAGGAGGGATAGTGGAGATTCGCACAGAGAGCATCGACTTTTACTGTTATAGAGAAAGTTTGAAAACGTAGATGTTTTAGTGTTTGTGTTCATGAATACATCTGGGTGGTTCATGTTATAATAGTTTGTAAAGGCAATGGAATGAAGAATGGATGTTTGATATCTAATATGAAGGTAAAATGGTGTTGGAATAAGCAAGAATAGCTTGACTCATGACTTGGATCGATCCATGTATCAAATGGATATATCTATGTGGCTAGAAAATGAAGTTGAGTATTCTGCCTGACATAGATCGATGACATCGATCGATCGATGTCACATCGATCGATCGATGTGTCCTGAGTGCAGAGTTCGATGTTGGACTGAGGACATCGATCGATCACATCGATCGATCGATGTCCTGACAGGCGTGACTTTTCATGAAAATTCATATCTTTTGCACCAAAAGACATGCCCAATCGCCATGCAACCTCCATCAACGACTTCTTGGAGTTTGAGAGTCTATAAATAGGCTGTTATAACCCATTAGAAGTTTGATCTTGCATTCTATATTGTTCAAGCATTCCATTTCCTTCTTTCTATACTAATACACTCTTGCTCAAGAAAGTTCATAGTTTCTCAATCCTATTTGCTGAGGATTAGAGATTGTTGGTTGTTGTATCCTAGGAGGAAGTTTGCCAATAACCCTGCAGCATCAAGTGGGGGCAAATATTCCTTACGGAAAGTGTATATACACGCCTCAAGTCAAGGTTCTTTGTTATTGTTCTCTTGTTCGTTGTCTTGTTTTTCCTGCAATTTCATAACAATCGTAAGGAATATTTAAGATGGATTCAAAGACATTCTTGAATCAAGAGAGCATGAAGTTGGACCGATTCGATGGTACCAACTACTTAAGAAGGAAGGACAAGATGTTGTTCCTTCTGACGGCGCTGCAGATTGGGTATTGTCTCGACCCAACTCTGAAGGATCTGCCAACTCCAAAAGAAGAGGACTCCGAGGAGGTCAAGGCTGCTTGGAGGAAGAGACAGGAGGATAACATGCTTTGCTGATGGCATATCCTCAACAATTTGTCAGATCGTATCTACGATCTGTTCACAGCAACGTCATCACCGAAGGAGATATGGAACGCCTTGGAGTTCAAGTACAACAATAAAAAACAAGGCGCGGACAAATTCCAGGTGATGAGGTATTTTGATTTTAAAATGGTTGAAAATTTGTCAATCATGGACCAAGTGCACGAGTTGCAGGTCATTGTGTCCAAACTGAAAGAGTTGGGTGTAGAAGTTTCTGAGGCATTACAAGTAGGTGGGATCATTGCTAAGCTTCCTCCTAGTTGGAATGACTACAGGAAGAAATTACTGCACTCAACCGAATCCTTTTCCCTTGAACAACTTCAAAAGCATCTGCGAATTGAAGAAGAGACAAGGAGTCTTGTAAAGAGACATGTCTCTGACGATGCACCTAGAGTGCATTATGTCAAAGGGAAACCAGGGAGTTCGGTTGGAAACAAAAGAAAGAACTCCGATGTATCTGAATCCATTGACAAGACAGAATCCAAGAAAGGCAAGAGATGCTATAATTATGGCAAGGAAGGACACTTGAAGAAGGACTGTTGGTTTCGAAAGAAACAAAAACAGGGCGGTAATTCTCAGAATGTCAACAATGCGAATATGGTAGACATTGGAACCGATCAACTGGTTTCAATGGTCTCCGGATTGCATGTTGGCATGGTAACAGAACTTCATATGGCTACGAACGAAATCACAAGAGATTGGTGGTTCGATTCGGGTGCAACAGTGCATGTATGCAACAACAAGGATCTATTCAAGACCTACTATGTTGTGGATGATAGCCAGCAGGTTCTGATGGGAAATCGCAGTGCCACAAGAGTCTTGGGTAAAGGTAGTATAGAATTGGACTTTACTTCTGGAAAGAAGTTGTTATTAGTCAATGTACTACATGTACCCGAGATTTCTAAGAATCTTGTCTCTGCTAGTCTTGTCTGTAAGAGTGGATTCAAGATTGTAATGGAGGAGGACAAAATTATATTGTCCAAGAATGGAATCTTTGTCGGCAAGGGTTATGCTTGCGACGGGATGTTTAAACTAAGTATTAATAAGAATTCCGCGGATTCTGTTTACTCTGTTGATTCTTCTTTTTCATTGTGGCATGATAGACTTGCACATGTTAGTAATACTATTATTAAGTTCATGTCTAAGCATGCCGTAATTTCTTGTAAAGATGAAAATGAAAGAACATGTGAAGTATGCATACAAGCAAAGATGACAAAGAAGCCGTTTCCGAAAGTAGAACAGAAAACTGAACTCTTAGAACTTGTGCATTCAGATATTTGCGAATTGAATGGAGTTTTAACCCGATGTGGCAATCGATATTTCATTACATTCATTGATGATGCCTTTAGATATACTTATGTATATTTACTAAGGCATAAAGATGAAGCCTTTGACATGTTCAAAGTCTATAAAATGGAAGTCGAAAATCAATCGGGATTGAAAATCAAAGTTCTAAGGAGTGATCGTGGTGGTGAATGCTTTCCTCTTGAGTTTAATCAATTCTGTGAGGAGAATGGTATCATACACCAGAAAAGTGCTCCATACACTCCCCAACAGAATGGTTTGGCTGAAAGAAAGAATAGAAGTTTAGTTGACATGCTAAATGCAATGTTAATAAAATCTGGTTTGCCAAAGAATTTGTGGGGAGAAGCTTTGTTAACGGCTTGTCATATTCATAATAGAATTCCTTCTAAAAAGTTTAAGGTTTCTCCATACGAATTATGGAAGAAACGAAAACCAAATCTAAGTTATCTTAGAGTTTGGGGTTGTCTAGCCTATTATAGAGTTCCGGATCCAAAGAGGACTAAGTTGGGGCCAATAGCTCTTAAAGGTGTCTTTATTGGATATGCCGAAAACTCAAAAGCATATAGGATTCTAGATTTAGAATCCAATGTGGTTGTTGAATCTAGAGATGTTGAATTTCTTGAGAATAAGTTCTTGAGAACAGATTCAAATCAAAATTGAACAAGCGAGAATTTGAATGAACCTATTGTTGGAGATTTCTCCAATGATCCTTCTAGTATTGATGAACAAAATCAAGATTCTCCAACTGAGGTTAGGAGAAGTCAACGTGCTAGAAAGAAAAAGTATTTACATCCGGACTTCATTTCTTCACAATCTATTACTTTCTTAGTTGAAGGTAATAGGACAAAGGTGTTTAATCAAACACCTATTGTACTAAGCGTTGAAGATGATCCAAAATCCTATAAAGAGGCGATGCAATCGAGAGATGCATCATTTTGGAAGGAAGCTATTGATGATGAGATGAATTCGTTATTGTCTAACAATACGTGGATTCTCGCTGATTTGCCTCCAAGTTCCAAAGCTATTGAATGTAAATGGGTATTTCAAAGGAAATACAATACGAATGGTTCTCTTCAAACTTTCAAGGCTAGATTAGTAGCCAAAGGATTTAGACAACGAGAAGGGATAGACTATTTTGACACATATGCTCCTGTAGCAAGAATAACATCCATTAGAGTGTTGATGGCATTAGCATCCATTAATAACTTGGTTATTCATCAAATGGATATTAAGACTGCATTTCTCAATGGTGATTTAGACGAACAGGTCTATATGGAACAACCGGAAGGTTTTGTACTTCTAGGGAATGAGCACAAAGTGTGCAAATTGATAAGGTCATTGTATGGATTGAAACAAGCACCGAAACAATGGCATGAAAAGTTTGACACTACCATTTTGAAGGATGGTTTCCGACATAATGGTACAGATAAGTGCGTATATTCCAAGTTTACAGACAAATATGGTGTCATTATTTGTTTGTACGTGGATGATATGCTTATTATCGTACTAATATGGAAGGAGTTAATGAGACTAAGAAGTATTTAACTTCACAATTCCAAATGAAAGATTTGGGTGAGGTAGATACTATCTTAGGAATAAAGGTGTCCAAACATAGTGGGGGTTTTGCTCTTTGTCAGTCTCATTACATAAACAAAGTGTTGAACAAGTTCAAACACTTGGAGATCAAAGAAGCAAACACACCTTTCGATGCTTCGTACAAATTGACTGGACATACCGGTAGAGCGGTAGCTCAATTGGAATATGCTAGTGCAATTGGTAGTTTAATGTATGTTATGTATTGCACTAGACCGGATATTGCTTTTGCGGTGTGTAAATTATCAAGGTATACTAGTAATCCTAGTATAGATCATTAGAAGGCAATCGGGAGAGTATTTGGGTACTTGGAAAAAACTATGGCTTATGGATTGTTCTATAGTAATTTTCCAGCCATGTTAGAAGGTTATACTGATGCTAGTTGGATAACTAATGTTGGTGATGACAAATTTACGACGGGTTGGATATTTACATTGGGTGGTGGTGCTGTTTCTTGGGCTTCAAAGAAACAGACATGCATAACTCATTCTACAATGGAATCCGAATTCATAGCATTGGGTTCTGCAGGTAAAGAAGCGGAATGGCTGAGAAATCTATTGTTGGATATAGAGTTGTGGCCACAACCGATGTCAGCCATTTCTTTACACTGTGATAGCCAAGCAACGATGTCTAGAGCTTATAGTAAAATCTATAATGGGAAATCTAGACATGTCAGCCTTAGGCATGATTATGTAAGGCAATTAATTACTGATGGTGTAATAGCCATTGCATACGTCAGATCCTGCAATAACCTGGCGGATCCGTTGACAAAGAGTCTATCAAGAGACTTGGTACAGAGTACATGTTTAGGGATGGGATTGAGACGTATGGGATAAGTTCACTTGTGATAGAAACCCGACCTTGTCTAGCATACCTCTAGCCAAAGGTTCAATGGGTAACAACAAGTCACGAAGTGAGGTATTAAAGCACTACGATTGATCTTTAAAGAATCAAGCCGCATGATATTGATCTTTAAGGAATTGAAATGATAGTGTTAAGGAGGGTGAGTGTTTCATAGCACTCTTAATGAAGGATTAAGAGGAAACATCTTAATATTCACCTATATGAACATGGGAAGTGGTGCCGCTTCGACAAGCAATGATCTTGAAATATTCATGAATACTAGGGGTAGCACAAGGCCATAAAGTGCGGTTTAAATGGACTTCGGTTGAGAGTGTGGTTTCGTGTGTATAATGTTTCCGGTTCTAACATATAGGAATCTGATTCAAGGCTTTTTAGGTATCATGATTTCGTTAGAACTTTGAGATGTTATACTAATAAGAGGTTCAAATCGAAAGATACTTCTTAAATGCATGAAATGTCATAAGTTGCTTTACAAACTAAGTGGGGGATTGTTATAATAGTTTGTAAAGGCAATGGAATGAAGAATGGATGTTTGAGATCTAAGATGAAGGTAAAATGGCGTTGGAATAAGAAAGAATAGCTTGACTCATGACTTGGATCGATCCATGTATCAAATGGATAGATCCATGTGGCTAGAAAATGAAGTTGAGTATTCTGCCTGACATAGATCGATGACATCGATCGATCGATGTGTCCTGGATGCAGAGATCGATGTCTGACTGGGGACATCGATCGATGACATCGATCGATCGATGTGTCCTGAGTGCAGAGTTTGATGTTGGACTGAGAACATCGATCGATCACATCGATCGATCGATGTCTTGACAGGCGTGACTTTTCATGAAAATTCACATCTTTTGCACCAAGAGACATGCCCAATCGCCATGCAACCTCCATCAACGACTTCTTGGAGTTTGAGAGCCTATAAATAGGCTGTTATAACCCATTAGAAGTTTGATCTTGCATTCTGTATTGTTCAAGCATTCCATTTCCTTCTTTCTATACTAATACACTCTTGCTCAAGAAAGTTCATAGTTTCTCAATCCTATTTGCTGAGGATTAGAGATTGTTGGCTGTTGTATCCTAGGAGGAAGTTTGCCAATAACCCTGCAGCATCAAGTGGGGGAAAATATTCCTTACGGAAAGTATGTATACACGCCTCAAGTCAAGGTTCTTTGTTATTGTTCTCTTGTTCGTTGTCTTGTTTTTCCTGCAATTTCATAACAGTTCAAGTATAGGCTCGTCGACAAATCAGAATGGCAGCCGATCCTCCTTTGGTAAAGACAGGCATGACATGTATATGCATGATAGTCTCCTTGACAATTATTCCAAACTGCAAATCTTTGCTTTTGCTTTTTTGATGGTACCCAAGCCCGAATCGCCGCGTCTTTACATGAGATAGATGACTATTACTTTCTTGTATAATGTCCGCACCTTCGTGTCGGATATGCCAATGTAAAACACATGGAAAAGCATATTCTTGGAGTAATTCCTCTAGGACACTACCCTTTATCTTCTGAGCTCTTCAGGCAAAATAAGGTCAACTTTAATCGTAAATGTAAATCGGAGTAAAATTTATTTGACCTAATGATACAAAATTTACCAAACTTAGCATGTAAATTATACACCAGTTCTTAGTATAACTTAAATACACAAGTTTCACATCCAAGAAATAAAAAAAAAAAGATATCATATGGGAAATGAATATTTGGGTTGACTAGATGAAGACAAAGACGTGGAACTAAATTCGATTCCCAGCTTCATTATGTTGGTGCATTCCTAAAGACGAAAATATGACTCTAACTTGAATGACAAAAGTAAGATTTGGAATAAGAATTGCGCCAACCATCAAAACGAAAATGAACGTGTTGTTCCTTTGGATTGATAGTTCTTCGTAGGACTTCATTGAATTGCGTTATCGAGTTGCTGCATGAACGAATATATGCATCAGTGGCATATACCAAGTTTTATTCTAACCGCAATAAATATGCATACGATATTGCACGCAATGACCTCCTCAGATCGCCTCAATGTCCACATACTCACATTATATCTTTTACTATCACGTTATATGGATTTTGGAATATCTTCCCACCTACGTTCATGGCAAATTTTATGATAGTATATTAGCATGACACTCATTAGAATAATTGGAATTTTCGTGACAAATGTGCAAAAACAGGAGGACCATCATAATTATCATATTTTTTTGTTAGTTCACCGGTAACTATTATGATTATTCAATCATTTTCTTGAACTTGTGAATGTACGAAGCAGGTGTTGAAGACCCAACAGTGTGTCAGGGCAGTAGCATGCCAAGGGCAGTATGCTAGGGCAGCAGCGTGCCAAGGACCAACATTGTGTCAAGGCAGGAGCGTACCAAGGGCCAGCAGTGTGCTAAGGCAGGAGTGTGCCAAGGGCCAACAGCTTGCCAAGGCAGGAGTGTGCCAAGAGCCAACAGCGTGCCAAGATAGGAGCATGCCAAGAGCCAACAGCGTGCCAAGTTGGTAACGTGCCAGAAGACAACACACGTGCCAAGTGTGTTGACGAAGGAAGGAGTAATGAGTCAGTGGCAGTTATGAAGAGTAAGGAACACGTGATCATTAACAATGAGGTGATGGACAAAGCGCGTCAGAAAGTTGCAATGGTGCAGCTTGGGGGAGTTATCGTCGAAGCTCAGCTGAGGAAGGAGTGAGGCGGTTATGTGAATGATTAGTCAAGAATGTCCTTATGAATAAGATGTTAGATAGGTGTAGCAGAGGTCCTTTCTTGTAAAATTGTATGTGGCAGTTATTTCTGTTGTATATATGAACGATGTAGTTGATTGAATGAAGTATGAAGAAAGAGTTGTCTTCCTGCAACCATTCGGTTTTTCTTTCTGAGCTCTGTATCTGTTTTTCTTTAGCAACTCTCATTGTTTCGTGTTCTTTGGCAAATGATGTGTGTTATTAAATTGATCATTTGCAAATTTAACATGGTATCAGAGCCATGCTCTATTTGATTTCATACGATCAATGAATTCATTTCAATTATTTCGAATTCGTATCCTTCTTCTTAACAATTTTCTCTTGATTGATTGAATTCGTATCTTTCTTCTTCACAATTTTCTCTTTATTGATTGAGTGATGTCTACATCCAATAATCAAGTTGATCCTACGGAGGATCCTTTGTATGTTCATCCAAGTGATAGTCTATCACTTGTGTTAGCGCAACCACTGTTGGACTCGCATAATTAAAACAGTTGGTTCAGGAATATCATGCGTGCACTGGAATCTAAGAATAAGACAAGTTTCTTGGATGGATCGGTGGTGAAACCAGCAGAAGGTGATCGTAAGTATTCTGCTTGGATCAAGGCACACAATATGATAGTTTCTTGGCTTATTAATTTTGTTGTACCCCCTATTGCTCAAAGTGTTATGTGGATTGATGATGCCGTTGATATCTAGAAGGATCTTAGGCTGATGTATGGTAATATAGATGCATTTAGACTCTCAGACTTGTAGGAAGAATTTTATGGAATCAAACTAGACAATTTGTCAATAACTGAGCATTACACAAAATTAAAGGTGGTTTGGGAAGAGTTGACAGTGCTGATGCCCACTCCAAACTGTAAATGTGGTAGATGTACAGGTAACATTTCAAGTCAGATCACAAAATTTGTTGAGAATGATTTTGTAATCAAATTTCTAAAAGGGTTAAATTGTGAATTTGAGCATGTTAAATCTCAAGTTCTATTGATGTCACCACTGCCAGACATTAATAGTACTTTTGCCATGTCTGTTAAATTTGAAAGGAAGATAACGTACTCAGGAAATTAGGCCAGTTTCAGTAACAACCCCTCCAGTGTGATGAATGTGAATGTACCTCGTTTTGGAAATCAGGGCAACAATTTTAACAATCCCAAGTTCCAAGGAAGTTCTAAGCCCAAGGGAGAATATAAGAAGAGAGGTGTGAATCCTCAGAGATACGGTGTAGATAGCAACAGACGTCCCATATGTACATATTGTGGGTTGGTAGGACACACTATGGAGAAGTGTTATAAAAAGCATGGCTATCTATCTGGATTTAAGCCAAAACCACAACTCAATTGTGTTGGTGCAGATGAGGGAATGGAGCACCAGAGATAGCTGACATATGGTGATCAACACTCAGCAGTGCAGCAATCTCAGATGGCTCAAGATCAAGGAGCATCATCTCAGAGCCAACCCATTATCACTCAAGAGTCGTACTCCCAGTTGATGAATATGTTGCAGGAGCACCAGAGCAGGGTTTCTCAGAAGAGTGTAGGAGGTTCATTCAATGAGACCATTGAAAGGAGTCATGCTGTGATTTCAGCAATGCAACAAGGCACCAAAGGTAATGATGCAGTTAAAGTATCACATAATTATGTTTCAACATGGGTGATAGACGCAGGTACCACTGATCATGTTTGTTGTAGCTTTTCCCTCTTCGATTCTTATATTCCTGTGAGTAGCCTGAGAGTAAGATTACCAAACAATTCCTTTGTGGATGTCACACACACTGGTAGAATCATTTTATCAACTTCTTTGATTCTCACTAATGTATTATTGATTCCATCCTTTTCATGTAATCTCTTATCCCTCAACAAAATCACCAAGAAAAGTAACATTTCTTTTTGGTTTCATTCTGATTCCTGTATGATATTTGATCAGAGAACCATGATGACGATTGGTTCAGCTAAATTCAATAAAAGACTGTATCAAATTCTTGGCTTTGGAGTGCAAGCCTTTGTAGAAAAAGAGTGTAGCAGACCGTATGTGGGTAACAACATTTTTTCTTCTACCTCAACAGCTGAACCAGATGACCTATGCTTTCTATGGCATGCAAGATTGGGGCATATGTCCAATGGCAGGATAAAAGAAATACATAAAGCAAATCCTTCGGTCCCCTATTCAGATGCAAAAGCACCCTGTTCCATTTGTCCTTTGACCAAACAGAAAAGAAAGCCATTTCCTGTTTCTTCTTCATTTCTCAATCTATTTTCTCTTTAATTCATACTAATATCTGGGGACTCTATAGGCATTCCACAATGTTTCATCAGTGTTACTTTCTAACAATTGTGGATGATTACAGTAGGTTTTGTTGGGTGTACTTGATGAAAAACAAAACTGAAGTGAGGAATATAATTCAGAGTTTTTGTGCATATGTGTCTGTGCAATTCAACTCCAGTGTGAAAGTTATCAGAAGTGATAATGGATTGGAATTTAAGATGAATGGATTTATGCTTCTAAAGGTATAATCTATCAAACCAATTGTGTATATACTCCCCAACAAAATAGCATAATTGAAAGGAAACAACAACACTTGTTGAACGTGGCTACAACATTAAGATTCCATGTTGAATTACATATACAGTACTGAGGATTTTGTATTTAACACGCTGCATATTTGATCAATAATACTCCCTCTCCAGTTATCTCTCAAAAAACTCCATATGAAATGCTTTACAATAAAACCCATCATATCAGCACCTTAATGTTTTCGGTTGTCTTGCCTACTCTACAGATACTAGACCTAATAGAGGAAAGTTTGATCCTAGGGCCAGAAAGTGTGTGTTTCTTGGCATATCACATACCACCAAGGGATATGTACTTCAAGGTCTTGAGTCCAAAGACATCATAATATCTAGAGATGTACACTTTGAAGAAAGGGTCTTTCCTATGTCAACCTCAAATACTACACTTTCTCCGCAAACTGTCGGGCATATTCCTGAGTCTGAACCTAACAATAATCCAGCCATGTTCAGTCCTGAACCTTTGACTCCTGATCATGTACAACCATCATCCACATCCAATGATCTTCCTTCTTCACCTGGCATAATACAAAGAAATCCTACTCAACAATCACCCTCAAATTCATCCAATCGTATTACTGAGACATTGCCAGTAGATTTGTCAAAAACTGATGAGCACACCATTACTGGCATTGACATCTGCTTGCCACTTACTTGTCCTTCTAGACCCATTCGAGAAAAACGTGTTCCAGCCTATCTGAGGCATTATTGTTGCAACTATTTGACTATCCTTGTGCACAATTCCACTCATTCAAAAAAAGTGGCACACATCATCTTCACAAAGTCTTCTCCCTTGATCATCTGGCACCTAAGTATAGATCTTATGTTTTAAATACTAATGTGTTTACTGAACCTAAGTCTTACTCAGAGGCATCCAGTTCCATTGATTAGCAGCAAGCTATGCAGGTGGAGCTTAAAGCCTTAGAGGAAAATGATACATGGACCTTAGTCCCTTCGCCTGACGGTAAACAACCTATTGGTTGTGGATGGGTTTATAAGATCAAATACAAGAAAGATGGTACCGTGGACAGATATAAGGCCAGATTGGTGGCTAAGGGGTATACTCAACAATATGGGCTTGATTATCAGGACACATTTGCACCTGTAGCCAAGATGACCACTGTAAGATGTGTGCTAGCACTTGCAGCTAGTAAAGGGTGGTATTTACAGCAATTAGATGTAAATAATGCCTTCCTTAATGGAGACCTCTATGAAGAGATATACATGAGTCCACCCCTAGGACTGGAACTGCCTAGTAAGAATCTGGTTTGTAGGTTACAAAAGTCATTGTATGGGCTCAAACAGGCAAGCAGGGAATGGAACTTTAAGTTGACAAAATATTTGATTTCAGTTAGTTTTGTTCAGCCTAAGACAGACTACACCTTGTTTTTGAAATCAATACCTGATTATCTCTTGATATTGTTGGTTTATGTGGATGAAATAATTTTGGCTTGTTCTACTATGGATCCAATTCAACGAATTAAATCTCAGTTGCATGATACCTTTAAGATCAAAGAGCTTGGTGACATTAGATACTTCCTCGGGATTGAAGTAGCTAGGTCACAGGGGGTTAATGCTGAACCAAAGAAAGTATACGTTGGAATTACTTGAACATACAGGTTTTTTGGGAGCCAAGCCTGTAAGAACACCTATGGAGACCAACCTGAAGTTAGCACATAATGATTCAGAGTTGATCAATGATGTATCATCTTACAGGAGTCTAGTATGGAAACTGATTTATTTGACAATCACCAGACTAGATATCTCATTTCCAGTCCAACAGTTGAGTCAATTTATTGATTTTCCCACGGTTAACCACTTGAAGGCTGCACATAGACTGCTCAGGTATTTGAAGGGGAGTGTGGGACAAGGGCTTTTATATCCCAGGAACACCAGTTTGAAGTTGAAGGCATATGTGGATTCAGACTAGGCTGGGTGTTCAGGGACTAGGAGGTCCACTAAAGGTTTTTGTGTGTTTCTGGGAGATTCATTGGTGTCTTGGAAGGCAAAGAAACAGACCACAGTCTCCAAGTCTTCAGCTGAAGCAGAATATAGAGCAATGGCAAGCTTGGTATGCAAGGTCCAGTGGTTGTTTTACTTAGCCGATGATTTGAAGTTGGGAGAACAGAGACCAATGGAAGTTTTCTATGATAGTAAGAGTGCTATACATATAATCCTATGTTCCATGAAAGGACTAAACATATTGAAATAGATTGTCACATCACTAGGGACAAGGTGCAGGAGGGAACAATCAAGTTGATGCCTGTGTATATAGACATGCAACTCGTAGATATGCTTACTAAGGTCATGGATTACATGAGACAAGTGGAGTTTTTGAATGCATCGGGAGTGATTAATATTTACTCAAAACATAGCTTGAGAGGGTGTGTTAAAGGCCCAACAGTGTGTCAGGGTAGTAGCATGCCAAGGGCAGTATGCCAAGACAGCAGCATGCCAAGGACCAACAGCGTGCCAAGGCAGGAGCGTGCCAAGGGCCAGCAGTGTGCCAAGATAGAAGTATGCCAAGGGCCAACAGTGTGCCAAGGCAGGAGTGTGCCAAGGGCCAACAGTGTGCCAAGTTGGCAACGTGCCAAAAGACAACACACGTGCCAAGTGTGTTGACGAAGGAAGAAGGAGTAATGAGTCAGTGTCAGTTATGAAGAGTGAAGAACACATGATCATTAACAATGAGGTGATGGACAAAGCGCGTCAGGAAGTTACAATGGTGCAGCTTGGGGGAGTTACCGTCAAAGCTCAGCTGAGGAAGGAGTGAGGCGGTTATGTGAATGATTAGTCAAGAATGTCCTTATGAATAAGATGTTAGTTAGGTGTAGCAGAGGTCCTTTCTTGTAAAATTGTATGTGGCGGTTATTTCTGTTGTATATATGAACGATGTAGTTGATTGAATGAAGTATGAAGAAAGAGTTGTCTTCCTGCAACCATTCGGTTTTTCTTTCTGAGCTTTGCATCTGTTTTACTTTAGCAACTCTCATTGTTTCGTGTTCTTTTGCAAATGATGTGTGTTATTAGATTGATCATTTGCAAATGTAACAGCAGGACATCTGTCCCTATTGATTATATCATTAGATTATGTGTAACTATTATGGTTTATTGATTGACCATCACAAAATTTGTATGAGTTCATTAACAATTTCTTGTGGAATATATATACATGCACACATACATAAATTCATACATACATACATACATACATACATACATACATATATACGTACGTACATATACACACACACACACACACACACATATGGAGTTCTCGGTGCACTAGGTTCCTGCGTTTGCGCAGGGCCTGGAGAGGGGCTTGCGATCTGATGTACGCAGCTATACCCTACACTTTGTGTAAGAGTTTGTTTCTGTAGCTCGAACCCATGACCTCAAGGTCATAAAGCAACAACCTTACATGTGACCGTGGCTTACACACACAAATAAATAAATGGATCTTTCTGGAAAAGACATGAATATTTTGGGTCCCAGTTTTTTTCTATACAATTGTCAGAATAAGGATTTATTTCCAGCATATACCGTTTGCATGAAATAAATTAACCAGACTTTTTCTTGTCACATAAAGTCATAATTCTAACTTTTTTCCTGGGAATATTGCAGCGTGCTTAATGTGTCGAAATTCTCACAACTAGCAAGTTAATACAGTAATTAACACACAAACACCATGAAAGCAAAATAGAATAACGCTGCAGAGGTTAAGAGAAGCAATTGAGAGGGAGAGAAAACTGATCATTCTTTGATAAAATGATTGAAGGAATCGAATAGCTGCAGCGGTGACAGCAATTATACATGGTTGAAGGAGGGAACAAGTGAAATTACTAAACAGTACATGTAACTAACTCAACTACTCTAATCAACTAAGGGTACAAATGTCTTTCTACTCCTTTTTAAACATTCCCGCCTAATGAACAGCTGCCTTCCTTTCTTCTCAGCTAATGCAGCTGGTACCACACCTTGCTGCCTTATGATCCCATCATCCCACGTGCTTCTTGCCCTCCAATTTCGATCATTTCAGCTCCACGTGGTATGTTTGACTGCTACACGTCAATCATATGCCTTCTGCCTTCTACATTTGCCTAATACACAAGTGTTTGTGAACAATATAAACATGCTCGACCAAATGCCAGCTGATCACTTCAGCTGCTTATCATCACCTTCTTTGACACCCCCCCCTCAAGCCAAGGTTGCTGTACATATTGTATACCCTAAAAGTCACAATCAAATTGCTTAATCTCTTCAAATCTAGTGCCTTTGTGAAAACATTTGTAACTTGCAACTCAGTTCTAACAGGCATCAGATTGATTACTCCTCCCTAAACCTTTTCTCGGACAATGTGGCAATCTATCTCTATGTGCTTCGTTCTTTCATAGAACACTGGGTTTTCAGCAATGTGCATAACACTCTTTTTATCACAGAACACCTCTACAGGTTCTTGATTGTCTATCTGCAAGTCTCTGGCTAAATATGGAAGCCATTGCACCTCACATCCCATCGTTTCCAAGGCACAACATTCAGCCTCTGCAGATGATTTTGACACTGTTGTCCGCTTCTTTGCTTTCCATGAAATTAGTGAGTCTCCTGGAAACATACATAAACCTGTAACATCCACCTTGACCCTGTACATCCAGCCCAATCAGAGTCTACAAAGTCCCTCAATTTAAGTTATATGTTAAAAGAGAACACAAGGCCTTGTCCTGCTGTCCCTTTGATATATCTCAACAACCTGTGTGCTACTTTTAAATGGCCTTGTGTAGGACAATCCAAGAATTGACTAAGCTGTTGCATTAGAAATGCAATGCCAGGTCTTGTCATAGTGAGGTAAATGAGCTTACCAATCAGGCACCTATAAGCAGACACGTCTGTTAGTAGTGGAATGAAAGCTTAGCATTGGTCTTCATAAGGGTCTTAGCTGGTTTGGAGCCCAAAAACCAATGTGTTCCAATAGTTCCAAAGCATATTTCCTTTGATTGATCACAAGCCCACCTGTGGCCTGGCTACTTCAATCCCTAAGAAGCGCCTAAGGTCACCAAGATCTTGATTTTAAATTCTGACTGAAGCTTAGACTTTAGTTGTTGTATAACAGGTAGATGAGATGAAGCCAGAATCATGTCATCTACATACACAAAAGTTAGGAGTAAATGAGTTTGAGTGGCCTTAAAGAAGAGGATGTAATCATTCTTAGACTGAGTTAAACCTTTAGACAAAAGAAAGGCAGTTAGTTTTGTATTCCCTCACGGCTGGCTTGTTTAAGCACATAGAGGGATTTTCGAGTTTGCAAACCAGGCCAGGATCATCTAAAACTATGCCAGGTGGAGGCATCATGTAAATTTCTTCATGCAAATCTCTATGGAGGAAAGCATTGCTGACATCTAATTGATGGAGGTGCCAACCCTTACTGGCTGCAAGAGCCAAAACCATTCTAACTGTTGTCATTTTCGCTACTGAAGAAAAATTTTCTTGATAGTCAATTCCATATTGTTGTGTATAGCCCTTGCCAACCAACCTGGCCTTGTACCTCTCCACAATCCCATCTGCCTGATAATTAATCTTATAAACCCATTTGCAACCAATAGGTTGCTTATCAGGTGGCAAAGTCCCCAACCTCCAAGTGTGATTAACCTCAAGTGCTGATATCTCTGGCTGCATAGCCTCCTGCCAATCTGAGGAACTAGATGACTCTATGTAATTGGCAGGTTTTGTATGTATACAAGAAGCTAAAACATATGCTTTATACCTAGGTACCAATGAGTTTAAAGAAAAAGATTGATTCAGGGTGTGTGGAGTACTGATGTGAGGGACAACATCATGTGAACATACTTGAGACTGGTTACACTAGTATTCTTGTAAGTAAGTGGGTGTCTTTCTTTGTCTAATGGGCTTGGCATCATCAGGGGACATAGGTAATGTAATATCAATAGAAGTGATAGGTATATAGTCTGGAGGAATGGAAGGAACAAAAGCAGATGAAGAAGATGGAGGTGAAGATGTAGAGGATATAGAAGTGGAGTTAAGAGATGGAGAGAGAAATATAGGTGGTGGAGAAGATGAGGGCTCAGGCAAAAGGGAGGTATTGAAATGAGTAGGTGGAGAGGAAGAAGCTGAGGAATTAGTTTCCAGGAGGGAATTGGGTTCGGGAGCTATCGGAACAACAAGAGAATAGGTAGATAATTGAGAAAAATACCCTGGTGGGTGAGGCAGACTGGTGGACACCTGAGCACAAGGATAAGACAGAAAAGGAAACAATATTCATCAAACTCTACATTTCTAGAAATAAGACATCCTCTGTGGATAGGTCTGGCAGGATGCCTTTTTTAGTATGAGACATGCCAAGGAATAAGCAGCTTTTAGATCTGGGGTCAAATTTTTCTTTGTTGTGTTGAGTGTTGAGTGCAAAAGCTAGACACCTGAGAGGTTTGCCAAATATTAGCTTAAAGGTGTTTTGTTAGCTATGCTTGGTTGAGGAGCAAGGTTAATCAAATAAACTGCATTTTGTATGCAGAAACCTCATAATTGTATAGATAAGTTAGCTTGGAATCTTAGGTCCCTCGCCACATTTAGAATATGTTGGTGCATTCTTTCAACTAGGACATTTTAATGAGGAGTATGAATGCAGTTGGTTTGATGCACAATGCCCTTGGCAGCATAGACAGAACTCATTTTAAACTCAAGACGATCATCCGTTCTTATGGTTTTCACATTCTTTTCAAAATGCACAGACACATATGTATAGAAGCTTTGCAATATATCTCTAGCTTCTGATTTAGCTTTCAACAAGTAGACCCAAGTATATCTACTGTAATCATCCACTATAGTAAGAAAGAAATGTTGATGATATATAGTAGTGTCTGTAAATACCCCATATGTCTACACGAAGTAAAGAGAAAAGAGATACAGAAGTAGAAAGTGAAACAGGAAAGGGACGCTTTTTCTGTCTAGCAAGGGGACAGATATGACAGGGAACAGAAACGGAGGGAATGTCAATAATGGGATCCATCTGATGGACTGCCTTTATTCTAGGGCTTGACATATGTCCAAGCCCTAAATGCCAGAGAGATTCTTTGGACTCTGAAGCACTGTGTGCAGCAGTGAACAAAGAACTGGTGGCAGAAGATTGCAGTTTGTCATTGCTTCTGCCTGGTTGTTTTGGTGAGCCATGGAGCTTGTATAATCCTTGAGTCACTTCAGCTAAACCAATCATCTTCATAGACTTCTGTTCATGAATGAAATAGTGATCAGAATGGAAAAGCACACTGTATAGCTTTTGTTTGAGAAGTTTGCTGAGTGAAAGCAATTGAAACAAAAAGAAGGGATATGGAACACATTGATGAGTTGGACAGAGGGATTGACAGTCACAGTCCCAACATGATGTACATCAACAAGAAGGTCATTAGGCAATTTAACTTGTAAAGAACTGACAGGTTGAAAAAAATCAAAGAGGCTAAGAGAGCACCAAACATGGTCACTGGCACCTGAGTCTAAAATCCATAAGTTCAAGTCTCTATTTACTAAATTACTTGTTGCCTTACTAGTGGCAGGTAGTTGCTGAGCTTACATTACAGCATGCAAAGCCTCCTCTCTTTCTTCTTGAACAGGTTTCTCTTTGTAAATCCTCTGTGAATGATCCTTAAGCATATTTATCAATTGTAGATACTGATCCTGTGTGAAAACAGCTGACATTTGGGGTGCAGTAGCTTGTTGTGGCATCACCTACTGGGTGCCTGCACTTTCTCCAAACTGACTTCTACCCTCATAGTGTGACTCATCATATATCACATAGTTTATTCGTGCCTTTGGCTTGTAACCTGGAGGGTTTTCGTGTTTTCTATAACACTTATCCACAGTGTGTCTTGAGAAACAACAATGAGTACATATAGGACATTTAACATTCTCAAACCTCTGTAAATAACCGCCATCTCCTATATAACTCCTTTGTGGCTAAACCAAGCAAACCTTGTCTCGTTCCTTGAAGTCTTGGGAAGCCAGAAGTCTGTCCAATGAAGGCTGAAGAAGCATCTCTCATATTCAACATAGGGGAAGGTTTGTTGACAAAAACATTTAGTCCATTAGAATATAAAACTTCTATCTCAAACTTAACAGCCATGGAAAATGTTGAGTTGATATCCGACAAAGGATTCAACAATACAACCTGTGACTTCACAGCTTCAAACACATTTGACAATCCTTTCAAGAATTTAATCACAAAGTCATCCTTTATATACTTATTAACCTGAGCAGTAATGTTGCTAGTACAACTATTGCAGGTACAAGAAGGCAGGGATTTCAAAACACATAATTCCTCCCAAACTACCTTGAGTTTAGTATAATAGTCAGTGACAGCAGAATTCTCTTGCATAATCAAATAAAAATCTTCTTGCAAATCTGAGAGCCTAAAGGCATTTGCATTACCGTATCTGAGTCTTATATCCTTCCTGATTTCAGCATCACTATCAATCCATATTATGCTTTGGGCAATTTGAGGACTTACTGAGTTGGTGATCCAAGAAGCCACCATATTGTTGGCCTTGATCCAAGTGGCATGCTTACGCTCACCTTCAACAGGTTTAGGAATCGTACCATCTGTGAAACCTGTCTTGTTCATTATTTCCAAGGCTTTATGAACAGTTTTACTCCAACTGTGATAATTTTGAGAAGTTAGAAGAAAAGGTGATGGACTATCACTTGGATGAATGTATAAAGGATCTCCATAGGACCTAGGGTGCCAAAATTGATGGAACCAGAGGCCATAATGGCAATACAAGCTAAAAGCGCTTAAGAAACACTTCTTAATGAGCACAAATCTCTGATACCATGTCGAAATTCTCACAACTAGCAAGCTAATATAGCAATTGACACACAAACACCATTAAAGCAAAAGAGGATAAAGCTGCAGAGGTCAAGTTAAGCAATTGAGAGGGAGAGAAAACTGATCATTCTTTGATAAAGTGACCAAATGAATCGAATAGTTGCAGCTGTTACAACAATTATACACGGTTGAAGGAGGGAACATGTGAAATTACTAAACAGTACATGTAACTAACTCAACTACTCTAATCAACTAAGGGTATAAATGTCTTTCTACTCCTTTTTAAACATTCCCGCATAATGAATTAGCTGCTTTCCTTTCTTCTCAGCTGATGCAGCTGGTACCACACCTTGTTGCATTATGATCCCATTGTCCCACGTGCTTCTTGCCCTCCGATTTTGTCCATTGCAGCTCCACGTGGTATGTTTGACGGCTCGACGTCAATCATCTGCCTTTTACCTTCTTCATTTGCCCATTATGTTGGTGTGTGTGACCAACATAAACTTGTTCGACCAAATACCAGCTGATCACTTCAGCTTCTTATCATCTTCTCCTTTGACATAATGTACAACCACATTCCCTTGTTCAGGCAAACAACCCACGTAGACTCTAAATGCAAGAAATGTGAAGTTAGCTGGGCATGCACCAATGCACCAAGTGACAATAGTCCAAAAAGAAACCTTAAGTCACACTTGAATACATCGACAATGTGTCTGAATAATCATCTCAGCCGTCCAATAACAAGATAAAATATTTAACACAAAGGTTGAAAATTGACATACATGCAACTTAAACATAATGTAAGTTTTTTAGCGTGACAAGTAAGATTTTGCCGAGCGAGATCTGTTCATTGGTGCCTAAGCGGGACCAAATTAAAGAATTCCTCAACAATCTAGCTTCCTTCTAGAAGGTAGATGCAGATGAAGCAAATGCCTAACAGACTTTTCTATCATGCACACTGTCTCTATCACATATTTTATTTTTTCAAGAGTATTCGATCATCTGCTAATCAATTAGCTGTTTGTAACTAGCAAAGACTCATCAGCTTCAATTCACAATACAACCGACACATTCTCCTCAAGTGCATCATGCACTGTTACTGTATAATATCCAACAGCTTCAACTATGTCAATCATAGAAATATGCTGTCAGAATTAGTCACATATTGCATAGCCTCGTGAGATTAAAACCTTGCAACATCCTTCTCATGCTGAACATCCTACTGAAGAATTCCATAAGCCATCACACTTGAAGGCTCAAGTGGGCCTGAACCAAAATATCCTTCATGTGCAAAAGGTCTCTCTTAACCAATCATTGTCTTAAATCTGCAGAAAACTTACGTGCATCTACCATGAATAAAGATGGTTTTCTATTATCTGTTGCTTTTTCAAGATTGTTGTTTCCATTTTCTGCCGCTATTTAATTCCTTTTCTTTTAGCTTTAGATTTATCTCATGGGTTTTGTCTCTGCATGATAGCGTTACTTTTCTTAAACCATCACCTCCCTGTACTTCTGAGCGTTTGGTTTATGCAGGCAATCAGATTTCTTATAACCAACACGGTGGCAATATGTGTGAAAATTGGTACAGAAAATCAAGAAAGGGAATCACCCTTAACAAGCACGCAAAACAGAAAAGAAAGTTCAATCAATTCAATGAAGAATTCCAGGAGAAAAAAGGAGGCCAAATTGGGAATTGCAGAATGCAATTTTTCCTCAAACAGTTTGTACAGTAACCGCCACTATTCAAATATAAAACAACTATGTGAAAAGACTAAAATGGCCCTAACTAACTCCTCCAACCCTTTATGTATTTTGCAGTAAAGTAGTCAATTCATGCCTTTTTAAACCTCCCGTGCTAACTGCATCTTCTTCCTCGCGTTGCCGCTGCAATCCGGTGTACTCCCTCCGGATTTCGCTGGCTACTCAATGCCAAGGCAACTTTGTGTTTGTTTGAGCTCACCACATGACATCTAAGCCCTTCAATTTTCAACTATACACTTTAATCCAATGGTTGTAATTCTAGCTCACATGGATCACACTCTTGATCCGTGACTTTAACATCTCCCTCCCCCTCAAGCTATGCTTGGGATATATGTTCTAAACCCCTAGCATTGATGCAATTTCTCCCAATCTCTTACTATCCAATGTCTTGGTAAAAAATCTGCTAATGAAAGTGTATTCGAACAGGCATCAGCTTCAGCACACCCTCCTGAACCTTGTCCCTTACAATATGACAATCAATCTCAATGTGCTTTGTCGTCTCATGAAAGATAGGATTCTCTGCAATGTAGATGGCATTCTTACAGTCACTAAACAACTCAATTGGCTTCTAATCAACCATATCCAAGTCTTTCATCAGATAAAGCAACCACTGCAGTTCACCAGCCACCATTGCTATAGCTTTATATTCAGTCTCAGCTGAGGACCTTGACATTGTGGACTGTTTCTTTGCCTTCCAAGACGCTAAGGCATCACCTAGGAACACACAATAGCCAGCGACTGGCCTTCTTATTTCAATGCACCTACCCTAGTCTACATCTACAAATCCTTTAAGCTTGAGGCCTCCTGTTCTTGGAAAGATCAGTCCTTGCCCAATGGTCCCCTTTAAGTACCTAAGCACTGTATCTGCTGCTCTAAGGTGCTTTTCTGTTGGGCAGTCCAAGAATTGACTTCGTTGCTGAACCACAAAGGCAATGTCAGACTTTGTAATAGTTAGGTAAATGAACTTCCCTATTATTCTTCTATATTGTGTCACATCTGGCTATAGGTTTGAATCATTGTGGGCTAAGGCTGTGCGTGTCTCTATGGGGCTTCTGGAAGGCCTTGCATTCAGAAATCATGCTTGCTTCAAAAGCTCTAGGGTGTACTTCCTCTCATTAATATAGATGCCCCCTCAGCCTTAACCACCTCAATGCCAAGAAAGAACTTAAGATCACCAAGGTCTTTAATATGGAACTCAGTATGCAAAGTTAGTTTGATGTCCTGAATGGCTGCTGCATTGATACATATGACAATGATATCATCTACATAAACCAACAGTATGAGCAAGAAAGAACCAATGGATTTAGTAAACAGGGTGTAATCACACCTGGACTGCGGAAAGCCTAGGCGAAGCAGAAAGACAGTAAGAATGACATTCCACTCTCTACCAGCATGTTTCAGCCCATAGAGTGAATTGTTCAACTTGAACACCATATCAGCTCTAGGAAGGACCAAACCTGGGGGTGGAGACATATAAATTTCCTCATGAAGATCTCCATAAAGGAAAGCATTATTCACATCTATCTGATGAATAAGCCATCTCTTTCTGGCTGCAAGTGCCAATACCATTCTAACTATTGTCATTTTAGCAACAAAGGGAAGCCTGATAATCAATCTCATATTGTATTATATAACCCTTAGCCACAAGCCTAGCTTTGTATCTCTCAACGGTCACATCTGGTTTATATTTAATCTTATACACCCATTTATAACCAATAGGTGTTTTGCCTCTAGGAAGTGACATGAGTTCCCAAGTCTGATTTCTCTCTAAGGCTGCTAATTCCTTGGTCATGACTGCTTGTCATTCAGATGAACTAACTGCCTCTGTATAAGTGTTATGTTATACTTGCTTACCAATACTTAATGCAAATGCTATGTACTTTGGAGCTAATAAATCATAAGAGAAGTATTTATGAAGGGAATGTGGAGAGGTATAGGTTTGTTTGGGAGAAACACTAGAAATAGTGGTTTGATTACAATGGTTGTCTTGCAAATAGGCTGGAGGCTGTTTGGCTCGCTGAGGCCTTGAGAATGCTGGCAAGGGATCATTTGCACTGGAAACATGTATGTCTTGTAGGAAATAGGCAGGTCAATAACTATACTGCTAGGCAGTAGTTGTGGTGTGATCATAGAAGTGTCATGAGTATGAGAAGTTAGGCTAAGAGTATATGCGGTGTCAGTAGATGTGTGATCAGCTGGGATGCTGGAAGGTACTAGAGAAGATGAAGAAGATGTATGAGGTATAGGTGATGTGCCTGTCATAGGTGGAGATGATGACATTGAGGATGCAGAATCACTATTATTTAAGGGATGAGAAGGAAAAGAAGGAAAAGTATATTGAGAAGTAGGAGATGAAATAGACGTTGTAGATGGAGATAAAGGGAATATACCGTCATGGAATGTGACATCCTTTGACACATAGACAGTTTTACTCTCAAGGTCCTGTAATATGAACCCCTTTGTGATATGTGAGAACCCTAAAAATACACTTCTTTTTGCTCTAGGGGCAAACTTATCTTTGTGAGGCTGAGTATCTGTACCAAAGGCTAAGCCCCCGAAGACTTTGAGATTATCATAAGTAGGCAGTGTTATATAAAAGCTCATAAGGCATTTTTTGATGTAAGATAGGGGAAGTAGTAAGATTAATAAGATATGCTGAACGCTAAACACAAAAGCCTCAATAGGGAGAAGGTAAATTGGTTTTAAATCTCTAGGCCCTTGCTCCTAATAAGATATGTTGGTGCTTTCTCTCAACTATGCCATTTTGTTCTGGAGTATGGATGCAACTTGTCTGACGCACAATACCAAGAGATGCATAAAAGAAAGGCATATTAAATTCTTGCGCATTATTTGTTCTAATGTTTTTACTTGTGCATTAAACTGAGCAGTAACAAAATAGCAGAAACTTTGAACAATGGATCTAGCTTCTTTTTTGATTTCATCAAATAAATCTAACATTATATGCTGTAATCATCAACCACGGTAAGAAAATATTGTTGTTTGTACATTGTGTGATATTTATAAGGTCCGATATGTCTTGTGTACAAGATCAAAAGGTGAAGCGGATACAGAATCGGAAATTGGAAAAGAGGATCTTTTTTGCTTAGCCAAGGGGCAAATGGTACATTGATGTAAACTATCTGAAACAATTATAGGAGGATAAGTTTTATAAATCTCTTTGATCCTTGATGCTGATATATGGCCAACTCTTGAATGCCACAACATGGATTCAGAGAGTTGAATGGACAAGGCTTTAGAGGATGAAAAATGAGGATGAGAAGAAAAAATAGCTGGAACTTTCAATGACCCTTGAAGATGGTCCAACCTTTGATAAACTTTAGATGAACCAATCATCTTCTTGGTCCTTAGATCCTGAATCAAACACATATTTGAACAGAAATAAATCTGAATGGTGTTGCACTGCGTTAGCTTACTCAAGGATAACAGGTTAAATGCAAATGTCGGGACATAAAACACATAAGTGAGTATCAGGTCACTAATTACTCTTATAGTACCAACATGGTAACAGGTGCAAGGGACTTATCAGGAAGCTTGACGAGATATTAGAGAAAGGATAGTAGAAATCAAAGAGATGTATACATGACCAGATATGATCACTAGCTCAAGAGTCCAAATTCCAAATGTTTAAGTTTTAGGAAGCAGTATTACCTGACAACTTACTAGGGTCAGCAGCCATCTATAGTGACATTACAGCATGGGAGGAACCAACACTATTTGCTACATCAGCAATATTCTTGCCTGTCTTGTCATTATGCACCTGCAAGATATTAACAATTTGTGCATTGCTCTGGAGTAAACACATGTGCTGATTAAGGCATGGCTGACCCCAACTCCTGCTCACAAGAACTATAACCTTCATAGGAGTTAAATTCCCCCTGACTAGTTGTCTCACCAAATGGATGTGCTCCTCCATCAACATTCACCATGTTCACCTATGCTCTAGGCCTGAACCCTAGTGGACACCCATGTTTTTTATAACACCTGTCTACTGTATGCCCAGACATGTTACAATGTGTGCAAAATAGGACTCTGGTGTTATTTTTGTTATATATTAAAGCCTCCTTCCTGACACCTCTACCTTTGATTCACACTTTCAATGCCTCGGGCTATATAACCATATGAATTAACCCTATGCCCGTAATTCACATTCATAACAACAGATGGGTTGTTACTGAATTTGTTCCGAGCGCCAGAATACAACAACTTCCTTTCAAGTTTGACTGTCATGGCAAATGCAGTCTTCAAATCAGAAAGAGGTGTTGTCAGTAGAATTTGAGACTTAACTGCTTCAAAATCTTCATTTAAGCCTTTTAAAAAGTTGATAACACAGTCATCCTCTATGAATTTGCTAATGGAGCTACTAAGATTACAGGTACATCTTCTGCACGTACACGTAGGTACTGACTTCAGTACTGACAGTTCTTCCCAAATTCCCTTCAGTTTGGTATAGTACTCCGTTACTATCATATTATTCTGTTTGACTCCATAAAACTCTTCTTGTAAATTAGACAAACGAATTGAATCTACATTACCATATCTAAACTTCAAATCAATCCATATATCAACACCATTACCTAATTAGATCACACTTTGAGCAATGCTAGGAATTAAATAATTGACTAACCATGAACCTACCATATTATTTGCTTTAATCCATGCATTGAACCTCCTCGCCTTCAGCAAGTCTTTCAATCAAACCATCTACCAATCCAACTTTGTTCTTGGATTCAAGTGCTCTCTTAAATGATCTACTCCAGCAATGGTAATTGTTGCCATCCATTAAAGGTTGAACCAAACCCATTGAAGGATTATCACTAGGATGAATGTAATATGGATCCTCAAAAGAATCAATAGCCATGGATTGTATATTCAAGCCAAAAAGGGAAGAGTTACTGCTAGAAGCCACGAACGATCCAAAATTCATTTACAATATTTGTGATACCATGTGAAAATTAATACAGAAAATCAAGAAAGGGAATCACCCTTACTAAGAACGCAAAACAAAAAATAAAGATCAATCAATTCAACAAAGAATTCCAGGAGAAAAGAGGAAGCCAAACCGGGAATTGCATAATGCAATTTTTAATCAAACAGTTTGTACAGTAACCGCCACTATTCAAACATAAAACAACTATGTGAAAAGACCAAAATGCCCCTAACTAACTCCTCCATCCCTTTATGTATTTTGGGGTAAAATAGTCAATTGACGCCTTTTTAAACCTCCCTCGCTAATTGCATCTTCTACCTCGCGTTGCCGCTGCAATCCGGTGTACTCCCTCCGGATTTCGCTGGCTACTCAATGCCAAGGCAACTTTGTGTTTGTTTGAGCTCACCACATGACATCTAAACCCTTCAATCTTCAACTGCACACTTTAACCCAATGGTTGTAATTCTAGCTCATACGGATCACACTCTTGATCCGTGACTTTACCAATATGAACAAAATTCAAGCAATTGTCATACTGAACCTCTTTTCAAAAGACTTCTGAGCTACGACCAAGGTCAACATCATTCTCATATTTTCCAATCCAGATGGGTTGGACAAGTGGCCTCGAGACATCCAATTACACATATATGAGAGCAAAACTAGGTCACATTAGCATCGGGTCCAACAAGTGTCAAGGGTTTGCCAACAACGTTTGTCAAATACAGGACAAATGCAAATTTGTCAAATAAATGAAGAGGCGGGTAGTTTAATTTCATACAGACCAGCACATAGAGAGATTTTTCGTTGCGGGTCAAAATTGGCATACCACTTCTTTTCGGCAAAAGGAACCTCACAGTTTTATTGGATACCTTGATATACGGTGGAGGAATTCCATGGTTATAACCCAAAGATAATTTTAATCTAAACAATTACAATAAATCATATACTAACGTATGTAAGCTTCACCCCTTGCATCACGCCACATAATATCCATTAGCTGATTTGGCACGTCTTCCTCTCCAAAGTACTGATGCCGTAAGAAAGTACAAGCCACATTCGTCAACCAAGTCAACTGTTTGATCAGCCTCCCTATAGGTATGTGCTATCAGAATATGCAAAATTTAACTAAAAACTTTTATCAGAATATGCAAAAACGCCAGTGGCACATCTTGTTTTTTAGCGTTTATACCAAGACCATATAATCAGTTTCTACCAAAAATATAAAAATATATCAAATATCGACATGCTTGCAGAGCCAACAATTCAACATGGAATGCTGCCTTCGCTCCGTGATAGGAAGAAAACGCCACCAATAAAGCAACCCGTCTCATCTCGAACCAACCTTCCACCTCAAAACCTCTGAGCCTGCTTATTGGCAACATCAACATTCAACTGTAACCTCCCAGGTAGTGGCCAACTCTGTCAAAATTAAACAAACAACCGAAAGAGGAAAAAGAGAAAAGTCAAACGAAGGTGAAAACAAGAAGAATGAACAATACAATAGGGAGAATTTCTTGCTCCAAAAATAACTGATGTTCACTAGTGAAGCTGCAACCCGTTTTATGCAACTGCTCCAAATGAATTACAGGCACGAAATTACAAGATTGTCCTTATTAACAAATCAATAAAAGTTAAAGTCCAAGGACAAAAGAAGTCATTTCGCTCCTGTTTTAAAACTCCAGCGTGTGCCTGTCTTCTTCATCCTCCTCTGCCACTTCAGTGATGCAGCACTTTTTGCGTCCTTGATCCAGCCTCCTAATCTCGTTAATACTCAATCCCAGCCTTTGATCATAACATCAATTGCACATACATGATTCATCCCGAGCTATTTTCCACAGATTGTGTTTGTTTGTTGCCATCTTCACTTCTGTCTGCAGTATTGTTGTGCTGATGAAGACTTCCTTCAACACCCCTCCTCAATCATGATTGAGCAAACATATTACAAACCCCCAAAGCCTCAGTCAGGATACTTAACCTATGTGAATCCACTGTCTTTGTAAAGACATAAGCAAGCTACATCTAAGCATTAATGGGTACAGGCATGATAATGCCTTCCTGATATTTATCTCTCACATTGTGGCAATCAATCTATATATGTTTAGTTCTCTCATGAAACACTGGATTCTCCAAAATATAAATGGCACCTCTGTTATCATAGAATAAATCAATTGTCTCACTATGCTCAGCCTTCAAATCCTTTAGCACATAGAGTATCCATTGCACTTCACAAGTTGTTGAGGCAAGAGCTTCATATTCAGCCTCTGATGAGATTTAAAGACTGTAGTCTATTTCTTAGCCTTCTAAGATATCAACGAATTTCCAAGTAACACGCAATATCCTGTCACTGACTTTCTGCTTTCTGAACAGCCTCCCTAGTGTGAGTCTGAAAAACCTGTGAGCTTCAAGTCACCTGCACCGGGATAGAAAAGTCCTTGCCCTGGTGTGTCTATTAGGTATCTTAACACTCTCTGTGCTGCCTTGAGGTGTAAACTAGTAGGAAAATCAAAAACTGACTGAGCTGTTGCATCGCATATGTAATATTAGGTCTGGTGATAGTCAGGTACAATAACTTCCCAATCATCCTTATGTAACCACACACGTCCTCTATCAGCTCTGAATCATTGTATGCCAATTTTAAGTTCTGCTCCATGGGGCTCTTGGTAGGCTTAAAAGTCAGGGTTCCAGTTTCTTGCAGTAACTCCAAGGTATACTTTCTTTGACACAAGACAATCCTCCCCTGAGACCTGGCAACTTCTAAGCCTGGGAAGTATTTGAAAGGCCCTAGGTCTTTTATCTGAAATAACTGATGCAACGTGTTCTTTAACTCTTGAATTTTAGAAAAAGAGTCACTGGCTAAAAGTATATCATCTACATAGACTAGGAGAACAAGGAAGTGCTTGAAGTTTCTCTGATGAACATAGTATAATCATGCTTAGATTGCCTATAGCCATTGGACAATAGAAATTTGGTAAGCTTCTCATTCTACTGTCTGTTGGCTTGTTTTAAACTATATAATGACTTGGTGAGCTTACAAATTGTATCAGGGGCAGGAGAAGGCACACCCTCAGGAAGGGTCATATAGATTTCCTGATGTAAATCTCCATGGAGAAAAGAATTGTTGACATCAAATTGATGGGGATGCCAATTTTTGAGAGAGGCTAATTCCAAGTAGTAGTCTGACAGTGGTCATTTTAACTACAGGAGAGAATGTATCACCATAATCAATACCAGCTTGCTGAGTGTACCCTTTAACAACCAACTTAGCCTTATAACGCTCAATGCTCCAATCAACCTGCATCTTGATCTTATATACTCATTTGCAGCCAATTGTTTTCTTACCTGCAGGTAACTAGACCAAGCTCCAAGTATTATTGGCCTCTAAGGTTTCTAGCTCAGTTTAAATGGCCTACTGCCAGTGAACTGACAGTGCTGCCTGGTGATAAGATGTAGGTTCTTGCTGCAAACTAATGGTAAGCACGTAATTTTTGTAATTTTGTGTCAACTGATGCAATGAGTAATGAGACTAAAGAGGATATCTAGGAGTAGCATCAAGCAAAGAAGCATATGATGTAAGCTGATTGCAGTGATAATCATGAAGATAGACAGGTGACTGCATTTGTCTGATTGGCCTTAATGAGGGTCCACGTTCTGAGACATGAGGAATGTTGGGGTCAGAAACAAGTTGCTGATCCTCTGGGTTAATAATAAGAGGGATGTCTAAAGTCTAGCCAGGGGATGCTGATGTGGTTGTGTTAGTAGGAGATGGTGGTAATGTTGGAGGTGATGGCTGAGAAGAAGAAATAGATGCAGAAAGATTGGGTGAGGAATATGTAGGATAATGACTGGTTCGTACAGCAGGTGGAAAAGATGGGAAGAGAGTAGGAGTGCTCAAGTCTGTTTGAGAAGATGATTTAGCGGGTGTGGAGTTTGAAATAGAAGCAGAAGGAAAATAATGTTCATCAAATTGAACATCTCTGGATATAAAAATGTCTTTAGTTTCAAGGTTCTGTAAGACGTAACCTTTTGTAGCAGAAGGGATGTCTAGGAACAGACATCTAATGGCCCCGGGAGTGAATTTATATTTCCCAAGCAATTGATTGTAAGCATATGCCAGGCAGCCAAACACCCTAAGGTGTTGATAAACAGGCTTAATTTGATACAAAAGCTCAAAAGATGTTTTATGATGGAGAACAGGAGTTGGTATGAGATTAATAAGGTATACAGCATATAAAATGGCAAAGCCTCAATAAGACATAGGCAGATGTGCCTGAAATTTCAAGGACAGTGCAACTGTAAGTATGTATTGATGCTTCCTTTCCATCGACCATTTTGTTGGGGTGTATATACACAGCCAGTCTGGTGGATCATGCCATGAATAAAATTCATGCATATTGAACTTGTGGCCATTATCTATTCTAAGGACTTTAATAGTTTTCTCAAATTGAGTGGCAACACGCTAACAAAAGTTTTGCAATAAAGTTCTGACTTCAGATTTTGACTTTAACAAGTAGACCCAAGTATATCTGCTGTAATCATCCACAATAGTAATGAACAATCTTTGGGCATACAATGTGGGGTGCCTATTTGGCCCCAAAATATCAACATGTACACGATCAAAAGGATTTTTAGACACTAAAATGGAAACTGGAAAGGGAAGCTTTTTAAATTTAGCTAAGGGACAAATAGAACAAGGGGTAGAGGTTCTTGTGTTGACACTGAAGCATCATATTTCTGTATTTCTTTTATTCTGGGTGCTAAGGCATGCCACAACCTGCAATGCCATAGTATACTAGATGTGTCAGAAGCCTTTGTATCAAGACAGACTGGCAGGGAATTCAAAACTGCAGTCCCTTGTAGATAGTATAAGCTAGGGGACATCTTAGCTCAACCAATCATCCTCTTAGACAATTGATCTGGAATCAAGCAAGTATCATAACAGAACTGAATGAGTAACATAGGATCATAAGTAAGCTTACTAAGAGACAAAAGATTGATGGCAAAAACTGAAACATGCAAAACATCTTTGAGAATTAAAGAGGAATTAACAACCACTATGCCAATGTGTGTTACTGCCACCGTCATTTTGGTAGGTAGTCTGATAGAAATGTGGTTAACAGGTTTGTAAGAAGAAAATACAGACAAATAAGACACAATGTGATGAGTTGCACTAGAATCCAAAATCCATGTGTTTAAAGCATTAGTAGGAGTGTTACCTGCCATCTTACTACCTTGAGCAGACATGATAGCACCCTGGGCAACGGATCATGTACCTCCTTTTGAACCATACTTATGCTTGCTCAACCACTTCAATAGTTTCTGATTCTGTTGAGGAGACAGCACAACTCTTTTCAACTTGAGTCATCTCAACTGAACACTCTTTTCAACTTGAGTCATCTCAGGTTCCACATCAACAACTTCTGTCATATTAATTCTAGGTTTGGAACTAGTAAAGCCAGAGGGATACCCATGCTTCTTATAATAGCTCTCAACGGTATGTCCCAACATACCATAGTGAGTGCACAGAAAGCATCTATTATCTCCAGTAGAGTACCTACCACTCCCTTTCTTGTATCCACCATACTGTTGCTTTTTACATATGTAGTAGCAACTAAACCTTCTGAATTTTCTACATCACTCAGCAAAGCAGCATTACCATCAAAAGGAACTACAGAAGAGTCAGACATAACTTTTCTTTCAAACTTCAAAGCCATAGAAAAAGCAGTGTTAGTATGAGGCAAATGTGTCATCACTAACACTTGGGATTTAACTGGATCAAAGTTGTCATTAAGGCCTTTAATAAACTTGATAACATAGTCACTCTCAACAAACTTCTTTATCTCTACAGTCACATTGCGTCTACAACCCCTATAGTTACAGACACGTATAGGTCTTAAAGCCATAAGCTCTTCCCAAACAACCTTTATCTTGGTAAAGTAATCGGTCACAGATAAGACATCTTGCTTAATGCAGTAAAAATTCTCTAGCAATTCAGAGAGTCTAAAAGGATCTGTAATGCTGTATCTCAGAGTTAAATCACTCCACATATCAACAGCACTATCATACCACATAATACTTTGCATAGTAGATTGAGAACCAGAATTCATTATCCAAGATTGTACCATAGAATTAACTTGCCTCCAGACAGGATATTGAGGATCAATCTCCAGCGGCTTTGGGATTGTACCATCAATAAAACCTATCTTGTTCTTCACCAACAACGCCATCCTAAAAGTACGACTCCAAGTGTGAAAATTATAAGCATTCAACGGAGGTTGGGCCAGCATAGTCGCAGGACTATCCCAAGGATGCAGATAGTAAGGATTCTGCTATGAATCCTCAGGATTTTGATTTTGACTTCCTCTTGTTCCAAACATCACATTCTACGATTGACTATCCACTGGTACACTTCGATCATTACTCGGCGAAGCCATTAAAAACAAAATTGAAAATAAAAACGATTCAAAAATTCAATCAGTATACTCTCACAAACAGATTAATCACAAGCACCAACCAACCTCTGATACCATGTCAAAATTAAACAAACAATCAAACGAGGAAAACGAGAGAAGTCGAACGAAGGTGAAAACAAGAAGAATGAACAATACAATGGGGAGAATTTCTTGCTCCAAAAATAACCGCTGTTCATGGGTGCAGCTGCAACCCGTTTTATGCAACTGCTCCAACTGAATTACAGGTACAAAATTACAAGATTGCCCTTATTAACAAAATAGTACAAGTTACAGTCTAAGGACAAAAATCATTTCACTCCTATTTTAAAACTCCCGCGTGTGCGTTTCTTCTTCAACCTCCTTCTCTGCCACTTCGCTGCTGCAACACTTTCTATGCCCATGATCCAGCCTCCTAATCTCGTTAATACTCAATCCCATCCTTTGATCATAACATCAATTGCACGTACAAGATTCATCCCAAGCTACTTTCTGCGGATTGTCTTTGTTTGCTGCCATCTTCACTTTTGTCTGCAGCATTGTTGTGCTGCTGAAGACTTGCTTCAACAAACACCATCTAATCACCATAGGCCTATGGTTTTGCCGAGCAACCAATTGCTACCCCCAATTTAGAGAAACATCAACATCTCTTTGACTCTAAATGGCGAACAACCACCCTAATCCTGAGAGGCTATGCAGGAATATTTTCGCCTGCTGAATAACACACCCGGAAGTTACTATATGTGCTTCATGTCGCACTCAATTCTGTGCCAACCACATATAAATTACTGCTAATGAAACAATCAGCCAAATATTACCAGGCTTGAAATAATCTCTTGAGATTTGTGAAATTTTTAAACGCGAAATCGCAAACTGTGAATTGATTATCACAGAAGAAGCGGAGCAAGAGAAGATGAGCTCTGAGAGGGAGATAGAGAAAACAAGAGAAAAGAAATAACCACTTTGGGACGAAAATGTTTGGCTCAAACAGCTAAGGAACATTTCCTCCAGCTGCTGCGTTTATATTGCACAAAACAGAAAGGAATAATTGCCAACAACAAAAATTACAAGAATGTCCCTATCTTAAGACAATGCACTACTTTATTCATAAGGACAAATGCATAATTTTATTGGTTCAAAATAGTTTCACGCCCCATCTTATCTTCTTCTTCCTCCGCAGCGATTACACCCTGTTGCTGCGCCATGATCACACTAATCACGTGCTGCACTCTCCACTTTGATCATCAAGTCCACTGTATTATCACATTGATCACTCACTTTGACACCCCCCTCAAGCCACGCTTGGTATAGAGATTATATGTCCCAAGTGAACCAAGAAAGTACTGCAACCTTTTTATATCCAAAGCTTTAGTAAACAGATCAGGCAGTTGAAGCTCAGTTCTTATTGGCATCATTTTAATCAACCCTCCCTGCACCTTATCTCTAACTATATAACAGTCTATTTTAATATGCTTAGTCCTTTCAAACACGGGATTCTCTGCCAAATATATTGCACTTTTGCTGTCACAAAATACTTCGACTAGAATCTGACTTGCCATCCTCAAGTCTCTACACATGTAAAGCAACCACTGTATCTCACACACCACCGCATGAATAGCTCTATACTCTGCCTCCGCAGACGATTTTGATACCATAGATTGTTTTTTTAGCCTTCCATGAAATTAAGGCTCCTCCTAAAAACACGCAATATCTAGTCACTGATTTCCTGGTCTCTTTACAACCTCTCCAATCAGAGTCCACAAAGCCTTTAAGCCTGAGATCTCCTGAACTTAGGAACAACAACCCTTGTCCAACAGTTCCCTTAAGATATCTCAGAATTCTATGTGCTGCCTTAAGATGATTCTCCGTTGGACAATCTAGAAATTAACTCAATTGTTGCACAAGAAAGGCTATATCAGGTCTGGTAATAGTAAGGTAAATCAGTTTACCAATCAGCCTTCTATACATTGAACCATCTGCAATCAAGGGCGAATCTCCATGTGTGAAACTGACATGAGTCTCCATTAGGGTCCTTGCAGATTTAGAATCTAAGAAGCCAGCCTGCTCCAACAACTCCAATGTATATTTTCTTTGATTAATAACTATCCCTTCTTTGGCCCTAGCCACCTCAATTCCCAAGAAGTATTTTAGGGTTCCCAGATTTTTGATCTGAAATTCTTGGTGCAGAGCATACTTGATCTCTTCAATGGCCCCCACATTTTCACAAGTGACAATGATGTCGTCCACATATACCAACAACACCTACAATGAACCCCTGCACATCTTTAGTAAAGAGAGTATAATCATTCTTGGATTGAGAAAATCCCAAGGCCTGCAGAAATTTAGTTAATTTTACATTCCACTCCCTACTAGCCTGCTTCAATCCATATAATGACTTTGTGAGTTTACACACCAGATCAGACTTAGCTGGAACCGTCCCAGGAGGTGGCACCATATAAATATCCTCATGTAAGTCCCCATGTAAAAATGCATTATTGACATCAAGTTGGTGCACAGGCTATTTCAATCCTGCTGCCATAGCCAAAACAACTCTCACTGTTGTCAACTTTGCTACTGGAGAAAACATATCCTGATAGTCCACTTCATACTGCTGTGTATAACCCTTTGCCACAAGCCTGGCCTTGTATCTTTCCACAGATCCATCAGGTTTATACTTGTTTTTATAAACCCATTTGCAGCCAATGGCTTTCTTTCCAGGAGGCAAAGGTACAATCTCCCAAGTGTGATTGGCTTCTAAGGCAGCTATTTCAGTGGTCATGGCCTCCTGCCATGCTGGAGATACTAATGCATCCGCATAAGACTGAGGCTCTACATGTATACTAGTACTCAACACATAGCTTTTATATTGTGGAGTCAGAGATGCAAGTGTATATGTTTTGCAGATTGAATGAGGACTGGTGTGTTTAGAATTTGTACGATGAAGATGATTACAATAATAGTCGTTTAGATAAGATGGAGGTTTTCTGAGCCTTTGTTGTCTGTTATGAAGTGGAGAATTAAGGTGAACATGATCATCTGAGGTGATAGTAGGAAGTTCAACAACTAATCGTGAGATCATGAGTGACTGTGGAACTGGGACAAACAGGTTGTGCAGGAGAGGAGGATGAAGAAGTATTAGGCTATGAATTTGAGGTGGATGACATGTCATGAGAGCCTAACAGTGACACAGGGTGCAAAGTTAAAAGGGAAGAAGAAACATCATCAACTGGAACATGCACCAGTTCAGAGGGATGTATGTGGGTAGGATAAGGTGTGGCTGATACTCTTGGTGATACTGGTGCATTATGACTGTGTGGCTTGTTTAAGGATTCTGTCATCATGGGGAACACAGCTTCATGAAACACCACATCTCTTGAAACAAACACATGTTTTCTGTCAAGATCCTGTAATATAAAGCCCTTTGTATTACATGACATTCCCAGGAAAACTGCCCTCCTGGCCCTAGGGGCAAACTTCTCTTTGTGAGCCTGAACATTTGTTGCAAACTCAAGGCAGCCAAAAATCTTGAGGTTATGGTAATCAGGTTTGGATTTATATAGGACTTCAAAGGGTGTTTTCTGACATAAGATGGGTGAAGGGGTGATATTGATTAGATATACCACATGCTGAATGCAAAAGCCCCAATACTGGGGAGGTAAATGTGACTTAAACTTCAAGGCTTTGGCTACAGATAATATATGTTTATTTTTCCTCTCAACCAAACCATTTTGCTGTGGGGTATTAACACAGCTGGTTTGATGCACTATACCCTTGGATGCAAAGAAACTATTCATATTTAATTCTACGCCATTATCTGTCCTGATCACCTTAATGGGCGTATCAAACTGAACTGTCACATATTGGTAAAAGCTTTGAATTATATTTCTTGTATCAGATTTTGCCCTCATCAAGTACACCCAACAAAATCTAGAATGATCGTCAACTATTGTAAGGAAGTAAAGTTGTCCATACATTGTGGGGTATTTATATGGTCCCCATATGTCCATATGTACAAGGGAAAAAGGCTTATTTGTAACAGAACTGGAAATAGGAAATGGAATACGTTTTTGTTTAGCTAAGGGACATATATTGCATTTACATGACGGATCAGGCAACACAATCTGTGGATCAATCTTCCTGACCTTTTTCATTCTTGATTCTCCCATATGTCCTAGCCTGGCATGCCAGAGCATGGAGTCTGAAACACTGGTTGTAAGGGTCTTGGATGGCTGACAAGGATTATGAACTGGACTTTTAAAGGCAGAAACTGAGGCTTTGTACGATCCATGAAGATGATATAGTCCCTGGGCTACTCTAGCTGAACCAATCATCTTCTTGGTCATCATGTCCTTGATTGTACACATATCAGAATGAAAGTTTACAAGACATGACCTGGAAGCAGTCAGCTTGCTTAAGGACAACAGATTAAACGCAAAGGATGGAATGTGAAACACATCAGAAAGGGATAGATTATGATTGATCTTTACAGTTCCAATGTGAGTGACTTTGGCAAGAGAATTATCAGGAAGTTTAACAGACAAGGATTGGACAGGCTGATAAGAATCAAACAATAGCAATGAACAACACACATGATCTGAGGCTCCAGAATTTAAAATCCATATGTTAGAGTTCTGGTATAGTGTATTACCTGTTATCTTAGCAGAATCACCAGAAAATTGTGCTGAAAGTACAGAATGTGATCCACCTACATCTCCTCCACAATCAGCACCATGCTTCTGATCTTTGTCCTGAAGCCATGCCATCAACTGGTTGTACTGTTCATATGTGAACACATGCGCTCTATGCACAGTCTGTGAATTATTCAACTCCTTGTCATCCTGGTTCATAGAATCATCTTGTTGTATACAATATTCATCATTACCAACACAATTAACTTGTCCTCTTGGTTTATACCCTGGAGGATATCCATGTTTCTTATAACAACGATCAATAGTATGTCCTGGCATATTGCAGTATGTACAGTAGGGAGTTCTTGAACTCCCTAAGTTAGACTTGAAGCCATCTCTCTTATATCCTCTCCCTGCTGTCTTCTACGAATTCTGTCCCAACACTCCTTCATAACTGTTCTTATTACCAAATCTGGAATTGCCTCCAACATTTAATATAGCAGTAGGATTATTATGAAACTGTCCTTGTGAGTTAGAATACGCCAGTTTCCTCTTAAGTTTAACAGCCATTGCAAACGTAGTCTTCAGGTCAGGAAGTGGTGTGGTGAGCAATACTTGTGATTTTACAGCTTCAAAGTCACTGTTGAGCCATTTCAAAAATTTTATAACATAATTATCCTCTATGAATTTGTTAATCTGAGTTGCAATATTACATGAGCAGCGGTTACATGTACAATTTAGAATAGATCTCAACACCTATAATTCTTCCCGTACAGCCTTCAATTTCATGTAATACTCAGTAACAGACAACGAATCTTGTCTAATGCTATAGAATTCTTCTTGCAAATCAGAAAGTCTAAAAGCATCCGCAGTACCATACCTGTGTTTGAGATCATTCCATATGTCTATAGCGTTATCCAGCCACATCACGCTCTGACTGATTGAAGGAATAGCAGAATTGATCAACCACGATGCCACCATATTATTGGCCTTAATCCATACGCTAAAACTCCTGGCAGTTTTAGCCGGTTTCTCAACAGATCCATCAATAAATCCTAATTTGTTTTTGGACATTAGCGCTATTCTAAAGCTTCTGCTCCAACCATGATAGTTGTTGCCATCAAGCGACGGTTGTACCAAGATTAAGGATGGACTATCACTCGGGTGGATATAACATGGATCTTCCGAAGGATCAACCGCATTGTGATTGTTGTGACTGGAAGTAGAGGGTGAAGATCCACTATTAGCCATAAACGTTCCAAAGTTCATTCGTTAAACCACTCTGATACCATGTGAAATTCTTAAATAGCGAAATCGCAAACTGTGAATTGATGATCACAGAAGAAGAAGAGCAAGAGAAGATGAGCTCTGAGAGGGAGATAGAGAAAACGAGAGAAAAGAAATAACCGCTTTGGGACGAAAATGTTTGGCTCAAACAGCTAAGGAACATTTCCTCCAGATGCTGCGTTTATATTGCACAAAACAGAAAAGAATAACTGCCAACAACAAAAATTACAAGAATGTCCCTACCTTAAGACAATGCGCTACTTTATTCATAAGGACAAATGCGTAATTTTATTAGTTCAAAACAGTTTCGCGCCCCAGCTTATCTTCTTCTTCCTCCGCAGCGATTGCACCCTGTTGCTGCGCCATGATCACACTAATCACGTGCTGCACTCTCCACTTTGATCATCAAGTCCACTGTATTATCACATTGATCACTCACTTTGACAAGATTCTCCAACATTGAATTAACTGAGCCACTGCAATAGCTTGCGTTCCAAGTATTCCAAACACACGAGTAAAATAATTCGTACCTCCCTTGCCAACGAGCAGAAGACAAATAGGCTCTCTATTGATTCCTCTCATGGAAAAAATGGCATTTGGAAACCAAGGAAAGCCCACGATTTTGCATGATTGTGCCAACCGGTAGCCAACATAAGAAGCTCTCCAGACCAACAACGAAAATTTAACTCGAATCGATGCCATGACATAGTCATCAAGATCGAGGGAGCGCGCTGTTACAACCCGCACCCCCGGACTAGTTGAAAAGGAATGTAAAGGAATTATGATGGAATTAGAATGCGATCATTCTACCGCATTTAGCATAATAAGTGTGTAAGTGCATCTTAAATGAAAATGTAAGAACCACTAAAGCCTCATAATAGACATAAGGATTAAGATATGTACATAAAGCATTGTACTTCTCGTAGCAGAGTACACCGGGTGCTCCATGCCTAGACTTTAGTCTCGGACAGGACGCTACACACGCCCCTGCCGAGACCTTAGTCTCGGACAGGGCGCTACACACGAGCTGGTCACTAGCATCCTTTACCTAAGGTACTTCAGAAACTTTTGATGCAAATTGAGTGAAGTAATAACGGATTCAAAGAACACAACACGTATAAAGCACAACTCACTTTATTATTAATATTCGAAAAATAACTCAAAACCGAACAAGACTTGCCGCCACTTGTCAATGACCCTACCCGGCATTGACTCACCAATCACCCTATCCGGAATTGGTATTTGGCACTCTTGCTCTTGGCACTCTTGGCGCTCTTGGCGCTGGCACTCTTGGCGCACCATCTACTATGGCCGGCTGACCCTATATATAGACACAACTTGTCTAAAGAAAACCAAAACCTAATAGGACTAGATAAACATCATTAAAACAAATCCTAACAAGAATAGATAAAGGCAACTAAGGAATCTTAAGATAACAACTCTATCTTTAGTTCCTACTTATTAGAATCCAAATCTTACAAGGAAATTATCCAACAATCTCTCCCTTAATTTCCGAATGTAACGGGACCTTTACTTTGTCTGGTCTAACCATTACGCCATGTGTTTATGTCCTTCTTCACTCATCCCAATGCTATCATCAATTTCCATCTTAAGAGATGTAAGAATCCCAGTGAACTCCTCAACTGCTTCTGCTGCTCTAAAGACATTGGCGAGAGCCTCTTGACCATCCTTGTCATCAGTTTTTTTTTTTCAATTAATTACTCGTTGTTGTGTTGAACAGAATCCGGCCCTTGCTGATATGAAGAACACGGTAGCCTCCTCCCGGGATCAACCCAAACACGGCAACCCTACCACGGTGGCTCCTCCCTCTTCAAACAACCTGGCTCTGATACCAATTGAAGTGAACAACACCCGCTCTGATACCAATTGAAGTAATAACGGATTCAAATAGCACAACACGTATAAAGCACAACTCACTTTATTATTAATATTCGGAAAATAACTCAAAACCGAACAAGACTTGCCGCCACTTGTCAATGACCCTACCCGGCATTGACTCACCAATCACCCTACCCGGGATTGGTATTTGGCACTCTTGTTCTTAGTACTCTTGGCGCTCTTGGCGCTCTTGGCGCTGGCACTCTTGGCGCACACATCTACTATGGCCGGCTGACCCTATATATAGACACAACTTGTCTAAACAAAACCAAAACCTAATAGGACTAGATAAACATCATTAAAACAAATCCTAACTAGAATAGATAAAGACAACTAAGGAATCTTAAGATAACAACTCTATCTTTAGTTCCTACTTATTAGAATCCAAATCTTACAAGGAAATTATCCAACATTGAGAAGGCAGCAACGACTGCAATGCCGAAACATCGAAAGAGCCATTGACAATATAGTCAGCAATTCTACAATCCTATATATAAGAAAAAACAAATACTCCCCTAGAGAAACACCCCAACCCATGAATCATATTTAAAGAAATATCACCATTGCCTACAATCTGATAAATTCGATGCTCTACATCCTCCTTGATGTGCATCTTAGGACCGGCCTATCTCTTGCGTATTTCGCCGTGAAAAATTTCCTTATACAAAATTTTTTTATACCACTTTTGTATTGTGTACTTATTTAGGTGATTTTTTTAGAAAATTAGATCGGATATTATTTTTTCTTGTAGATAAGTTTTAATAATGTTAGAGTTTATAAATAGGCAACCTTACATATTATTTTAATCATCCATTTCATTTATAAAATTTAAAAAATTTGAGTCTTTCCTATTTTGAGTTTTTGGAGTTTGTCAACTCAAGCTTCCTTTTTTCAATTCAATCAATTCCGTAAGCAGGAGCGTGATATGAAATCTTCACAAAGTTGTTCAAAAAATTTTCCAGAGGTCTAGTAAGGTTCTTGGTAAGAAGGTTGTTGATCAAATGGGGTTGCTCAGTGTGGATAAACAACAGATCTAACAAAACTTTTTACTAAGCTGCATTCGGAAAGTCTATCAAGCTTCTTCGTTATTATTTTCATTCTTCATATTTTTTGCGTTCTTGGTGTTCTTCATATTTTTCTACGTGTTCTTTGTATTCTTCATTGTTCTATGTGTCTTTTTTTGAACAACTATGTGTTTTTAATGAGCCATTAAATTTCTGATCAAGAAGTCTTTTGGAATGTGTGATTCCACCAAGCACGGATAACTCCCTTGCTATGATCAATCGATTCCACAATGAAGAGTCAGTCTGCCTTGGAATAACCAGACTCGGGTGATTCCCTATACAATATTTTGCATAAAAAATTGAGACCACAAAGATTTTTGCATCCGAAATTTATGCAACTCTTTCCATGCAAATGCTTCTTCAACATCGTCAACTCCCTCAACCCAAACTTCGAGATTGAAGAATAAAAAGTTTATTGAAGATAAAAATAATGTACAGGGCCGCTTTCTCCTTTTATAGATGTTTACATGGCCTCCAACAGCTTTATTCTTCCTAACAATAACTTGATTTGATATCTACAACGACTAATTATCTGCCCAGCTTAGATATATGCACAGTAAAAAGACTAAGCTACTATAATTCTATATATGTAAAAGACTAAGTATGGCAGGTCGACTGCTGTACCTAGCTTTGTTCCTTAACTGTTTCACGGTTCCTTCACCTCGTCACTTTCACTCTACACATTTGTGTCTTTCATCTTAGCTCTTCACTTAAGCTTCTTATCACCTTGCCAGTATAGCTTCACAGCTTCACTTTGGTAGTTTATGTTTCATACTTCCCCTGCACGGCCGCTACTATGTTCAGCTCAGAACGGCTCGGCTGAGCTTATATTTCTACAATCTCCTCGAGCTTAGTTGTATATATTTATACAGCCAAGCTTGGACACAAAGAACTAAAATATACTTCTTGGAACTGGTTTTGTTAGGATATTAGCGACTTGATCCTTAGTAGAAATATGTTCTAGCCTTAATCTCTCTCTTTAATTTTTCTTTAATAATTTACTTCAACGTGCTTTAACTTGCCGTGTTAAACTTAATTCTCGGCCATGTTTATAGCAGATACACTATCACAAAATACCTCGATAGGTGATTGCGTTTTTAGCCCAATATCTTATGGTACGCTTGTAATCTAGATGCCTTCGCATATGCCTAACGCCAGAGCTCTTAATTTGGTCTATGCACTGCTCTTTCATACAACTGGTTGCTTCTTACTTTAGCAAGTGACTTGATTACCCCATAAATAAGTCTCATAACATGTCCTTGATCTTATATCCAGCCTAATTAGCATCTGTTAATACTCTAACACTTGGATCTGCATGCCTTTTAAAATATAAACCTAGCCCTGATGCATTTTTAAGGCAGCTGAGGATTTTCAAGGTGACTTGGAGATGTTCATTAGTATGATTATACTGAGAGACAAAACTCATAGCATAACAAATTGCCTTGTGTGCGATAAACAGATCAACTTACCAACTAACTTTTGATAACTAAGTTTATCAGTGGGTGTAGTATCCCACTGTTCTCTCGGCTTATGTCCAGGTTCTACAGGGATGTTTGATGGTCTGGATCCAAGCATCCCACTTTCTCTTAGAAAATCTAATATGTATTTCCTTTCTTGATATATGCATCCCTTCTTTGTTGCTAGATATTCTATTCCTATGAAATACTTAACTTACTTAAATCTTTCATTTCTAATTGTTTTGATAGTTGTATCTTAATAGCCTCTATCTCAAGATTATCATTTTCTGGTATTCTCCATATACTATTAGAATGTGATATCCTCCTTAGGTGATGTCTTGCCGAATAATGTATGATCAGTATGACTTTGAACAAATTTATGATCTTTGATAGTTCTAATGAATATTTTATATCAAGCTCTTGGTGATTGATTTAGCCCATACAATGTTTCTTCAATCTACAGACTTTATCACGATTGGTTATGTCGATGAATCCTAGTGGTATGCACATATAAACTTCTTCTAATAATTATCCATTTAGGAATGCATTTTTAACATCCAACTGAAATAATTCCTAGTTAAGATTAACTGCGATAGAGAAAATAATCATAATATTGTTAAGTTTGGCAACCGGGACAAAGGTTTCTAAATAATCGATACCATAAGTTTGAGTAAAACCCTTTGCTACTAATCTATCTTTGTATTTATTGACAGTTACATCTTTGTTCTATTTAATTGTAAAGACCTATCTACATCCAACAGGATTTGTAGTTACAGACCTAGGTATTGTCTCCCAGGTTTGATTTTTCTCTAAGGCATTCTTTTTTTCACATACTACATTCTTCTATTTTGTTCCGCTTAAGGCTTTCTGTATATTTTTAGGTATCATTTTATTATCAAATGAACGTATAAATTTTTAGGTATCATTTTATTATCAAACGGAGTAATGTGGACATGTAGGTTTTTTTTGGTAGACATAGAGGTCAGGACATTTCAAAAAGATACGGTAAAATTTCTCGAATCTACATACTATAATTCATTAATCCAATGGAAAAAAAATTCGTACATTAGACTTTCAGACATGATATTAGAGTGGTAGGGAGATAAATTCGACGAGATGAATCACTACCACTGAAAGAATGGTTGTTAAGTTCAGGAGTTTGAAATTGGAGCCGTCATGTTAGGAGACAGGGGGCTTTTTTATTTTCATATTCTCCTCTCTCCTCTCTCATGATTTCTTGAACGACTTCAAACCCCTGAATTAAACAAATTCCCCGACTAAAAGTAGTAATAGAATAAGCACTGACCTGACAATTGAGAAGAACAAAAAACATGTGTATACATGCATGGTAAAAGGTTTGAATGGCAGGGCAATTCTCCTTTGGCAACGAGAAGAGTGCATGCAAATTAACTATCTGTTGCAATGTCTCCTTGCCAGAGGAGAATCGGCCTGTAATTCCAAACTCTCAAGTTCGACTCGCCGCGTAGTCTGCATGGAAGAGACAGCCCTTTTGTGTGCTACAATGTTCGCACCTTCGTTTCGGATATGCCAGTGAAAGCTGTAGAGGAAGAAGCATATGCTGGGGAAAGTTCCTCTAAGAGATACGCACAACGCGTTGGCTTTTGGTCTTGTTTTGATCATGCAGGCATGGTCCCGATTCCCTCTGCAAAAAGCCTTTGGGGATAAACGGCTTTTAAACCTTTTAGATCCTCTGGATTAGATCTGTGGAATGATGTTCATGTTTGATCTTGTTCTTAAACTTAGATTCCAGTAGAAATGCTGATCCAACGTGCAAATTCTTTTGCTGTTGGGCGGTAATTAGTGTTCTGTAAGTTATAGGCGGTAAACAAATAACTATTAAGCGTACTAATAATTATTTTTTAATCAATAAGATACATATAGACAAATAAAAATTTAGTTGACAAGTGGGGATAATGAATGCAGCAAAAGAAAAGCACCGATATTGTATTCCTAGTAGTTACTTTAATTCATACTCATATTTTCCTCAAACTTTGGTTTGCACACAAGAAATTCCAATAACCATGTCAAATTTCACTTTTCCTTTTGCTCTATAAAAGTCAGCAAGTCTGTATGTATTCAAGTCGAAAATGCAAATAACAAATTTAAGATTTAAACACTAAAGTGTCATTTGTGTTAAGCACCGAAACTAACCTAATCGGGAGCTCCACTAATCTGTAGATCCTTTGTTTCATCAGCAGACTGAATTGATCAATGTGTTTACGATAGAATCACGGTTTATGCTCTTTTTCTTTCATTGTTCAAAAGCGCTAGGGAAAAAAGAAGAGGAAAACAAAGCAAAAGGCATATGATAACCAAGTTGTCTATGCTCATCACATTGTTTTCTTTATTTCTCTTTGTCTATTGTTATTACTTCTGGCAAAGTCAATATTCAACTACTTGTTCCGCAGTGAAAAACTGCATTGGGTACTTCAATTTCCTTACGGCTTTCTATTATTTCTTGTATGTCATGTCTTCATTTGATTATGATAATCTCTGTACACACTGCAATTGAAAAAAGAAATTAAAAGAGAAGGTTATGACTTTGTGGGGGAATTATTTGTACAAATAATTAAATCCAATACCATCAGGCTCAAACTAGAAGTATTCGAATTTGTATGCGAGTGACTATGCAACAAGGAGTTTGTATAAAGCCATTACTGTTAAGATTGAAAGAATATAAAATTTATTGAATTTATATGTAGTATACAAGATGTGTTTCTCTTTTTATAGGAGTTTACATTGCCTATAACGGCTTCATTTTCTTTTTTACAGTAGTTTCTTACCTTCTACAGTAACTTGCTTTTGATATCTATGCTCTAATGGTAACGACTAATTAACAGCTCAGCTCGAACATATGTATAGTTAAGATTCTAAGTTACTATATTTACAAGTAAAAAACTAAAGTGTTGCAGCCCGGCTTTGGCTTTGCTACCTAACTGGTCGTGCCTTTATCTCGTCACCTCGATTCTGCACACCTTTATTCCAGCTCTTCTTCTATGTTCTTATTTACCTCGACCATTTATATTTTTGTGTTGCTCTTCACCTCGGCTCTTCACTTATTTGCCTTGTCACCTTGGCACGGTAGTATTCTTTCATCTGCTCAGCACGGCTTCACCTTGGCAGCTTACACATCTGACTTAACCAGCACGGCTGCTACTTATATCATCACGGCAGCTTATACAACTGATTTTCCTAGCACAGCTGCTACTGTATTCAGCTCTGCAGAGTTTAGCTGACCTCTGCTGGGCTTATATTTCTACACTTTCCCTCAAGCTTAGTTGCATGTTTATACAACCAAGCTTGTAGACTAAGTACTAGAATGTACCTATCGAAACTGGTTTTGCCAAGATATCTGCAACTTGATCTTTAGTAGAGATATGTTCCAAGCTGGCTCCTTCCCTACAATCTTTTCTCAGATGAACTGTGAGCAAACTTCAACATTTTTTTATTTATCATGCAGAATTGGGTTCTCGGTCATACTTATAGCTGATACATTGTCACATAATACCTTGATGTGTAATAGTGTTTTTAGGCCAAGATCTTCAAATACTCTTCTGATCCAGATACCTTCCCATATGCCTAATGCAAGAGACCCCAATTCCGCCTCTACACCGCTCCTTGATACAACTGGCTGCTTGTTGCTCTGCTAAGTAACTAGGTAACCTTATTAATAGACTCCATAACCAGTTGTTGATCTCATATCAACTTTAGATCCAGCCCAAGTCATCACCTGTGAACACTCTAACACTTTGATCTGTATTTATTTTGAAACATAACCCTTGTCCTGGTATATTGTTAAGGTGCCTGAGGATTCTCAAGGTAGCTTGGAGGTGTTCATTATTAGGGTTATGGATAATCTAAAACACAAAACTCACAACATAAAAAATGTATGGGCTTAGTGTATGATAAATAGATCAATTTACCAACTAGTTTCTGATAACTAAGCTTATCAATAGGTGTAGTATCCTACTATTCTCTAGTTTATGTCCAGGTTCTATAGGGGTGTTTTCTGGCTTGCATCCGAGCATTCTATTTTCTTTTAGAAGGTCCAATATGTATTTCTTTTGTGATATATACATCACTTCTTTGTTTCTAGCAATTTATATTTCAAAGAAATACCTTAATTTTCTTAGATCTTTCATTTCAAACTGTTTTGGTAGCTACATCTTTACATTTTCTATCCCATGATTATCATTCCCTGTTATTGATATATCATCTATATATACTATTAGAACAATAAGCTCCCCCTTAGGTCATGTCTTGGTGAACAGTATATGATCACTATGACTTTGAGTAAACTTAAGATCTTTCACAGTTTTAGTAAATGTTTTATATCCTGTTGTCTTGGTGATTACGTTAGTCCGTATAAAGATTTCCTTAACCGACAGACCTTGTTCTGTGTGGTTATGTCACTGAGTCTTTGTAATATGCACATATAAACTTCTTCAACTAAATATCCTTATAGAAATACATTTTTAATGTCCAATTGATATAATTTTCAGTCAAGATTAACTTCTACATAAAAATTGATTTTAATGGTGTTAAGTTTGGCAACAGGGGCAAAGGTTTCTAAATAATCAATGCCATACGTTTGAGTGCATCCCTTTGCGACCCATCTAACTTTGTATTTATTAATAGTTCTATCATTGTTATATTTTACTATGAACACTCATCTACACCTAACAAGTTTCATAGTTGCCTACCTGGGTATCAGCTCCCAAGTTTGGTTCTTCTCTAAGGCATTTATTTCTTTATCCATAGCATTTTTGTATTCAGGTCGGCTTAAAGCTTCTTGTATATTTTTGGGTATGGCTCCACTATTAAGTGAATGTATAAATGTCTTAAAATTAGGATTCAACCTATTATATGATACAAAGTCTTCTACCTTTCCTTAAAGTTATTGGTCTATCTTCTGTTTGAGGTCTAGTTTCATATTCTGCGTGAGTTTCTTCTAATGAACCTACTTCCCCTTACGTGGGTTGTGTGTTGTATTCAGGTGTATCAGTTTTTCTATTCTATACTATGTTCTCCTAATCGTTAGAGGTCAAAGGCTTTTGGTACCGAGCTGAGAATTTGATGTGTCAAGCTACATTACCAAGTTGCCGAGCTGCGGTGTTGGGCTCAGCTGAGTTGCTGAGTTAGGCTAAACTTGTGGTATAGAGCTCGGTTGGGCTTCGCTACGGTTTCCATTATATTCCAATATTCAGTATGCTTTAAGTCTCCTGTTTCAGCAGAAATATTGTTGAAGGCATGTTGTTTGTCAAACATAAAAATCAAGTGTGATAACATCTTCTTATTAGTTGCGCAATAACACTTCTAACCCTTTTACGATTCAGAGCATCCTAGGAATATGCACTTAACTTATATGGAATCAAAATTTCCCCTTAGTTTTGGATGGATGTGTACGTAGGCTATACATCCAAATAGTTTTACCGGTGTGTATGGAAAGTGGCTAAGAAGTATTTCTCTAGGAGTTTTAAATGATAAAATTCTAGATTGCATTCTATTTATTAAGTATGTGGTCGTTCGCAAGGCTTCTCTGCAATAGTATTTAGGTACGTTCATTGTACACAAATAGTTCTACTTACTTCAAGCAGGTGTCTATTTTTCCTCTCAGCAACATCATTCTGCTGTGGAGTGAAGTACATAAATTCTGATGGCATATACCATTTTCATGCATAAATTTTTGGACCGTACTATCTAAGTATTCTGCCCCATTATCTGATCTTAAAGTTTTAATAGTGCAGCCGAACTGATTTTTAATAAGTGTACAATATCTCATAAATATTTGTCTGGCCTCAGTTTTACTCTTAAGCAGGTAGACCCAAGTGACCCTGGTATGATCATCCTGAAAGGTTATAAACCAATTTGCAATAGTGATATTAGTTGTTCTAGTTAGACCTCCAAATATCCGAGTGAACAAGATTGAAAGGTGCAGATGACATATATATTTTAATAGGGTAACTCTGTTTTGTGTGTTTAGCTAACTGACAAGTTTCACATGTAATATTATTAATGTCAACAACGCTAAATAATTTTCACATTAATCGTTTAAGGTATACAAAATCAGGACGACCAAGTCTATTGTGCCATAACAAAATATCAGCTGTACAAGACTTTCTGTGGTACATTGTACTGATAATATCATGCTGCTTTGTTGGATTACTAAACTTGAAAGAGTTGAGTTTGGCTGAGTACTATCAATAGTTCTCCCGTACTCCTTACGAATTAAATTTTTTCTTCAGTTAAAGATTTATATAATGCGTGTTTTTTAATCAAAAATAACATTAAGTGTAACAAACATTCTTTTACTTGTAGGATAGTAACACTCTAACCCTTTTATGAGTTTGAATATCCTAAGAAAATACACTTAACTGATGTAGAATCCAGTTTTCACCTAAGGCTGGGCTGCACATGCACATATACTATGCATCCGAACAGTCTGGGTGGCAGTTCTTTAAGTAGATTGGTATGTGGCTAGTGATTAATAAGTATTTCTCTAGGAGTTGTAAATGACAAAGTCTGAGATGGAATCCTGTTTATTAAGCAGGTGGAAGTAAGGAGGGCCTCACCCCAGTACTGCTTCGATACATTCATTTTGAACATGATAGATCTAGTTACTTCAAGTAAATGTTTGTTTTTCCTCTCAGCTACACCATTTTATTGAGGGTATATGTACAAGATGTTTGGTGGTGTGTACCATTTTCTATCATAAAATTTTGAACTATTTTATCTAAGTATTCAGCTCCATTATCTGACCTCAAAGTTTTAATGGAGCAGCCGAACTAATTTTCATTGAATGAGATGTACCTTATAACTGTTTGTCCTACATCACTTTTAGTTTTTAATAATAGACTCTTGTTTCTCTTGTGTGACCATCTACGAATGTTATGAACCATTTAATACAATTATTGTTATCTAGTCTAGATGGTCTCCATATCTAGATTAAACGGTGTTGATGACTTATATGTCTTTGCATGATAATTTTGTTTTGTATGTTTGGCTAATTGGCAACCCTCACAAGTAATCTTTTCAACATCAGCTGAGCTGAATAATTTTGGCATTAAACGTTTAAGATGCAAAAAATTGGGATGACCTAGTCTGTCATGCCATAACAAAATCTCCCCTATACAAGTTCCAGGGTGCAAATCCTTCTGGTCATTGTGCAGCGCGGCTGTGCTACTTAAGGCCGTCTTTCAGATTGTATGAGGTACAGTCTTGCTATGTTCTTAGCACTGTCAATCATCCCTTTCATTTTGTTTTCGTGAAAACAACATTCTGTGGATGAGAAGCAGGCTATGCAATTATTATCCCTAGTGAATTTACTGACTGATAAAAGGTTGAAGCTTAGACTAGGGACATGCAGGACTTCTTTTAAGATAATTTTATTGATTAGTGTTGAGCCTGTTCCAACAATTTCTAAAGAAGTTCCATTTGGAATTTTAACTTTCTTGGGTATTATAAACATAGAATAAGATTTTACAAGGTTACAACTACTGATCATATGATCAGTTGCTCCTGAGTCAATTATTCAAGAGTTGTTGGAGCTCGGCTGGAAGTAGCGTGCCATAGTTGGTTGGTATGAATCAACTCGGCCATCATGTTTGCTCAGTAGATCAATCAGTATAATAATTTGGCCCTTGGTAGGCGCCTCGAGCTGAGTTGCACCAAGCTGCGGTGCACTCATGACCTGATGGGCAGCACTCTGTCCAACATGAAAGGGTTTTGGTTATGGTCTACAACGTGCATTGCTGGTCTTTAGAGGTTGTTTCTCTTCTCTGAACAGTGTTGCCTGCAACTTCCAAAAGTCATCGACTGTATGGCCTTCTTTATTGTAATATTTGCACACTTTACCTCTAGAAGAGGCAAAGTGTCGTTTAACAGGCAGCACGGACACTTCTGCTGGCTGTTCGATGTGCAAAGCTGAGGACTCCAGGTTTGAAGATCCTCCCATCATGACCTTTTTCTGGCTTTCTTCATCTTTGATTTCCGAAAAGGCAACCTTCAAGGTCGGCGGTGGTTGGTGCATAGAATCCGACTTCGTGTAGAAGTGTTGAAGTCGATTAAAATGGCTGAAATTCGTCCCTCTTTTCATTCAAATCACATTTTCAAACCTAAAATACTGCTCTAGCGATTTCCTATCCCCAACTCCGACCTCCTCTCTTGTTTTCTTATGAAATTCTTCCATTTCTTCTCCATAAATTCCATCTTTGACAACTCCATTCCTTTTTCTTCGTCCCCTTAAATTATTTTCATCTTCCCCAATCCTAGATACCCAAATCCGGAAATGCCAAGGTCCAAGCACACTTCTAAGAGGGCTAGAGCTAGGGGTGGCAATTTTAGACACGGCATGAAAACACGACCCAAACCTGCCACGATTTTCGCGGGTATGGGTATGATCTTGGCGGGTTTCGTGTACAAATCGGGTACGACCTAAAAGATACTCGCAAAGGACGGGTTGTGTTCGGGTATACCCTCGAGTTACCTGTTTATATCCAAAATACCAGAAAATTTAAAAATATGTTTTAAATAAAAATTTATAATTAATAAAGTAAAAAATAAATTTTCCCAAAAAAATACTGACCTAATTGCTAATCCCTTTCGCCATTCCAAAAATCCTAATCCCCATTCCCAAATCCAAATCTCATTTCTCCTTTCTCCAATCTCATGCCCTGCCGCCTGCAGGAACCAACCATTCTCCTCTCTATCTCTCTTCTTCTCCAATCTCCGTCCATCCGCCACCAGATCTACAGTTCAGGTGAGTATCTTGACAACTTCTTCTTCACGAGCAGATGGCTACGTGTTATCTTTTCTATTTTCATAAAATTTTTGATGATTATTTAGCAACGGTGATTTCTTTTCAAAAAGAAGCGGATTCAGCTCAAATCCACCTTCAGCGGTCGTTTAAGTACATGAAACCTGAAAAATACACGGAACCTGAAAATACCTGAAAAATACATAAAATGACTCGTACACGACTTGAAATATTTGTACTTGTCAAGTTCGTGGTTATATACGATACACGATATGAAACCTGACATGTACGTGTTTGGGTATCTATATCCATACACGCGAAGCAAACGGGTAAGGTATGGGTATGGCACTTTGATACACGAAACCCGAAAAATACGAAACACGATACACAATACACGATCTGTTTGACAGCACTAGCTAGAACCTCTCAAGCTGAGGAAGAAGGATCAAGTCATGTCCAACAAAGGCATTCTTCAAGGTCTCAAGTACCTACTCAACCTAGAACCGGAGCAACCAGGGGTAGACATGTGGATTTCAGTCAAGCTGATGAATTGAGCCAGATTAAGAGTAATCTCACATACAAAAACTTTCTTTGGATCAAGAGAAATATCAAAGGAGTCTTGGATGAACCCTTTGGAATAGGTAAATTCGATTATATTTCTCTTAGAGCTCAAGAATTATTTATGGAATGGAAAAATTCTGGAGAGCCACTGTCCCGTTAAAATTGTTGCAAATAGATGACATTGCTTCCAATAATGAGTTAGGTCCAATCATTGAGTGGATAGATGCTCAAAATTGGAGACATCTTTGGACCGGAAGTGACATGAAGAAAATGTCTAAAAGATACACTAGGCTTTTTTATGCTAATTTGTGGATTGAGTATTTGAATGGTTTCCCTTTCTCCCTAAATACCATAATTGATGGACAACATGTCGAATGGTCAATTAACACGATTTGTGAACATATTGGAGTACCGGATGATGGTCTTGATTCATTAGAGGTTTGGCATAGGGATGAGTACAAATGGAAGGTTAGTGAAGAGCAAGTTAAGAGCTTTCTTGGTTACTATCCTGTCAAAAATACTAATGACATGCCATTAGTATATAGGGTGCTAACCGCCATAGTAACCTTTTGTATTAACGGCAAATTGGCAAAACTCACTAGCAACCTTGATTTCTATATTGCCTATAGAATTGCCAATAGAGAACTACTAAACTTTGGTGAGATATTCATGGCAAATGTTTTAGAGGCAGCCACCAAAAAGTCCAAAGCTCTTCCATACGCCAATCTCATCTACTATATGCTCAGGAAGTCGGGTATAGAGCTTGATGACTAGGATGTTGAGAAAATTTCCATTAAGGACTATTACGACAAAATCAACATTCAACAAATCAACAAATCAAGAACAGAAGCCCGAAGAGGCATGTAAAAAGAAGAGGAAGGAGATGAATAAGAAGATGCAGCCAAAGATGAAACAGCCCCGGAAGATACACAACTTTTAATTCCCGAATCCGAAGAAGGAACAAGGGGAGGGCCTAGCACTAATATTTTGGAAATATAACAACAAGTTGTAGAACTTCAGCACGAAGAGGGAACCTTGAAGAACAAACATGCAAGATCCAAAGCCAAAATAAAGGCTTGCATCCCATGCCTAGCTTTCTCATCGGACGAAGACTAGGACTAGGCTTCTTCATCCCCATTTCCCTTATTGACTCTAGCATAGGATGAACTATCATCTTTTTATTTTCTTAACTTTATTATGCTATGACTTATTATGCTTCTCTTGTTAAATTGTTTTGATAACTTCAAAAAAGGGGAGAAGTACATTAGTATTTGTACAATGGTATTTGCTTGCTTGAAGTACATTGGTATTGCTTGATATGCAAATGAAGTATATTGGCATTTGTTTTCTTGATATGTAATGTTGGAACATGATTGCTTGCTTGAAATTTTGGCATGCTTGGCACACATGTTGAGTTGTGAGTTATACGTTGAGTAATTAAGGAAATGAAAGTATGGCATACACACTTGCGTTTGATGTATGATTGGTTGAGGGAGAGCTGCTTGAAAATTTTTATCTTATCCACTGTTTTTTTAAAAAAAAATTACTTATTGATAGGGAACTTTTTGACATGATCACATGGTTCATGATGTTAGGGGGAGCATAAAATGCATGGAGTAATGGAGAGATTGGAAATTCTAAGTTTTGAAAATATTAGCTAGTTCAAATATAAATTTTGAAGCAAAAACATCTTTTAAAAGTCTTGGTTTTGAAATCATCAAAAAGGAGGAGATTGTTGGGGTATGAAGTGTTTTGATGAAGTCAAAAGATGTTTTGAAAAATATAAAAAGCAAATTAACACTTGGAATTTGAAACAAAATGAGAAAAACACACTGTAGAACATCGATCTCTCACATGGATCGATCGATGTATACATCAATCTCTCAGGAAGAGACATCAATCGATCTATGTAAGGCTTGTGCAAAGTTGAACTTACTATGAGACATCGATCTCTAAACCATGGGACATCGATCGATCGATGTATACATCAGTATCTTGAAGAAGAGACATCAATCGTTCGATGTATGTAATTTCAAACCTGGAAACTTACTGTAAGACATCGATCTCTAAACCATGAGACATCGATTGATCGATATATACATCAGTCTCTCAAGTAAGAGACATCGATCGATCAATGTACTGCAGGTTCAAAACTGCAAACTCTCTGGAGGACATCGATCTCTCAAGCCAGAAACATTGATCCATCGATGTCTCCCCAGAATTCAAATTTTTATGACCGTTGGAACAAAATCCAAGGGAGATTTATGGTGCTTTCTCTTTCCAGTCTTGCTCAAATTTCTTGTGAACTTTTTCCTAACATAATACATGCTTTCTTGACTATTATATCCATATCTAAGTTTCTCTAGGGTAGCTTTGGAGGATCAAATCAATCCATAGAGTGGCTAAAGGCTATTTTCAAATTGTCAAAACTTGGGGATTGACTTGAAGACATGAGGGAGGCTCCAAAAACGTGGTGAACACCTCCTATAAGTAGAAGAAGCTCAGATGAGGCAAATACACACTTTCACCATCATCAAGCTTCATTCTTCATTGTTGTATATTTCTCTCATATGTGTAAAAGTACTTAAAGCTTGTTAAGCTTTTCTTTATTATTCATCGTTTTATATTGAGAGATTGTAAGTCTAACACCAGAGGAACCATAACTATTTGATCTCTTGCTTGTGATTAGACTAGTGAGAAAGTGTAAACTCCACTACTTTCTTACACCCACTGTGAGAAAGTTCTTTTAACGAACTTTGTTGAAGTTGTGAGGTAGCAAGAAGTTGTTCTTGCTTAGAGATGAAGTTGTTGTAGTTGCACAAAGGTGTTTTATGCAAGAAGTTGTTGTTATTGTTGCTTACACTAATTTGTTAGTGTAAGTATAGCTGTGGTTGTTCTTATTACCTTTAATAAGAAGAGTAGTTGTTGAAAGCTCACTTTGGCAACAAAGTGGTAGCGGAGTAGAATCATTTACGATTCGAACCACTCGATATCCGATATATTCATTCATTGTCTCTCATCTCCCATTCTTGCTTTGATTTTGAAATTTCATTTGAGTTGAGCCAAACAAGAAAATTCCGTAAAATTGCCCAACACTCTATTCACTCCCTCTAAAGTGTGTTACGGACCTAACAGTACTTCATTTCTATTTGAAAGAGCATGGGATTCCGACAATGGTTGTATGAGATTCTGAGATATTATCTAGGTCAAAGATAGAACAAGACAAAAGGATAAAAGAAATATAACGGGTCATCAAACCGGTTATTCCGTGCCCACATGGGAGATTATAATATTCCAACGATGTTTGGACGGATAGCCAAGTTGGTGGAACTAGTTAAGAGTATAGAATCGTGCTAAGCGAGCATAGACTGGGCGGACTGTCTTTATCTAGTTAGATGCCCGGAATAGACTTCTTACCACATATAATTAGGTGGCCAGAATGAATTTTCTAATGCATACAGTTAGATAGTTCAAGATGGATTTTTCACATTACATAGTCGGTGAAGGATGGACTCCCCATAAAAGCAAGTCTGGAAGTGTGTGAAGATAGACTCCTCATACACCATAACCGAAGGAAAAGATGGACTTCCCACGATAATACGAGGTATTAGGGTGGACTTCTATCATACAATGGTATACAGATGGATTTTTGGTTTAGTCTACTACAAGGTTTGAGTGAACTATTCACCTTAAAGACATCAGAAATTTTATTGTGGTCATTGATCAACTCGTACCCCAATAAAATGATGACAAATAAGTTTTATTTACATGCAAACAAGAAGGTGATTGGCTAAACAAGAGGCCCATAAATTTTCTACACATTTCATTGATCAATGACCAACTTATCATACTTGGTCATTGACCATTTTGTAAAATTTGTGTAAAGACATGGGTTAGTGAATTAAAGTAAGGATGAGTAAAGGTAAACTAAAGAGCATGGAGCATAGAAAATGGTTCAGTGCATGAGCATGTGGGGTAAAAAAAATAGTATCTTTGAATAAGAAACCATAGCATTGATGTGTGTCTGTGTATGCCTTATATGAAAAGTGAACCGATGGGACGAAATAACCCTAGGTTCTTATTGGGCTTACGGTTTTCGCTATGTTCTTATTATTTTAGTGTGCATAACGTCGACATGCGGTCGAAGTGATCAAACAATTATGTTACATTGGTGTAATCGGTCGTTGAACATATCGTATAGTTTTGTTAAAAATATTTATTTTTTTAATTGTCTTATTATATCGTGGGTTGTGTGAATTTTATCGATTGAACAATTGCAATTCACTAATTGCAACAACAGAATCAAGAAACCATAGAAATCAAACAAATACACTAAGAATTGAAGTAAGAGAAGAATAATCGAGAAGAGGAAAAATTGGAACAACGTTGGAGAGCTCCTTGATTGAAAGCTAACCGTCAAGAATCGATACACCAGAATCGCAACATTCTTCAGCTGCATTCTATTTTTATTTAGGAAGAAAAAGCACGAAATTACAAGAAAGTCCCTACTTAACCATCATCTCATATGTAACCAACAGGGGGCATAAGTGTCATTTCACCGCCTTTTTAAAATCCCCGCGTTTCCTCTTCGTTCTCCTACAGCACAGTTACTGCAACTGTTGTTTGCAGCTGCAACCCCCGTTGGCAGCATGCCCATCACCATGATCACGTGCCTATTCAGCAATACAGCAACTCATCTGCCAATCTAAACCGCTTATTTCATGATTCCTCAACTCAATCCAGCCTGTTTCAGCTCATTAACTTCGACACCTCCCCTCAAGCTATGCTTGGTGTAGATGTTATGTACTCCAAGTTTTACAACCAGCTCCCCCAATCTCTTGGAATCAAGTGCCTTAGTGAATAAATCAGCAACCTGCAGCTCTTTTCGTATAGGCATCAGTTTCAGTACCCCCTCTTGCACCTTGTCTCTCACCATATGACAATCAATTTCGATGTACTTCGTTCGCTCATGAAACATAGGATTCTCAACTATATATATTGCACTCTTGCAGTCACAAAACAACTCAACTGGTGTCTGTCTTCCCAGTTCTAAATCCTGTATTAGATAAATGAGCCATTGTATCTCAAAAGTTACTATGGCCATAGCCCTATATTCAGCCTCCGCAGATGATCTAGACACTGTTCCCTTCTTCTTGGCCTTCCAAGACACCAATGAATCTCCAAGATATACACAGTAACCTGTTACGGATCTCCTTGTTTCACTGCATCCCCCCCAGTCTGCATCAACAAACGCTTTCAATCTCAGATTGCCTCCTCTTGGAAGCAACAATCCCTGCCCAATCATCCCCTTTAGATATCTAAGTACTCTATGAGCAGCTTTTAAATGATTGTTTGTAGGACAGTCAAGAAACTGATTAAGCTGTCGCACAGAAAATGAGATATCAGGCATGGTAATAGTCAAGTAGATCAGTTTTCCAATTAATCTTCTGTATTGTGAATTATCTGCCAACAAAGGAGAGTCATTGTGACTCAAGCTCCCGTGGCTTTCCATGGGCTCTTGGCTGGCTTGGACCCCAAAAAACCCGTCTGTTCAAGAAGTTCCAGTGTATATTTTCTCTGATTAATATGAAGGCCCCCTGAGGCTCTGGCTACCTCAATGCCTAAGAAAAATCTCAACTCTCCAAGATCCTTGATTCTGAATTCCTCATGCAGCGTTTGTTTAATATCATCAATGGCCCCCTCATTGTCACAAGTGACAATGATGTCATCCACGTAAACCAACAAAACCAACAAAGAAGACTACACCTTCTTGGTGAAGAGAGTATAGTCACATTTGGACTGTCTGAACCCCTTTGACACAAGATAAACAGGCCATTGGTTCCACTCTATGCTGGCTTGTTTCAAGCCATACAGAGACTTCTGTAACTTGCAAACAAGGCCTGGTTCTGGTAGATACATACCTGAAGGTGGCAGCATGTAAATATCTTCATGTAAGGACCCATGAAGAAATGCATTATTTACATCCAACTAATGTATATGCCAACAGTATCTAGCTGCAAGAGCAAGGATGACTCTGACTGTAGTCATTTTTGCCACTGGTGAAAAGGTGTCCTGATAGTCCACTTCATACTGCTGAGTATACCCCTTTGCAACCAACCTGGCTTTGTACCTCTCCACCTCACCATTGGACTTTAACTTCACCTTATACACCCACCTGCAACCAATAGCCTGTTTATCTTGTGGTAACGGCACTAGACTCCAAGTGTGATTAGCTTCCAAAGCTGCAAGCTCTACAGCCATGGCCTCTTGCCAGGTAGGAGATCTAGCTGCTTCTGTATAGGAATTAGGCTCCACCTGTGTACCAAGACTTAATGCATATGCTTTGTATTCTGGAGATAATTATGCAAATGTTATATAGTCATGAAGAGGATAGGGAGAAGTGGAATTTTTAGATGACACAGATGGTTGTGAAAGTAGGTGTTACAGTAATAATCCTGCAAGTAGGATGGTTTTTGTCTTATGCGTATGGATCTGGTGTTTTGTGGTGCTGCATCACTGATGACATTTTTTCTTGGTATAGCCAGGTCAATAACTAGGTCTCCAGAGGCCAATTGATGTAATGGAGAAGTAGATCGAACTGTGGACGGAGAAGAGCAAGAAGGTGAAATTGGTTCAGAACAGTCGTATAGCTGAATAAAAGGTTGTGTGGATGGTATGGGTAGAGTGTCAGAGGGGACATAATGTTGGTCAGATAAATGTGAGGGTGATGAGCTCGAAGGATCAGTTGTCAAGTCAGCAGGAAGGATATCAAGTATTGTGGGGGTCGAATGATCTGAGGCTGAGATGTTAGGTACTAATGCTGAGGTTGAGGGATTATGTACTGAGGCGGAGGGAGAACTTTTTTGGGTGGGTGTCACTGTATGTTCGAAGGGAAAGTTTGTCTCCTGAAATGTTACATTTCTTGAAATGAAAACATCTTTGTTAACAAGGTCCTGTAAGATGTAGCCCTTGGTAGTGTATGAGAATCCCAGGAAAATACATTTTCTTGCCCTTGGTGTAAATTTTTCTTTGTGTGCATGAGTATCAGTTGCATATGCAAGACAACCAAAGATTTTGAGTTGGTTGTAAGAAGGTGGCTGGTTGTAGAGTAGTTCATGGGGAGTTTTCTAGGTGAGTAAAGGGGAAGGAGTGAGGTTGATAAGGTAAACTGCATGCTGCACACAAAAACCCCAGTATGAAGATGGGACATTGGACTGAAACTTAAGAGCTCTAGCAACAAATAATATGTGTTGGTGCATTCTCTCAACCACACCATTCTGTTGTGGTGTGCTAACACAACTTTCTGATATATTATGCCTCTATCAGCATAAAAGAAATACATATTAAACTCTTGCCCATTGCATGTTCTAATAGTCTTGACAGGGGATTTGAAGTGAACTTGAACATATTGATAAAAACTTTGCACAATGTTCTTGGTCTCAGCTTTGGATTTCATTAAGTAGACCCAACAATATCTACTAAGTCATCAATGATAGTCAAGAAGTACTGTTGTTTGTACAATGTAGGGTATCTGTAGGGACCCCATATATCCATATGCACAAGAGAAAAAAAAGTAGGGAACGCAGACTTTGATACAGGAAATGGGAGTCTTTTCTGCTTAGCTAAAGAGCATACAGTAAATACATCTAAACTGTCAGAAACATGTACAGCTTGATTGTTTTTCTGGATTTCTTTTATTCTTGAGCTTGACATATGTCCAAGCCTGGCATGCCACAGCAATAGATCTGATGCAGACACCACATATGCTTTTGGTGATTATATGGCTGAGAGTTTGAGACCTTGAGAGATCCATGAAGATGATACAGTCCTTGGTTCATTTCGGCTGAACCAATCATCTTCTTGGTTCTTAGGTCCTGAATCAAGCAAAGGTTGGAATGAAATGAGATGGACAATATGTTTGACTGTGTTAATTTGCTGAGAGATATCAGATTAAATGCAACTGAATGTACAAAGAATACATCAGTAAGTTCAAGATCATTGTTCACTCTTACTGTTCCAATGTGGGTGACTTGGACTAAGGTTTTATCTGGCAGCTTTACAGAAGTGGTATCAACTGGTTTATAAGAATCAAACAAGGCAAGCCACGAGCACACATGATCACTAGCTCCAGAATCCAATATCCATATGTTTAAGTTTTGGTGACAGGAGTTACCTGAATTCTTATTAGAATCACAAGCCCTCTGCGGTGTCATGATGGCATGGCTACTGGCGGTGCCCATGGAGACTTCGGAACCATTTTTGCTCTTCTTTTCTTGATGCTCCTGCAGTAGGTTCAATAGCTGAGAGTACTAATCCTGAGTCAAGGCTGGCAGCATCTGAGGTGTGGCTCCTACAACATCATCACTTCCTACCTCATAGACTTCAGTTCCTTCACAGTCAGCTTGACTCATCACTTCTCCATAGGGCTGATTGCCACCATCTCCAATCACCAAATTCACATGATTCTTGGGCTTGAAGCCGGGGAGATATCCATGCTTCCTGTAGCACCTGTCTACAGTATGCCCTGTCATGTTACAATGAGTACAATAGGGAACTTTTATGTCCGTCTGGCCAAACTTACCATTGTCTCTACCAAAGCCCCTGCCAAATGGCCTGGGTAACACACCTGTAGCATTGTTGTTAACTCCTCTAAAAACAAAAACACTACCTCCTCTAGGTACAAGGTTAACATTCATAACAGACGTAGGAGAATTCACAAAGGCACTCTGTCCAGCAGAATAATTCATTTTCCTCTCTAATTTCACAGCCATAGCGAAGGCAGTCTTTAGATTAGGCAATGGTGATGTGAGAAGCACTTGAGCCTTCACCGCTTCGAACTCATTATTGAGTCCCTTCAAGAACTTAATCACACATTCATTTTCCACAAACCTATTAATCTGTGCTGTAATGTTACAAGAACAACGTGTATAAACACAACTAGGAATGGACCTCAAAACATACAACTCTTCCCATACACCTTTCAATTTAGTGTAGTATTCAGTAACTGAGACATTATCTTGCTTAATTGTGTAAAATTCTTCCTGTAAATCAGTAAGAAGAAATGCATCTGCATTTCCATACCTAAACTTTAGATCATTCCATATGTCCAACGCATTATCTAGCCATGTAACACTCTGTGCAATATTTGGAGTTAGAGAATTTACCAATCAGGTAGCAACCATATTGTTTGCCTTGATACAGGGATTGTATCTGTGCGATGCAATTGCCGGCTTCACCAGTATTCCATTAAGGAACCACATCTTATTCTTCGCCTCCAACGCTCTCCTTACACATCTGCTCCATCCATGAAAATTCTGACCATCTAACACAGGTTGAACCAATACCAAGGATGGATTACCACTCGGATGAATGAAATAAGGATCCTCTGATGGATCCACTGCTGCAGTAACTGTGTTGTTCCCCGAACTAGAAGGTGATGAGTTGTTCGTAGCCATGAATGTTTCGAAATTTATTAACCACGCTTTGATACCATGTGAATTTTATCGATTGAACAATTGCAATTCAATAATTGCAACAACAGAATCAAGAAACCATAGAAATCAAACAAATACACTAAGAATTGAAGTAAGAGAAGAATAATCGAGAAGAGAAAAAACTGGAACAACGTTGGAGAGCTCCTTGATTGAAAGGTAACCGTCAAGAATCGATACAACAGAATCGCAGCTTTCTTCAGCTGCATTCTGTTTTTATTTAAGAAGAAAAAACGTGAAATTACAAGAAAGTCCCTATTTAAACATCATCTCATATGTAACCAACAGGGGCATAAGTGTCATTTCACCGCCTTTTTAAAATCCCACGCAGTTGCTGCAACTGTCATTTGCAGCTGCAACCCCCGTTGGCAGCCTGCGCATCACCATGATCACGTGCCTATTCAGCAATCCAGCAACTCCTCTGCTAATCTAAAACATTTATTTCAATATTCCTCAACTCAATCCAGCCTCTTCCAGATCATTAACTTTGGCAGGTTGCGAAAAGTTACAGAAGCAAATTTCCAAATGACTTAGTGGTTGGTGCTGGACAGAAAGCACCGGTGAGTGGGTGTTCACCGATGTGGAAAGATGAAATTTTCTAAAGAGACAGACACAGACAACGAGATCATGGGTCTAGCTCGGATCAAGGTATCGTTCGCGAGACTTTTCCATAGCTAAATGGCCTTGATAACCATTTCAACGCTTAAATTTCTGCCATCATTCGTTGACATAATGGTTATGCTTTCTAACTAGTTTGACAAGTAATCTATCTATTCAAAAAAATATTATCACCGTTTATTTTTTCAGATAATTTAAATTAACTTTTATGAAGAAAAAAAAGTAAGTATATCAATATATTTTGTGTCGAAATGAATATAAAAGCTGTGAAAAAGCTTGATCGTACAACAATCAAGTCGATACTACTTGAAATACATTGAAAAAAACTCAATGCAAATGTATGAAGATGAAATCAAGGAGATAGAATTTAATCAAGAGGTGAAGAATGTAGAAGTGGAGAGAGCAAAATGCTGAGAATTTCTGCAACTTTCTTCATACATCAAAAAGGTCGAACGAGACAGCGTATATACAGGGAAGAAGAGGAAAAATAACTGCCAATAATGAAATTACTAAACTACCCTTACGGTTATCCCTAGAACAACCATAACTAAAAGGTCAAAAATGTAATTTCACATTTATTTTAAACTTCCAGCGGTACTCCTTCTTCTTCCTCACCTGTCCTGCCCGTCACTGCAGCACTACTCCTCAAGTCCGTTGCAACACCACCACATTCACTCTCACCAACCTATCCCAGTCAATCTGTATCATTAGATTAAGTATTTAATCTAACGATCCCAGTTCTTTCTTGCTGATTTCAACTACTGGTTCATGACCACATCCATTTTTCCTTTCGTAACAGACCCCCTCAAGCTCAGCTTGCCTTGTAGATGTTATACGCTCCCAATCTCCCAATCAAATCTCCTAATCTCTTGTTATCCAAGGCTTTGGTGAACATATCTGGTAATTGAAACTGAGTCCTGACTGCATCAACTTAATAACACGCTGTTGCACCTTGTCCCTGACTATATGGAAGTCAATTTCTATATGTTTCGTTCTTTCGTGAATTACTGGATTCTCAGCAATATACAAGGCGCTTTTACTATCACAAAATAACTCCACTGGTTTCATCTCACTAAGCATCAAGTCTTTAGCCAAGTAAACAAGCCACTGTAACTCACAAACTGTTGAAGTCATTGCTCTATACTCAGCCTCTGCTGAGGATTTGGATACCGTCGTTTGCTTTTTTGCCTTCCAGGATATCAAGCTGTCTCTAAGAAACACACAATACCCTGTAACATACCTCCTAGTTTCATGGCATCCTGCCCTGTCTGAATCAACAAACCCCTTTAGCCTCAGTTCACCAGTATTAGGCAGTAGTATCCCTTGTCCAACAGTTCCCTTCAAATATCTTAGAACTCTGTGTGCTGTCTTAAAATGATTCACAGTTGGGCAGTCCACAAACTGGCTCAATTGTTGCACACTAAAGGCAATGTCAGGCCTTGTAACTGTAAGATATATGAGTTTTCCAATTAACCTCCTATATTCACTGACATTATCTAGCAAACTTGAATCATTATGCATCAAATTGACATGGCTCTCCATAGGTGCGGCCACTGGTTTAGAGCCCAGAAATCTTGTTTCTTCTAACAGCTATAAGGCATATTTTCTTTGATTAAGCACCATGCCTTTGGATGATCTGGCCACCACAATTCCTAGGAAATACTTCAAGCTACCCAGATCCTTTATTCTGAACTCACGGTTCAATGCCTCTTTGATATTCCCAATAGCTTGAACATCTTCACATGCCACAATTATATCATCCATGTAAACCAGTGATATCAATAGAGAGCTGTTGACCAGTTTACTAAACAATGTATAATCATTCTTTGATTGGGAAAATCCTTGGGAAACCAGAAAGCTAGTCAACTTGGCATTCCGATCCCTACTAGCTTGCTTCAAGCCATATAAGGATTTTTTTAGTTTGCAAACAATATTAGGACGTTCTGTCATTATACCAGGAGGGGGAACCATATAGATTTCCTCATGCAAATCACCATATAGAAAAGCATTATTCACATCTAGTTGGTGCACATACCAATTGAGTCTAGATGCCAAGGCTAATACCATCCTTACCGTAGTCATTTTTGCAACGGGAGAAAAAGTTTCCTGGTAATCCACTCCTAACTGTTGCGCGTATCCCTTAGCTACAAGCCTTGCCTTGTACCTTTCCACGGATCCATCAGGCTTGTGCTTAATTTTATAAACCCATTTACATCTTATGGGTTGCTTTCTTGGAGGTAGTTCAGTCATGTTCAAGTATTGTTTGCTTTCAATGCTGCAATCTCATTGTCCATTGCCTGCTGCCATTCAACAGAGCTAGCTGCCTCTGCAAAGGAGTTAGACTCTATATGCATACTAATATTTAAAGCATATGTTTTGTATTTTGATGCTAAAGAATACAGAGAAAAATAGCTTTGAATTGGATATGGTGTGGTCTCAGTTTGAACGGCAGATGAGGAACAAGTTGGAAGATGAAATTGTGATGTATGAACTGTCATGTCATTAGTTGGGATTGCTTGTATTTGATTGCAATAGTATTGTTTGAGATATGATGGGGCTTGTCTGTTTCTCTGAGGTCTAGATATAGGTAATTCAATGTGTATAGAGCTAATAGGTAACTCTTGGGCATTAATGGAGCTGTCACCATTTGGATGTTGATGTTGAGGTGGTGAGAGTTGAGGAAATGATGATGGGGTTGAAGGAATATTAGTTGTAAAATTTGAGTTGTATGGCTGTGTTTGATCAGGTTGGACAAGAGGAGTTTGAATAGGAGAGGATGCAGAAGAAGATGCAGGAGAAGAAGATTGTGGTTGGGTAGGTTGTGCAGGGGGAGTTGGTGAGAGTTGAATATACTGATCATGTGCTCCCCTAGATGTGGACCCAGATGGAACACATCTTGGTGGTGATAAACTGGAAACATATATTGGTGGAGCTGAAGAAGGATCTGATGGAATGACAGAAGCTGGTGGATTTAGCATAGGAACTGGATGAAGGTTGGTTTGATAAGGAAATATAGTTTCATGGAATATGTCATCTCTAGAAATGAATATCTTTTTAGTAGTAAGATCTTGAAGGATATAGCCCTTTGTGAGATGGGACAAACCAAGAAAAACACTTTTCCTTGATCTGACAGAAAATTTATCTTTAACTGGAGAGGTGTTTGCTGCAAAACAGAGACATCCAAACACCTTAAGATTATTGTATACTGGGTACTTGTTGTACAACAATTCATATGGAGTTTTCTGGTTAAGGAGAGGTGATGGTATGATATTGATGAGGTACACAGCATGTTGCACACAGAAACCCCAATGGGCAATTGGTATATTCAATTGAAACTTTAATGCCCTGGCTACATTGAGGATGTGCTGATGCTTGCGCTCAACTAACCCGTTTTGTTGAGGGGTATAAACGCAGCTAGTTTGGTGCAATATCCCCTTTGATGCATAGAACTGATTCATTTTAAATTCAGCCTCATTATCAGTTCTAATCGTTTTGATGGAAACATTAAACTGAACATGAGCATAAGAACAGAAACTCTCAACAATACTTCTAGTTTCTGACTTAGATTTCATCAAATAAATCCAAACATATCTCGTATAGTCATCAACAACTGTAAGAAAATATTGCTGTCTATGCAATGTAGGGTTTTTGTATGGACCCCATATGTCCATATGAACAAGTGAAAAGGGAGATTTAGACACTGAAGTAGAAGAGGGAAAAGGAGTCCTTTTGTGCTTAGCTAACGGGCATATAGTACAGGAAGAAGAATGAAAGGATGCATCAATTGATGGATTAGACTTGCTGATCTCTGCTAGCCTGGGTGATGACAAATGTCCAAGCCTTGAATGCCAAAGAAATGCATCTGAAGATTCTACAACATGGGCTTGAGAACAGTGAGGGAGAGACAAAGCTGAAGACGGGGTACTGCCAAGGAGATGATATAGTCCATGGTTCACCTTAGCTGAACCAATCATCTTCTTGCTGAAATGACCCTGTATTAGACATGAGTTTGAGTGAAAAATTAAATCTATATCACCCCTTTCTATGAGTTTACTCAGGGACAGTAGATTAAATGCGAAGGAAGGTACGTATAGGACGTTATACAGAGTCAGAAATGGGCTCAAGCACACTGTGCCCATGTGTGTGACAGGAGCTAGAATGTTATTTGGAAGCTTAACAGACATGGATTTGACTGAATGGCATGACTCAAATAGGGATAAAGAAAAACAGATGTGATCTGTAGCACCAGAATCCAAAATCCATACGCAAGAACATTAGAATGTGATACATTACCTGGCTGCTTTGCAGAGACATCAGCTTGCTGAGCTGACATTACGGCATGATGTCCTCTACTCTCCTCCATCTGAACATTGCTCTCCACATGTCCTCTATTCTTGTGCTCCTGCAATAAACTCATAAGCTGATTATATTGCTCTTCAGTGAATGGAGACACTACCTGCACTGCTTTATTCATTTGATATTCCTCAGCATTTTGGCAATGTTCATAATCAGTCTAACAACCATTTCCTGTTTCTTGGTTATTATGATAATTCCCTTCAACACAATTAACATGCCCTTTAGGTTTGTAACCAGGAGGATAACCATGCTTTTTATAGCATCTATCAACTGTATGTCCGGGCATGTTGCAGTATGTACACATAGGCCGTTGGGAGTCCTTCCTGAAGCCTCTACCTGTTGGCTTATACCAATTTCCACTTGGTGCCTGGTTATTCATTTTGACATTATATGGTCCAGCCTTTACGTTTCCAGTATTTGTATTCAACATAACAGAAGGATTGTTGGTAAATTGACCTTGCATAGGTATGTAATTCAACTTTCTTTCTAATTTGACTGCCATAGCAAACATGGTCCTCAGATCAGGAAGTGAAGACATCAACAACACTTGAGATTTTACAGGTTCATATTCTTCATTCAATCCTTTTATGAACCTAATGACATAATCATCTTCAATGAACTTATTTATCTGACCAGTAATATTGCAAGTACAACAGTTACACAAACAGTTGGGTAAAGCTCACAAAACCATGAGTTCTTCCCAAATCACCTTTAACCTTGTGTAGTATTCAGTGACTGTGCAATTTTCTTGTTTTGTGGCATAAAATTGCTCCTGTAAATCTGATAACCTAAACACGCCTGCATTTCCATATCGTTGTTTTAGGTCATTCCATATATCTATGGCATTATCAAACCACAAGATACTCTGCGCAATGGATGGAATCACAGAAGTAACTATCCAAGATGCAACCATATTGTTTGCTTTGGACCATGCCACAAGTCTGCGATTGGTGTCTACAAGTTTAGGAATCATACCTGTTATGAAGCCTACCTTGTTCTTAGACTCCAAAGCTCTACGAAACGCTCTGCTCCAACTATGAAAATTGTTTCCATCCAACAATGGCTGGACAAGCACCAAGGACGGACTATCGCTAGGATGGATGTACAGAGGATCCTCTGAAGGATCTGATTGAGAAAAATCGGAATTGTTGTTGGAAGAGGACGAAGGAGAGTTCTGAGTTGCAGCCATGAAGGTACCAAAATTCATCAATCACAAATAATCACAAATCGCACGCAGCTCTCTGATACCATGTGAAAAAGCTTGATCGTACAACAATCAAGTCGATACTACTCGAAATACATTGAAGAAAACTCAATGCAAATGTATGAAGATGAAATCAAGGAGATAGAATTTAATCAAGAGGTGAAGAATGTAGAAGTGGAGAGAGAAAAATGCTAAGAATTTCTGCAACTTTCTTCATACATCAAAAAGGTCGAACGAGCCAGAGTATATACAGGGAAGAAGAGGAAAAATAACTGCCAATACTGAAATTACTAAACTATCCTTACGGTTATCCCTAGAACAACTATAACTAAAAGGTCAAAAATGTAATTTCACATTTATTTTTAAACTTCCCGCGGTACTCCTTCTTCTTCCTCGCCTGTCCTGCCCGTCACTGCAGCACTACTCCTCAAGTCTGTTGCAACACCACCACATTCACTCGCATCAACCTCTTCCAGTCAATCTGTATTTAATCTAACGATCCCAGTTCTTCCTTGCTGATTTCAACTACTGGTTCATGACCACATCCATTTTTCCTTTGGTAACAAAAGCCTTAAATGCTGAACCAGTTAATATTGAGATAAAAAAAGAAATGGAAAAGTATGTACAAATAGGAGGTCAATGGGTTGTCTAGTGTTTAGCTTTCTCTTTACAGGTTTCAGAATAAGGGATTTTTCCAGCATATACAGTTTGCATGAATGAAATTGACCACGTTTTTCTTACACCTATAAATACATTTTGAGCTTCAAACCTCCTCCTCAACAGTGAATGCTCATGTGTACAGCTGCATTACTGGGCAATTACTCCTCTGGCAGTAGCTTACTTTTCTTCTATCCTTTAACTATGTGCTCAAGCAACTTATTTGCTCCAAAGTTATGGTATATTTGTTATTAATTTCGCTCACTGCCAAAGGAGATTTGCCCCGCAATTTGGCTCTGCATCAACTTACTGCTCGACATGTCATATGCCATTCCATATTGGTAAGGCTGCTTTCGTACGTCATAAATTTCTTGTTTATTTTTAACGTACAATATAAAAACAACAACATTACTCCATTTCTTAGAGGATCACGCCTATGACGGAGTATAACGGGGTCGGATGTATGCAACCATATCCATTTCTTTTTGTTTTTGAGACTCTAGAATGAAAGCAGAATAAACAGAGGTATTCAGAACAATGGAAAACCTGATGTTCTGATACCAAATTGATGCGTACTTGAGTCACGTAAGACTCGATCTTTTTCTTATTCTAATGATTTCCTTCCACCTTGCCTTGTTTTCCCTTAAGAACTTGGACCAGACCCTTGAAATGCGTGCAAAAGAGCTTGAACTGAGCTTGATCTTTTAAGATTGGACTTGTTCATGATCCAAGAACATGATTGTACCCTTGGGACGTGTTCCAATCAATAGCACCTTTGACTCTAACTACAATGTTTGCTCAAGATGTTGATGCATAATCTAAGATGATCTTTTTTCTGAAGGAATAAGAATTTTTATTTCAACAGAATGTTTGAAAGGTTTACATCAGTGTTTTGAACTGTTCTACTTCTACAACTACTGTGTATTCAGACAAACAGTGGATCGAAGGCATAATTGTGCTGAAGACAGATTGTATTTTTCTTCAATGATTTATACACATTATAATCGTGAATCTTATAGGAGTAAGTGAGTATATATACAAAGAAACAAATCAATCACAATTATTTACAGTAAAGTCTACTTCTATACTTGGCCTTCATCCCAGATTCTTCTCCCTGTCCCTGATTACTTGGAATTTGCTAACACTCCCCCTCAAGTTGAATTGTGGGGTCAACAACATTCAACTTGCACATGACAGCTTCGAACGCCCTTCCATTGATTACTTTGGTTAACACATCCACCAAATGATCTTCTGACCTGACAAACGGCAGACTGATGACTCCCGCTTCCAACTTCTCCTTGATAAAGTGTCGATCAATCTCTATATGCTTGGTACGATCCTGTTGCACAGGATTTTCAGAAATACTAATGGAGGCCTTATTATCGCATAGAAGCGGCGTTGGTAACTCAAAAAACAAATCGATATCTCTGAGCAACTTCTGAACCCATAACACCTCCGTGATCCCTTTTACGATTCTCTGGAACTCAGCCTCAGCACTGGACAGGGCAACAACCTTTTGTTTCTTTCTTCTCCAAGTCACAAGATTTCCACTTACAAGCACAAAGTACCCTAAAGTAGACTTTCATCTACGAGACTCCCTGCCCAATCTGCATCAGTGTAAGCCCAGATATCCAAGTTACCATTGTTTCGGAACACAATTCTTCTTCCAGGTGTACCTTTTAGATACCTCAAAATTCTCATGACGGCATACATATGCTGTTTTTGGGGATGGTGCATAAACTGACTAACCACACTTACTGCATAAGCAATGTCAGGTCGAGTGTGAGACAAGTAGATTAGTTTGCCAACTAGACGCTGGTACTGTCCTGTGTCTGTAGGTGCCCCTTCTTGATCAATCTGTAACTTTTGATTTACTGCCATTGGTGTATCGCTTGGTTTGCAATTGAGCATTCCAACCTCGGTTAGGAGATCCAAGATATATTTCCTTTGTGAGATATAGATTCCGGCTTTTGGCCTTAGGACTTCAATTCTCAGAAAATATTTCAGTCCACCGAGATCCTTCATTTTGAACTTAGTAAATAGATTCTTTTGGGGACGAGCGATCTCCTCAAGATCATCCCCAGTGATCACCATGTCATCCACATAGATAATTAAGCACGTCACTAATTCTTTTCTCCTCTTCACAAAGAGTGTATGATCTGTATTACTCTGTCGATAACCATCTTGTTTCATGACTTTGGTGAACCTGCCAAACCATGCTCGTGGTGGCTGCTTCAGTCCGCACAAGGCTTTTCTTAACCAGCACACTTCTCCTTTCTTAAACCCTGAAGAGAACCCCGGAGGGGGATCCATATATACCTCTTCTCTCAGGTCACCATGCAAGAATGCATTTTTGACGTCGAACTTATGAAGAGGTCAATTCTGAGTTGCTACAATAGAAAATAATACCCTAATAGTGTCAAGTTGGGCCACTGGAGAGAATGTCTCTGAATAGTTGATCCCATAGGTTTGAGTATATCCTTTAATTACAAGACGAGCTTTGTGTCTCTCAACACTTCCATCAGCCTTGTACTTGATAGTGAATACCCATCAACATCCAACTGCTTTCTTTCTGGGAGGAAGAAGGCATTTTTCCCATGTATGAGTTTTTTTCGAATGCTCGCATTTCAACCATCATAGCTTCTTTCCATTCTGACCGAGATTGGGCTTGTTCGACTGTCTATGGAACCTGTTCTGTACATAAAGAGACAAAGAACACTCTAGCTAAATCAGATATCCCTGTCATAGATGGATTCACCGGATACCTGGATGTCTCAGAGGTTATTTCTGGTGAGTACCGCTCAAGAGGGATTCCACGCTTAGCTCTTGGTGGTAGCACCCGCACTGCCTCTGAAGTATCAGGTACTGTACATATTTCAGGGTAACTGCCTCTGAAGTATCAGGTCCTGTACATAATTCGGGGGTAACTGGTTGTCAAGAGAGAGTTCTATTTCTGAGATATTGTCACAAGGGTTAGTATCGGCTATCATATTAGTCTCAATACCAGGTATAGATTGAATAATCCTTGTATCATAATGTGTTACCTTGGACAGTTCATTCATTGCCAAAGGATCAATTTGCGGAAGTACAGTCGCCTCAGATGGTATAGTGTTGGGAGCTACAGTGCATTCGGCGCCATCTACTTGCCCTGTTGGAAGAGCCATCGGACAAATGTGGGATGGTACCGACCAATCTAGGATTCCTTCAGATGGCCTCTCCCCCCTGAATCCTGGGTTGGGTGGTATAGTAGTATTCGGTTTCAAGAAATGTACAGTTCATGGTGATATGAAGTTTATAGGTACGAGGGTTATAACAGCGATAGCCCTCTTGTGTAGTGGCATAGCCTACAAAGATGCACTTTTCAGCGCAAGGATCAAGCTTAGCACGTTCGTGTTTAAGGGTATGTGTAAAGACATTACAGCCAAATACTTTCAGGGGGAGAGTATCGAAGGAGGGTATTGAGTGTGAGAAGAGAGTACCTGTAGTGGGGTTTTATAGTGAAGGATTTTAGTGAGAAGGCGATTAATAAAGTAAGTTGCTGTGGATACCGCCTCCGGCCAGAAACTCGTCGGGACATTAGAGTCAAACATCATGGCTCGATTCATTTCAAGAAGGATGCGATTTTCACGTTCGGCAACCCCGTTTTGTTCTGGGGGTATGTGGGCACGATGTCTGATGGATGATCCCATGAGTATGAAAGAATGTTGCCAAGGTTCCATCTATATATTCCCCCCATTGTCGGATCGGAGAGTTCTGATTTTAGTATCGAACTGTGTATGAATCATATTGTAGAAATGAACAAATTTTTGAGTAACTTCAGACTTATGTTTCAAGATATATAGCCAAGTCATTCGAGAAAAGTCATCAACAAAAATCACATAATAACGGAAGCCAAGTGGGGTATTATATGGTGAAGGGCCCCACACATCAGAATGAACTAATGAAAACATACGATCAACCCGAGTATTATTGGCAATGTATGATGCCCGAGTTTGTTTCGCCCGGAGGCAAGTATCACAAGACAAAGTATGAGTTTGAGAGGTCAATAAGGTTGGAAAAAGACGTTTTAAGTAACCAAATGAAGGGTGCCCTAGGCGGCGATGCCACAACCACACCTGTCGTTCAGCCGTCCCGGCAGCAAGATTAGACTGTCCCTGTTGCACTGCTACATCAACATAGTACAGTCCTTGGCGTTCAGTACCACGCCCAATGATCTCCCCCGTACGAATGTCCGAGACAAGGCAAAAATTAGGATACATTAGCACTATGCAATCAAGAGCCTTGGTAAGTTGACTAATGGATAATAATTTGGTAGATCGAGAGGGAACATAAAGGCAATTCTTAAGTGTAAGATTGGGTGTAACAGAGATGGTGCCTCCAATTTTAACTGGGAGGGAGGCCCCATTAGCAGTGGCAACGGCCGTTTTGGTGGGTTGTGTCTGTGTGAGAAGGTCGGAGGGATCATATGTCATCATGTCTGTAGCACTGCAATCAAATATCCATTGTGAGATACCTTGAATTAAATGAAATTGAGAATTTAGGGGCGGAATGGATATAACCTGAGGTTGGAGGGACAAAACTTATTCTGGAGGAAAATTTAGGGGTGTATTGGGAATTTGAGAAACTGGAGGGTCGGATTTAGCACATTTTAAAAACGAGGGGATGGCGCTGTCTTTTTCTGTAAACTGATGGTCATAGGCAGTAGAAGGGGATATTGCAAGGGGGCACATGCAATTTTCGGTGTATATAAGAAAGAGAGAGGGTTAAGGTTGAAGCTACCTCCTGAGCGGTCGTCGTCTTCTTCGTTCCTGTCTCTTCCCGCAGCTGCCATGGCTACTCCCTCATGCTCCTCTGGTTTCCTGAGATTTTGTCCCTCTGAATCTCTTCTGTTGCTAGAGTTTCCTTCCCTAATGCTCTGGCGACGGATGCTTGTCCCTTCTTCTTAAACTCATCCCACCAATTGGGATACCCATGAAGCTTGAAACATTAGTCCCTGCTATGACCCTTTTTCTTACAATGACTACATTCCATGGTCTTATCCTCTCCTCCCCGACGTGATGGAGGACCTAAGCGGGGGGCTGAACTGCCTGCTGTTCCTGGTTTGTTGTTGTATGTTGGTGCTGGTGAAAAATTCATATTTTGTTGCAGGAAACGGGCAAATTGTTCAGACCAATCAATTTTGACAGGGAAGTTTGACTTATTTTCGGTGGTTCTGGAGTTTCCTTCAGAACAGCTTGGTGTTTCTGACATGGATTTTTTTACTGGTTGCAGGAACGGTGTTGAGCGGTGTCTACGTTAGTCTTGGCGTGACGGGATTGGTAGGTTATGGCAGTGAGGACAATGTTCTGAGCCTAACCACAATGCTTAGACTAGAACGGGTACGGTACTGGTATTTCTGGTATGGCAATGATGGTATAGATCTGAGCCATACAAGAAACTCAGGTCGGGGGAGATAAGGCATTTGATTTAAGGTATAGTCTGGCAGTAATGAACTTAGGAATTCTGAGCCAAGCAAAAAAACAGAAGCAGGTTCGATCCCAATCTGCTCTGGTACCATGTGTATTCAGACAAACAGTGGATCGAAGGCACAATTGTGCCGAAGACAAACTGTATTTTTCTTCAATGATTTTTACACTTTACAGTCGTGAATCTTATAGGAGTAATTGAGTATCTATACAAAGAAATAAATCAATCACAATTATTTACAGTAAAGTCTATTTCTATACTTAGCCTTCATCCCAGATTCTTCTCCCTGTCCCTGATTACTTGGGATTTGCTAACAACCACAACTTTGTTCACGAAGAAGTATTTACAAGTTCATGTAACCTTATTCGACTCTTAACATCACGAACAACTTAACTTGGAGGGTGGGAGTTGCTCTATATGACTATGAATAAATTGAATTCATAAAGAGTGCCTTATATAGTCATAAAGTAAAAACCAAGCTAGAAAGGAAAAAATCAATTAAACCAACTAAAACTCTGAAAACTTGTAGTTTTGTAATCTCGGATGCTAGATTACTCATAGAAGTTGTAGATACAGAAAAGAACTTTCTGTACAATTTTAATCACGTCAATATAATACGTGTAGGTGAAGATATTGCTCAAAACCCAACTGCTAGTCAAACTACCTGTATAAACCAAACTTCTTTTCCTTCATGAAAAGGGAAAAAATTTCATTATCTAAACAACCGCTAAAACGAATTATAAGCTCATCCTAATATTGAGCTTCTAATTAAATTCACACAATAAATAAACCATAATAAAAATAATTTACAAGCTTTTGGACTGAACAAGATCATGCTAGGTTTAAATATTCCAAATAATTTTTCTCCGGCCTAACCCACCAACTCAATCATAAAGGAGCTTATTTTAATTGTCTTCTAAGGCTTGGAGCTTCATAAAAAAAAATGTAGATTCACTATCTCTTTTGATAAATGGGCCCAATGAGTTTGGAATAAATCTTAATTATGCAAAGAGCTTCTTGAACCATCATAAAGGACTTTGAAATTTGAGTTTTATCCTTCTTTTAAGTAGCCTTGGGTGAACTTATAATGATTGAATCTTCAAGGATATTTGACATCACTCAGCCTTAGCCTCCATCAATAATGCTCGGATAGATTTTGTTTAAAACAGAGTTCTTATATGCTTTATATCCTAAACGATCGTATACATGTATTATCTCATCTTGATAAATTTAATTTTGTGCTTAGGAATTTTGGTTATGCAGATATTCTTATTGATAATGATGATCAGTTAATGTAATTGGTATTCTCTTCCCCAGTAATTTACGCAATTAGGAAAACAATGAATTATGCTGACAAGACTATATCTCATACAAAATCAAGTCTATATTAAAGTCAAAAGACCAGACCGAGAGAGATACAATTAGAGAAGATAGTAGTTGTCAACGTTTTGATTTTTATGGGTCGATCCATTGAGAGAGATGCAAATAGTAAAAAACTGAACCCCAAACACAAAATTTGGTCTGCAAATATTGCAAAATGATGGGCACATGAAAGTTATGGATAGCTTTTAGTTGAGTAAAACAAAAAAGGTAAAATATAAACATAAGGACAAGGATGATCACAAGTAAAAATAAATCTGTTAAGTGCTGCAGATGTGAAGACAATGTGAAGATAAGTAGGAAATGTAGAAAATTCTGTGTATTTCTGGTATATTTCTCAATGAATTGTATACAACCTTTTACATGTCATCTTATAAAAAGTTTACACACTTATACAAGGAAACTAGTTAATTACATTCAAATCAAATAAAAAATCAAATCTTCCTTAATTTGCACATGTCTCTTTATTCATGGGATTGATTAGGAACTACTTGTAATTAGGGATTGACAACACTCCCCCTCAAGTTGAACAGTGAGGTCAACAATGTTCAACTTACCGCCCTTTATCTGTAGACGGTGCTCCATCAATTACTTCCAACTTATGATTCATGTCCATAGGTGCGTCGCAAGGTTTGCAGTCGAGCATTCCTACCTTAGTAAGTAAATCCAAGATATACTTCCACTGCGATATGTAAATTCCAGCTTCTGATCTCAGGACTTCAATATCTAGAAAGTAATTTAGACCTCCAAGATCCTTTATTTCAAATTCGTTCAACAGCTGTTTACGGAGACGAATCCTTCCTTAGTGTCATTTCCAGTAATCACCATATCATCGACATAAATGATCAAACATGTTACCAAGCCCTTTCTCTGTTTAAAAAATAGCGTATGGTTTGCATTACTTTGACTGTAACCATCCTGCTTCATGACTCCAATAAATCTACCGAACCACACTCGAGGGGATTGTTTCAGTTCATATAGGGCCTTCTTCAACCTACAGACTTCTCTTGGCTTGAATCCTGTGAAAAAACCCGGAAGAGGATCCATATATACCTCTTCTTACAAGTTACCGTGTAGAAATGTATTTTTGACATCAAACTGGTGAAGTGGCCAATTTTAAGTTGCTGCAACAGAGAACAATACTCGGATTGTATCAATATGGGCCACGGGTGAGAATATTTCTGAATATTCGATGCCATATGTCTGAGTATATCCTTTCGCCACCAATTGGGCCTTGTATCTTTCAAAACTTGTATCCGCTTTGTACACGATTGTAAACACCAATCGACAGCCGACTGACTTGTTTCCAGGGAGAAGGATGCACTTTTCCCATGTTTTATTTTTCTCCAAGGCTCGCACTTCAGTTATCATGGCCTCTTTCCACGTTGGTTGAACCTGATCCTCTTCGACAGTCTGTGGTGCCTGTTCTGAGCACAAAGACACAAAGAACTCTCGGGCCAGATCAGACACTCCTTCTAAAGATGTATTTATTAGGTATCTTGACATTTTTTATGCTTGAGTGGGAGAGTATCGCTGGGGAGGAACTCCTCGCTTTGTCCTGGGGGGTAAGACCCATACATGATGTTACTCAATAGAAATATTATCACCTGCATATGCTCTTGGAACACTGGAGGAAACAGTGGAAACATTTGTGTTTACAATGGGTGAATGTGGATCAGTATCATTTTCTGAAGCAAAGTTATTTGGGTCATTTTCGGATATAAAATTGGATTACACATTACTTGTATCTAAATGCTTTACCTTTGGTAGTTCATTCATCGGAGGAGGAGCATCAGGTGGTACAGGTGCCTCAGACGATACAGTGTTAAGAGCTATAGCACAGTTGGTACCATCTACTTGCTGTGTTGGAATAATCTTCAGATAGGTATGTTGTAGCACCAACGAATCGAGGGTTCCATCACCTGGATAAGGGAGCTCCCCCTAAACCCGAAATGGAGGGTATAGTAGTACTCAGTTTCTAGAAACACACAATTCATAGTGACATGGATACGGTGGATTCAGGGATTATAGCAGCGATACCCTTTCTGCGACGAGGCATAGGCAACAAAAATACACTTTACGGCACAAGGATCAAGTTTAGTGCGCTCGTGTTTGGGGGTATGAATAAAGACCGTACAACCAAACATTCGTGGAGGTAGGGTAAAGATCGAAGGTATATCGTGCTGAGTAGATAGTGTATGAAGGGGAGTCTGGTAGTTAAGTATTTTGTTGGGAAGTCAGGTGAGAAGGTAAGTGGCAGTGGATACATCCTCTCGCCAAAAACTCATAGGGCCATGGGAGTCAAACATCATGGCCCGATTCATCTCAAGAAGAATACGATATTTTTGTTCCGCAACCCTGTGTCGTTTAGGGGTATGAGAATATGTATTTTGATGTATAATACCATTATCACGAAACAAATGAACCAAGTCCCCAGTGAGATATTCTCCTCCGTTATTGGAGCAAAGGATTTTGATTTTTGTATCGAACTGAGTATGGACCATATCGTTAAAATGAACGAATTTTTGGTATACTTCTACTTTATGCTTCATGATATGTAACCATGTCATACGAGAAAAATCATTCACGAAAATAACATAGTAGTGAAATCCAAAGGGTATATTGTACGGAGAATGGCCCCAAACATTAGAGTTAATTAAAGTAAACACTTGATCAACATGGTATTATTGGCAAGATAAGACGTCCGAGTTTGTTTTGACAGAGGCATGTATCAAAAGTAAAAGTATTTTGGTTTGAAGTAAATAGGGTATGGAACAAACGTTGTAAGTAGCTAAATGAAGGATGCACTAACCGGCATTGCCATAACGACACCTGGCGATTAACCGTCCTGGTAGCAAGATTAGACTGTCCCTCTTGCGCTACTGCATCAATAAAGTACAGTTCCTGACGCTCAGTACCACGCCAAATGGTCGCCCCCGTACGAATGTGCTGCAAATGGAAAAAATTAGGATACAGCATAATAATACAGTCTAATTCTTTAGTAATTTCACTAACAGACAACAGCTTTCTGGATAAAGAGGGGACATAAAGGCAATTCTTAAGAGTAATTGTGGGAGTAATAGAAATGGAACCGCCATCAACAACCAGGATAGTGGATCTATTGGTGGTCTGAACAGTGGTCTTAGTTGGAGAAGCATGAGTAATTAGGTTCAAATGATCATTAGTCATTGTGTCAGTGGCTCCATAGTCAAAGATCCATTTGGAATTGCCTTGGATTGTATGACATCAGGACTGATTGGGTATTTTAGGTATTTTTCAGGTAATTTTCGCATTGGCTCAGAATTTGGGGGCTAGTCAGACATTGGAGGAAATATCAGGGAGTTGGTAAGGCATTTATGAAACTGGAGGGGTCTAGGTGGAGTTTCCACAAAACGAGGGGTTAATTTGTCTGTTCCAAGAGATGCATGACCAGAAATAATATTATAATTGAGTACAGAGGTCTAAGGAACAATTTCTTTAAGTGAAGGGGTATATAAAGGCGATATAGGGTTAGGGTTATTATCCCTAACCTTGTTACCTTCTATAGCCTCCCTTGTTGCTGCCATGGCAGCACCCCCTTGTGGTGTAGTTTCTCTGCGATTGGTGCCTATAATGTTCTCCTGGCTGGCAGATTCATCGTCAGTAGTGGTCTGAGCAACTGATGCCTTCCCTTTCTTTGTGAATTCTTCCCACCATTCAGGGTATCCATAGATCTTGAAACACTTGTCTTTGGTATGCCCCTTCTACTTGCAGTGGCTGCACTCTAGATGAGCCTTATCCTCCACCCCACGCCGTGATGGTTGACCTGAGCATGGTGGTGGATTCTCTGGCCCCCTTCGTTGTCTATTGTGGTCTGGCGTTTTAATTATCAGGCCTTGTTCTACCCCATATGATGGCTGAATGTCTGATGGGGTTATAGTCAGTACTCCATCTTGTACATTCAAATGGCGTAGCTCATTATACGCCATTTCCTCTGTGGGTCTAGGCTCCCTCTTCAAAATCTCCTTTTTGTGTCTAAAAAATGGCCATCAACTGCTAGAAGCAGTTGATACAGTCTCTGTTCCTGAAATTTTTTTGTATATGTGGCTATATCCTTCGGAGATTCCATGGGATTTGGTCCACGGAATCTATAGTCATCCACAGTCTTTGAAACTGGTCCCATAATATTTCAAGGGATCGACTTCCCTGTTTGATAGTATAACATTGTTTATGGAGGTCAAAAATTTGCAGTGGGTCACCTCCTGGCCCATATTTGACTGCCTATCCGTCCCAAAGGGCTTTTACAGTTGAGTAATTTGATACATTGTTCACTGGGATATCATCAATGTTATCAATTAGCCATGTGAACACGAACTGGTCATTTTGTTTCCAAGTTGGATATGATGGATCAGTTGGCAGGGAGTGGAGGGACCCCTGTGATGTGGGTGCTCCTCCCCCTGCCTCTGAGGGCTATTTTCATAAGTCTGCATCAGAGAGGATAATTGGTGTTGGTGAGTTTGACTTTTACTAACAGGTTTGCGGATGGGGTTGGTACAGGTGCGTACAGGTGATGGCATATTCATGCTTTACTGAAGAAATCTTGCAAGCTGTTCAGATAAGTCAAAATTGGTAGGGAAGTAGGGTTTGGTTCTGAAGTTTCTGGCCTTGTTTCTTTTTTTCTGGTGTTTGTGACGTATTAGTTTATGTTTTTGCAGACAAAGAAACTGGTTTGAGGAGATATGACTTTGATCTAGACCAAGTCGATGCTGGATACAAAGGTAGTGAGGATATTAATCTGAGCCTTAACGACACGGATCAAACAGATATGATACTTGACCAGAGGTGTGTTATGGCAATGATGAGATACACCTCTGAGCCAAAAAATTCTCAAGAAACAACAGATCAGGTTCGATTGAGAAGAACTTGTTCTGGTACCATATGAAGACAATGTGAAGACAAGTAGGAAATGTAGAAAATTATGTGTATTTCTTGTATATTTGTGGTTTGTAATTGAGGGCGGGTTGTAAGGCGCGTGTGTATGCCAAGCCATGTTGCCACATGAGGGCGGGTGTTGAGAATCCCACATTGGCTAATTTGAGAAAAAATACATGGCTTATATGAGGATGAGGTACCATCACCCATTGCCTTAAGGTTTTGAGTGGATATGAGCCTCACCTCATATAAGCCTAAGTTTTAATAGTACGCTTAGGATCAAGACGTATTAAGATATAGTCAAAACACTCGTGAAAAACACTCATGTTTGATAAATGAAGAAAAATATCATCTTTGTAGACACGCTTAAAGCGCTTGGTTAAAAATCTGCAGGTTAACCTGAAATTCTAAAGGTCTGCAAAAGTACTCTTATTGTGATGAAAACTTTAAGATTCAGAATCCCCTTTTGCTTTTGGTTTTTTTTTTTTTTAAAGAATCCTCGTTTGCCTTAAAGCATACATTGTGTCTTACATTGTATGTATGTGGCCACGCGATGTGGGTATTTTTTTCCCCTTAAAGCATACATTGTGTCTTACGGCGTCGTACAGACTAGGATCAGAGTTTATCCTCGTGAAAGACAACTCATTTGTTAAGTTTTTTTATGTCGTTCATTATGTACACTTATAATTATGTGTATGTGCAAAACGAACTGATTGTTATATGTGAGTTTGTTAGATAGTTTTACACTCAAATCATATATGTTTCCTGTTTTGTAGGTTGCTTCATGTTGATGCAGAGGTGGACTCGTTTCCTGTTTTGTAGGTTGCTTCATGTTGATGCAGAGGTAGTTTGTTCAAAAAACAGTGGGTTACGGTCTTGGACCTGGTTCCGAACCTTAGGTTTTTCGTTCCGACACAGTTGTTTTACGGTTCTATTTTCGGTTCCATTCACAATTCCTGCACGGTTTACTTTTTCTTCTTATAATTTTAATTATGCAATAAATACAAAAAAAATCAATATATGAGTATGAGTATAAAAGCATATAATTGTATAAATTAGGTGTCCAATAGAACTTAGAAGTATAAAATTTGAATTATACATCAATATAATGTTATATAGATATGAACAACGAAATATAATTGATAACTATATAAATATGTAGGTATATAACTACAGAATTATATAATAGTACGGATATATATATATATATATATATATATATATATATATATATATATAAGTACATAAATGTAAAAGTATAAAAGCAGATAGGCATATGAGTATATACACCACAAAAAAAAGTCATATAGCGACAGACAAAACTCGTCGCCATTTCGTCGCTACAGGCATATAGCGACGAAATAGCGACGAAAACTGTAGGTCGCGATACGGCTTGTCGCAAAGTGAATTTCGTCGGTGAAGCGTCGCTATATTGGGACGGAAAAATTTCGTCGGTGTTTCGTCGCATAGTTGCGACGAAAATCTGTCAGTTCTGCGACCTGTTTTTGCCGTCGTTGTTTCGTCGGTGTATTTTTCCGTCGCTATTTTATAATTTTTTTATTTTTTTATTTCCTTTCTGCGACATATTATTTCGTCGCAAAGTTTCGTCGATATATTTTTTCGTCGCTATTTTTAAATTTTTTATTTTTTTATTTCCGGTCTGCGACATTTCGTTTTCGTCGCAGGTTCGTCGCTATTTTTTAATTTAATATTTAATATTAATTTAATATTAAATATTAAATATTTTTAATTTATAAATAATACAATATATTATTAATTAAATAGTTTTTATTATTATTTAATTTTTATAATATATTTTATTTTGTATATTAAATCATTTGTACGAATGTTATACAGAAATATAGTACTTGCGTATTGAAGTTCGTAAACAACACAAACGAAATAGAATCCGTATAAATGTCATATAAAATATAAAAGTACAAAGAATATGTCAATACAATAAACGAAATAGACTGTACGAAAAATCAAAAAATGAAATACTATGCAGAGGAAGATGGAGGGGGATCATGCGGAGAAGAGTGACCATCAGGGGGAGACTGAGGCTGCGAGGAGCTGGAAATGATAGAGATGATGAGATGCGATAGCTGCGAGATTTGCTGGTTCGTCTGCTGCTGCACCTGCATCGTCTGCTGCTGAGCATGCTCAACCGCCTGCTGAAGCGCCTGCTGAAGCGACTGCTGCAGCTCCTGCTGGGTTTGAGTCAGCTGCGACCGCAGTGCTCATACGCTCTCCTCATGCTGCGCCCTGATGGTCTCCACCTCATGCTGCAGCGGTTCCTCCACCACAAGAATCACCCCCACAGGCTGAGTCCTCTGAACCCAGTCTTTTTGGGCCACGTCGGGATCGCCAAATTGGCGATCTCCATAAAGAAATACAAGAACTGTGGAAAACAGTGGATGACCTGAGGGAGCATATTATGTACCAGGATGAGCGTCTCCAATACCTGGACACAAGGCAGATGCGGATTAAATCCAAAACTGCACAGCTGAGACGCCTCCTGAAGGCGTGCGCAGAGAGTGTTGCTACTCTCTGTCCGGATGACGAACAGTGAATGGCTCCTCTCCGTTATTCATTTAGATTAGTTTTTCCATTATTGTCCTAGTATATTTTGTAATTTATAATTTTATATTAATGAAGTTTTATTTTTCTAATCATCGCTTTCGTTTTCTTAATTTAAACACGTGTTTAATCTCTTACGAATTTTGACGACGCTAAAATACAAACGAAATGTGGCTCAGAAAAATTTGAGACGACTAATTGACCGACTAAACATCAACTATATACCGACGAAACTTAATACAAAGACGAGAACCTACTAAACATATCGACGAAACTTAATACAACGACGAGACGAGAACCTATTATCCGCGAAACTTAATACAACGACGAGAACTTGCGAATTTATTGGAATTTAGCGACGCCTTACCGACGCCCTAGCGACGCACGACGTCATTTCACCCCATTCGACGCGTTTCGTCGCGACGGCGTCGCTAGTGCGTCGCTATTCCGTTCAGTTCCCAACGGTTACAACGTAGGATATTACGATATTATCTTCACACCTATTTTTTAGTTGCGTCGCTAATGCATCGCTAATGCGTCGCTATTCCACAGTGTCCGTTCAGTTCCCAACGGTTACAATTTATTAGAACGTGTTTACGTCGCTAATTCGTCGCTAAGTGCGTCGCTAATTCGAACGAACCGTCACATTTCGTCGCTAATTCGTCGCTAATTCGCACGAAGCGTCACACCCGCACATATTCCCATCTTAGTTAACGGTCGAAGAATGCGTCGCAAGTTCGTCGCTATATCGTCGCTAAAATTACCTATTTATACCCCAAACATCCGCACATATATATACACACATACAAAGTTATAAAACATCAAAATATGCGCGTCGTTTTAGAAGAACCCCAAGGCGTGGTGGAGGGGCAAACAGTGCCCCGCCACAAGGGCCTCCTCCCCAACCACCTTCGGTTGAGCGGGAGGGTTCCGTATCTATGTATGGCCCACTACCGCGAGAGGATGCTCAAGACCAAATGCCGGAACAGGATATCGACTACCGTATGCTGATAGCAAACATGCAACAGCAGTCGAGACAACTGCACAGCATGACTAGAAGGCTGTGGAAGTTGAAATTCAGATATTCCAAACTGAAGCGTCTCCTCAGAGAGTTCGCAGATAATGTGGCAGCCACTCTTTCTTCCGATGACGAAGAGTGAACGGCCCCTCTGCGCCTCTCTTTTAGATTTCTTTTTTTAATTTTTCGTTTTATAATGTAAATTTTTATTATTAAATTAATAAAAAAAATTTCCAATCACTGCTTTCTTTTTTCTTAATTAATACACGTGTTTAATCCTCGACGAATCTGCGACGACACAATGACAAATCGGAATATGAACGAAAAGTAAAACAAAACGTTTGCGACACACGGGTTTCATCGACAAAAAAACCGACGATACACAACGCCAAGAACCTACTCACCGACGAATTTATTTTATCATTGTTCTGGAATTTTAGCGGCAAAATAGCTACGATATAGCGACGTAAGGCTACAAACTACATAGCGACGAATAAAACACACAGAATAGCAACGCACCACCGACAAAACACCGACGAACGTATTAATCTGACTACTTTTTTGCTAGCGACAATGCTTTTCATCGTATTTTCGTCGCAATTAACGACGAAAATGAGTGTATCGCAAATGCGTCGCAAAGTACCGACGCAACACCGACGAACCACGGTTCGTCGGTGAAGTTTTCGTCGGTAAATGAAATTCTTTTTGTGGTGTATACTTATATACTTGTATGGTTATATACTTATATACTTATATGGTTATATAGTAATATACTTACACTGTTATACATTAATATAATTATATACTTGTAAACTATGCAACTGTACAAGTATACAACTACATAAGTATATAAGTCTCTTATACATATACAGATATAACTGTAACTATATAAGTATATAAGTATGCTTATATAGCTATATAATTAACAGTCGTATAAGTACCTAAGTACATACCTATATAAGTGAAAAACATTTAGTCTAGAAGTTGGATAGCGTTTCCAATACCTCGAGGTCATGAGTCTGATTTCTCTCCCCAAATTTTTTTTTCAAATGTACATAATTATATAGGTATATAGCTAGAGAAGTATATAGGTACATAATTATATAACTTTATAGTTATACAACACGTAACTATATAACTATGTACTTATATTCTTGTATAGTTCTATATTTATATGTTATTAAAATTTATTAGACACTTATTATTATAGCTATACAGTTACCTCTATTTATTTTCAATATACATACACACACATATTATTCTTTTCATTCTTTTTTGTTTGAACTGCCGGTTCAGTTCCAATTTACTCCGGCCGGTTCTGGCTGGTTAAACTAAAGGTTTAACCGCCAATTCTGGTTCCATGGATGGAAAAACCATAATAGAACCACTGAACTGCCAATAAATAACCAGAATCGTCAGTTTCAGGAACCAGCAGTCCGGTTGTAGCCAGCAGGTTAGAGCTATTAATTGTTCTAACATCAAATTAAGACAAACTTTAAGTATTTTTAATACAATAATTTGTCAAAATAGCTTATGTATCACTTATAATCAAATTCCAACGAATAATGTGTAAGACAGTTTGATTATAAATGACGTTTCACCAACTGTGAGTTTGAACATGTGTGACAATATTTTTAGAACGAATGGATTCAAATTCAAATGAATAATATATAAGACAAATTGATTATAAATGATGTCTGATCAACTGGTAGTTCTGTTAGAAGAAAGTGAGTGAGCTAAAGTGCGCAGAGCTGAGGTGCGCAGATCTGAGGTAGAAAGACAAAGCTGAGGTTTGTGATGCTGAGGTGCGTAGGATGAGCTGAGGAGCACAGAGCTGAGGTGAAGAAGCTGAGGCTTGCGATGCTAAGGTGCGTAGGATGAGCTGAGGTGCGCAGAGTCCTGATGAGCAAAGCTGAAGATGTTACAAGATGTGAAAACTGAGGTGCACAGGCTGAGCTGAAGAGATGTAAAGGCAAGAGCAAGCTGAACTGCGAGGATGCTAAAAAAGTTACTAGAAGGAATATTTTTGTAATTGTATAATGGTTAGTTAGACATACGACATCGTTTTATTTGTTTTCTTGTAAAATAAACAGTGACATGTGTATATATAGCTGTTGATAGGAGTGTAAATGTTCAATGAGAAAGATATTTTTCTTCTCACGCAAAATTTGCTCCATTCTCTCTCTTGTTTGTTACTTCTGGTAAAGGTGATGCAGAGTTGCATATTCATCTCCTTCTTCTTCTGAATGTTTGAATTGTGATTCACACATCCATCTTTATTCTAGTAAATTTCACATGGTATCAGCTTCAGATTCTAAAGTAAATCACTACAGTTTTTTCTCTGATTTATTCTCGAGATAATGGCATGTTGTTCAGACACTGAGATTAATCCTTCCAGTCCATTTTCTCTACATCCCAATGAAAATCCTTCTCTGGTCTTGGTTCAACCCATTTTTAATGGTGATAACTATCACCCCATGTATTGCGCCATGAAGATGGCACTGTTGTCAAAAGACAAAGTTGGTTTTGTCGATGGGAAATCACTGCACCAGATCCAACTGATCCTAAGGATTCAGCATGGACTCAGTGTAACAATATGGTATTATTATGGATATTGAACTCTGTGAATCCTTCAATCTCGCATAGTGTACTGTGGATGGATTCTTCAATGAAGGTGGCAGGCTCTTAATGAAAGATTTTCTGATACAGATCCGTTCAGATTATCAGATCTGATTGAGGAAATACATTCAATCAGGCAAGGTAATCACAGTATCACTGAATATTTTACTAATTTGAAGATTTTATGGGATGACTTGATGGTTTTAAGACCTATTCCTAGTTGTCCTTGTGATCCTTAGTGTAAGTGTGGTATATTAGATAAGGTTACACGTTATGTTGATGAAGATTATGTGATACATTTTTTAAAGGGATTGAATGATAGTTATTCTCATATGAGGTCACAAATTCTACTGATGAGTCATTTACCAAATGCTACGAAAGCCTTTGGGTTAGTTGTCAAACATGAAAGACAAACCAATTATGCTTAGAATCATTTAAGCAACGTTGATAATCAGGTTATGACAGTAGAGTTTAATCCCAGTGCCGGTGTAAAGACGGCAGAGTTTCAAAAGCAGTCCAATAAATTTTCAAATCATCAGAAACCAAGTGGAAGATATGATAATAAATTTGTCAGCAATCAGAGGATGAGTAACAATTTTGAAGATAAGAAGGGTAATAATTCGAGAAATTATTATAAAACTCAATGCGGACACTGTGGTAAGATAGGACATGTTGAGGCTACATGTTACAAAAAGCATGGGTATCCACCAAACCTGAAAGCTATGGGCAGGAGCACTCCAATGGTAAACCAAATGTCTGCTGAACAATCTGAGCAGACACAGACCCTATATTCTGAGCAGTCACAGCAAATGGTGAAGGGCATAACACAGGAACAATATCAGCACATTCTAAGTTTGTTGAAAAATACTTAGGTATCATCCTCTGTCAGCAACAACAGCATTGAACAGCCCCAAGTTCATTAGGTTCAAGGATTGACAGCTAACTTCAGCACAGCATCAACACAGGTAGAAGGGGAAAGATAAGCATTATATTAAATGGTTTTTAGATTCAGGTGGCACTCATCATGTTTGTTGTGTTTTGTTAGCCTTGAAATCCTACAGGAAAGCCTCTAATATGTCAGTCTAATTGCTGAATGGAAATTCAGCTGCTGTTGTTTATATTGGCAACATTACAATTTCTCCTAAAATTACTCTATACAATGTCTTATTTGTTCCAACATTTACTTATGATCACATTTCCTTTTGTAAGCTGGTAGTTGATACTAACTGTTGTGTTACCTTTGCTCATCACTCTTGTACCATCTAGGATATGAATTCTCAGATGAAGATTGGATAAGTAGCTTGTCAAATGGTCTGTATCAACTCTTGAAAACTCCATCTACCAGCCTAACTCTTCATCATCAACAACCAACCATCCATTCACTGAGCCGAGATCACAAAGGGCCCTCAGCATTGTGGCATTACAGGCTGAGGCACCCTTCAGCAAAAATTTTACAAAAACTCAGCGGACATTCTCAAGATATTTTTTCACGAAATTGTGTTTTTCATTGTCTAGTCTGCCCATTAGCCAAACAAAAGAAAAACAGTTTTCCTGGTTCTAGTTCAGATAGCTTATTTGGCTTTGATATAATCTATGTTGATATATGGGGACCCTATAGAACCACAAGTATTCATAACCAGCAATATTTCTTGACTATTTTTGATGGATTTACTAGATATACTTGGGTTTATCTGATGGGGTTAAAATCTGAAGCATTCCAATTGTTGATGTCCTTTGTTCAAATGGTGCTCACACGGTTTGAGAAAAAGATTAAGGTGGTTAGGTCGGATAATGGGAAAGAATTTAAGCTGCCCAACTTCTACAGCTAAAAAGGGATAATACATTAGACTACTTATGTCAATACCCCTGAACAAAACGGATTGGTTGAGCGAAAGCATCAACATATACTCAACACAGCATGGGCCTTAAGACTACAAGCTAACCTATCTGTCAAATAGTGGGTATATTGTGTTTTACATGCTGTCTTCCTGATTAATAGGCTTCCTACACATTTACATGACTACAAAACACCCTATGAAAAACTTTACCAAAAGGAACCAAATTGCACTTGGCTACGTGTGTTTGGTTGTTTAGTGAATGTATGTACCCCTACTCACAACAGACTCAAATTTGAAACAAGAAGTACAATATGTGCTTTCTTGGGATTTCAATTGCCATCAAGGGATATACAGTTGTGGAGTATCAAACAGGAAAAATATTGGTCTCAAGAGATGCAAAATTTTCTGAAGCTCAATTTTCTTTTCTAGACATTTCTTCTTCTAATCCCAATCGTCAATGCACTGTGCATGTACCTTACACAGAAATGACACTTCTTGACCAGAGTAATCATATCCAAAACAATGAATCTCAAACTAAAGAATCATCAGCCATTAATGAGCCTTCACCTCCTGTTCCGACAACAGTGATAGAACCTGTTGTTCAACCTAGAAGATCTACCAGAGTGCCCAAATCTCCCAAACACCTACAACAGTATCAATGTAACCAAATCCTTTATCCCCTTGATAATCCAGAAAGTATGATGATTGTTCATCTGTTTTTAAAGCATTTAATATTAATGTTGATCGTTACTGTGAACCTAATAGCTTTGTTGAGGTTGTGCAGTGCAGAATGAATCAGTGCCATGGAAGCTGAGGTTATGGCCCTGGAAGCTAATAATACTTGTATAGGTGTCGAGCTACCTCCTGGTAAAAAGGCAATTGGATGCAAAGGGGTTTATAAACTAAAACTGAAGCCAGATAGAAGCATAGAAAGACGCAAGGCTAGGTTGGTTGCAAAAGGATTTATGCAACAAAAAGCAGTGGACTACCATGATACTTTTTCTCCTGTAGCAAAACTGACTATAGTCAGAAGTCTATTGGCATTATCATCTATGAAGGGATGAGAACTGAAGCACCTGGATATAAACAATGCATTTTTTTCATAGGGATTTGGTTGAAGATATTTACATGAAACTCCCTCTTGGATTTCAGTCATCAGCAGATGACATGGTATGTAAGCCAAACTTACACAATCTCTGCTAGCTAAAGGATTTCAGAGGTCGTTCAATGATTACATCCTGTTTATGTATCACCATTTAAACACAAAATATATCTTTTGGTTTATGTGGTGATATCATTACGGTGAGCAACAATTCAGAAGCAATAAGGGAAGCAAAAGGCTATTTACACAAACAGTTCAGTATAAAGGATCTAGGGAGGCTAAGATACTATCTTGGGATTGAAGTCGGGAGATCTAAATCAGGATCAGTACTATCCCAACGCAAATATGCAAATGATCTTCTCTCATATTATGGCATAACGGCTTGTAAACTAGCCAATTCTCCAATGGATCACAGCAGCAAATTATCTCAAGGAGATTCTGAGCTGCTATCAGATAATACTTACTACAGACGATTAGTTAGAAAGTTAATACACTTAACGATTACCAGACCTGACATCAGTTATGCCGCGTAGTAGCTAAGTCAATTTCTAAAAGCTCCCACTGTTAATCATCTACAAGCAGCCTATAGGGTATTGAGGTATCTAAAATCAAATGTGGCACAAGGTTTATTCTATCCAGCAAAGAATCATTCTGAAATAAGGGCATATACAGATTCTAATTGGACTAGATGTCAAGATACAAGAAGATCAACTTCTGGTTTTTGTGTGTTTATTGTAAAATCCCTTATATCTTGGAAATCAAAGAAACAATTAACAGTATCTCGTAGTTCAGCTGAAGCTGAATATAGAGCAATGGGGTTAGCTGCTTGTGGAACGTAGTGGATTACGTAGTTGCTGCAGGATGTACTAATCTCATTACAAGGACCCATTGTTATCTATTGTGATAACAAGAGTGCAGTTTATATTTCAGAGAATTCTGTCTTCCATGAACGTACTAAACATTTGGAGATTGATTGTCATTTTGTACAGGAGAAGATTCAATGGTCTACTGAAACCATTCCACGTATCAACCTCAGGTCAGTTAGCAGACATTTTTACGAAGGCATTAGATCGAAGAAGATTAGAACAATTGTTATCTCAGTATGGATTAATTAATATTGTTCAGTTGACTATATTGCGGGGGATGTTAGAAGAAAGTGAGTGAGCTGAAGTGCGCAGGCAGAGCTTGGGTGCGCAGATTTGAGGTACAAAGAAAAAGGTGAGGTTTGCTATGCTGAGGTGCGTAAGATGAGCTGAGGTGCACACAGTTGAGGTGTGCAGAGCTGAGCTGAGGTGCGCATAGTCCTGATGAGCAGAGCTAAAGATGTTAAAGGTGTGAAAGCTAAGGTGCACAGGCAAGAGCTGAAGAGATGTAAAGGCAAGAGCAGAGCTGAAGTGCGAAGGATGCTAAAGAAGTTACTAGAAGGGATATCTTTGTCATTGTACAATGGTTAGTTAGACATGCGACATAGTTTTATTTGTTTTCTTGTAGAATAAGACATTGACAGGTGTATATATAGTTGCTGATAGAGGTGTAAACGTTCAATGAGAAAGATATTTTTCTTCTCACGCAAAATTTGCTACATTCTTTCTCTTGTTTGTTACTTATGGTAAAAGTGATGCAGAGTTGCATATTCATCTCTTTCTTTTTCTGAATGTTCGAATTGTGATTCACATATTCATCCTTATTCTAGTAAATTTCACAAGTTCGACCAGTGATAATATTTTTGGAATGAATGGAATAACTTTTTAACATTAAAATTGAGAAAAAATAAAAAGACCTTGTAACTATTTATTATGTGGAACTCAGCTCACATCCAAATACTACTAGGGGCAACGCATGCGTTTTACCTTTTCCTTTCCTTTTTCCGTTAAAATCTAACCACACCCCTCTGTTGCTGAATTACGTATTTTGATTTGGTAAGTACTGAGCCGTACAGATGTGTAAAATTACCTTTCTTCTATTGAGGATTCCAACTTTTTTAAATCATATATTAATTTATTATTATGTGAATAATATATAAGCTCACGTATCAAAAGGTAAACAAATGTTAAGATGTTTTCGCAGCATGATGTCCCTGCATAAACAAAATAATTTTATCGTATAAATTACAAAGGAACTAGGCGTGCACCTACATTGGAGGTTGGAGTTGATGCTTCCGAAACGCTATAAGATTACTGAAATGTTTATTATTATGTCTAGAGTATATGTTTCATTCTGCATATTAAATGAAAATTAAGATTACTGAAATGTTTATTATTATGTCTATAGTATATGTTTCATGCTGCATATTAAATGAAATATGCTATAGATTTATCAGCTTATTCTCCCTTTGGACATAGTAAAGACACGTATCAAATGGTATATGTCTAAATTTTTATGTCTATAGTATATGTTTCATGCTGCATATTAAATGAAATATGCTATAGATTTATCAGCTTATTCTCCCTTTGGACATAGTAAAGACACGTATCAAATGGTATATGTCTAAATTACATTTTACCTAATCATTTGTTGTCGTTGAAAGATGATTATCAATAAGCGCTTCCAACCTCAACTTGCAATTGGATTAAGACAGCAAATTTGGCTCAATCGATGCATCTGTCTAAGTCCCCACCATTACATGATAATAAATTTGTTAACCAAATCATACCCCTTCGTAACACTCTAGTGGGACCTTTTGTACTGAAAGATATTATAGATCTACTCATGGCTAAACCTGATCCAACAAATTGGAGCAACTATGATGCTTGATTAATGGTGTTAAACAGAGATATTACTTTTGTTTCCATTTCCAATGGAGTTAATGACACACTCTTTCTTGACTTTGAAATATGATGAATAAAGAAAATTGGCTCACTAAATTGGCTGCGGTTCTTATATTCTGAAGTAGCAGTTAATCGATACATCTTGACGCAATTTTCATTATAGGTCATTAGGAAACAACATCTGTGTTGCGTATATTTGACCCTTCTATACCCGTTATAGACGGGAATCTTTAAGCAATTGGGTAATGTCTTGCTGTAAAATAGAGATGGCCCTTTTGTAATAGAGAAAGTTGATTAATTGATTGTACAGCATTGTTTGTTACAGATATGAATAAAATGATCCCAATTTCCTCAAAAATCTACGCATATGGGAATTTCTTAAGTCTATAAAGATGAATGTAATTTAATCAAATCGTATCTTATGTGATTGGTTACATCGATCATATCTTATGTGATTGGTTACATCGATCATGACATGAGTTTATTTAATTGCCCACTGGGGTCTTAAAACCATCGTCTTGCAGAATGGTTATTGGTAGTAAATCTTGTCAAATCAAAGCACCCAATGGCTTCTCTCAATTAAGACTGTGAAGGCACCTCGAGTACGGCAAAATCTTGGGGAAGATTCAAATATAAATAGTGATTATTCAAGATAGATATGTACCATCTTTGTCCCCATATTACTTCGGTGTCATCGTTATTATTGTTGAAAAAAGGTCACATCTGGCTCGGAAGCTCCTATCGTTACCGTGCAAATGAGTTTCATAGGGTGTAAATTAAGAATCCAACATTTTTTTAGATTGGTAAGGTTTTTACCAGAAAGCACATATAAGGTGTCCAATGCAACCTAGGTCAGCGACTCTATAACCTAATTGTGCGGATACTGTGGCTTACCCCTGTAACGCCCCGTCCGAAACTAGGGTTTCGACCCAGTGCACCTGCCGTACTCTGCTACGAGATGTAGAAGGCATCGATACTATACATGTGCATGTCGATATGAATAATGAATCGATAAGCGGAAGCAACATAACATAAACAGAATACAATCGACATGCACTACTTTACATTACAATTCTGTACAAATCATCCGATATTATATCCTGAACTACTCTGAATACATGATAATCCAATGAATAACACCTCCAAAGGTACTCTCTCGGCCCACTGCGTCTATGTCGGTAATCTACCTGGAGTATCCTCGATAAACTTGTAACTGATACTTGTTCTCCGCAAATAATGATAAGGCAAGTATGAGCGATAAAACATAATTGCCCAGCAAGTAGTCCTACTAGATACGTCATGTGGATCATACATGTAAAGACGGGGTAACAAAGTAATGATAATCATAATAATGAACATAATAAAGCGCGTCTCCATTTGCAAATAAAGTGAAATAACATAAAAGTAAATAAATAGCAGTTAAAGCGTATATATCTATCCGGTAACATCTATACTGTCAAGTTCTTAGAGAACACCACTATCATGCATATCCATTCTTAGAATTTCAATCAGAGTCTAAGATGTCATTATCTTAAATCTTATCGTCTAAGTAAATCAAGTCCTTATACAAGTCATGTAAATGCAATACCATTATGATGTAGTGTCTTTGAAACGATGTTATAAACATACTGTAAATCATGTAGAGATATCCATTTTTCTATAACATATCAAAACATAACTTTTCTGTAAGCATGACCTTTTTCTCCTGTAACTGTGACATTGTACTTTGCATGCAAATTATATCGTCATAGAATCAGAATAATCTCCCACGTAGAACTAAGGGTAACTCGGTACGCTGGTCATCCCTTGTCTGTCGACAAGGAATACACTCAAGCCGGTATGCCCATGACATCAAGCCTCTTGGATTCTGATATCATACGGTGCTCCACTCAATAACATCCGGTTTGCCCCATGACATCCACCACTCCGGTTCCGATGTCATGACGGTGCAACAACTGAACGTATGAATATTGTAACATGGCATGAGATATCCGACTATACGATATAATTCTACATGCAAGGGTAAACTTTTTAAAACACTTGGTGAAATGCAACGTGTATGCAAATGACTCCATGTCTAATCCCTCCAATATACATACTCCAGTATCCTCATATCATTATATCCTTAAAGCTTACTATATATGCACATAATCTATAATTTAAATCATGAAATTTCCATCTTATTTTCCCTCTTCATATACCCGGCCAAACAGCCTCTTTTGACACAGTTTAACCATCAATATTTCTTTTAAGATATCCAACTTATAATTAGTAAAAAGGGCCAAAAACCCTAATTTTATCTTCAGTCCTATACACTTTCATATTTCCTAGATATACGTATAATAATCATATTTTTTACCGTACTTTATTTTATACTTCTTTATGTCCATAAATATACACAAATGTATTTATTTCATGTCAAAAAGCATGTAATTGCCATGTGTATATATATAAATGCCAAAAGGGCCATTAGGTTGAATTATATATAAACATATATACATATATATATATATATGTGTGTGTGTGTGTGTGTGTATATATGTATATGTATATATATGTATGTATGTATGCATGTATGTATGTATTGGACTACTTTTTTTTGTAGTACACTTCTTTACCTCATCTTTTTGTATTGTGGTCATATCTTTTCGTAACATACGTATTTATATTTATAATATATCATAAAGTTTATTCTTTCTCTTCCTTCTAACTCTTTTGGCCAAATACATATATATTTTGTATATGTAACATAAATCTTTTCCTTATCCCAGATCTTACTTATATCTTTGGTTGATATTTATTCCAACTAGATACATATATGCATATTTACCTATATATTTTCAAATATGCTACATAGAACCATTGTTTTACAGATTCTTGTTATTGAATCTTTGAACATATGTCATGAATGATCCAACTTGTATGAACATATATACATAGATCTTGAAAACCCATGAAGGATCTAGGAAGAGTACTTGTCTTAATTACTTTTTGTTACACTTAAAGTTTCTTCCCTTGGTTTGGAAGAAAAAATAACTTTTTCTCCCTCCTTGGTATACACCGTTTTGAACCTAAAAAATGGAGAGTTATTGTACAACTTGTGAAAATGAATAAATGGAAGAAGAATAGTTGAACTTAGATGATGTTCTTACCTTGCTACATCTTGGTTTTCAATCCCTTAAAATTCAGCCATCATGCTTGAAATGAAGGAGAACGTTGTAATTATTATTTTGAAGGTGTTATGAGATAAAGAGAAGAAAATTACACTTTGTTCCTTGTTTGTAAATCTCGGTCATATAAAGGAAAAATGGGGTTTGAAAGACTTGTTCTTCCTTTGGATGAAGAAGAAAGAGTGTGTAGAAGAAGAAATGAATTGAAGATGAAAATGAGAGAGGAAGAGGGAGGGGGCGGTTTTGGGAGGCTTGAGTGGAGAGGAAAACTTCATCATGAAGATTGGGAGGATTTGGAGAGGGTTTGATAGTTATTTGTCTTGAAAGTGTAAGAAAAAAGGAGTGTAAGAGATAGAATAAGTTGAAGATGAAAAGAAAATGAGAGAGGAGAGAGGGGAGAGGGGGACGGTTGTGACATGTTGGAGAGGAGGGAGAAAAAAATTGTGAAGATTGATGGAAGAAAATGGAAGTGGTTGAAGGCTTGTAAGAAGATGGAGTGAAAAAAGAGTGAAGGAATGGGTCAAAGAAGAAAATATCTTCTTCTTTGACATGAAGGGGGTGGTCAAAATGGGATGAAGATGGAGTGTTTGTTGCTTAGTTGAAAGATGTGAGAAATGTAAGGATGGTGGAAGAAGTTGGAAGAAAAATGATGGTGATTGAAGTGTGTAAGAAGGTAGAGTAGAAAGCAATATATTTCCTCCTCCTTTGACTAAGAGGCCGGCCATTTGGGGTGTAAGAGGGAGTGGTTGGCTCTAGTTGGAGATTGTAAGGAAAGTATAAGAAAATGTGTAAGGTGGTGTAAGTTTTTGGGTAGAAAAACATAATGTATAATTGGTTAAAGAAGACAAAAGTTTGTCTTCTATCCAAGGGTGTAATGGCCAAAAATATGGAGTAGTGGGAGTGGTTAGGGTAGGACAAAATACTATCATTAGATTTCTACACCATTTTGTCCATTTAGAATTTTGTTAGGATATTTTTCTAACCACAATTTCTCCTTCTTATTCTTACCCTGAATGACACCAAGTGCATATATATATATATATATATATATATATATATATATATATATATATATATATATATATATATATTTATTTATTTTTCTTTTTCTTTTTTCCAAGTTATGTATTATGTCCTACTTTCTTTTTCTTTTATTTAATTTGTTCTAATATCTTGTGTTATGTATTTTATTTTGGTTTAATTTATCCTAAGATTTAAGTTGTTACATATTCATATTGTTTTAATTCCTATGACGAAATCGTAACGTTTGTTAACGAATTTCGTCGCATATCAATATATCGGTTACCTTATCGTTCGGTTATTTTTTCGAGCGTTTCTAACCCCAATATATATCTACTACTGATATCTTATTAGACCCTAACTCAAAATTTATTAATTCTACCAGAATTTTAGTGATGTCGCACTTTATTTTATTTTCTATTATCTTATTTCATTTTCTACCGACCCAGAAGTGGGGGTCGTAACAACCGCAGTACCAGCCCAGATAGTATATTGCATCCATGATGCACGTGTCTTGATTCGAACATATGCTCTTCTAGTTGCAATATTCTAAACCGAATATATATTGATATATGCCTTAATGGCTGGTATCATCGTTATTCATTAGGTATTGATTGATTTAGTAGAAAAACAAATAGATTTGTTATATGAAGATAAAATACTATCACATAATAGTATAAAAGTTTTGATTGATATTAGCATCATTTTATGTAAACTCGCTATTAAATTTCAACAAGGTATCAGAGAAAAGATTATCTCTAGCGGATGTGTTCATTTCTAGCTTGGGATTTTTCATTAAAGGCGAGTATTATAGTCTAAGTACATGGATATCAAATCATATTTTCATGTGAGATTAGTGTTGAGAATTTGTCTCATGGTTTACCACCTTTTATGGCGCATAATGGTGATTTCTTTTTAGTCTCCTTTACTCGAATACAGATGTTCTTTAACTCATGACTTTAGTGTGTCACTCATAGAGGTGTTATAGTCTAGACACATGAATAACTCGCTACGATGTTTTTTAAATCATGACTTGAGTTTGTCACTCATGGAGGTGTTATAGTCTAGACACGTAAATAACTCAGCTATGTTGCTATATGAGGTTGGTTGTTAAGAATTTGTCTCACATTGGTTAACTTATATATAAAAATAGATAGGTAGTTTATATGAAGATGAGACATCATTACCTAAAACTTTAAAGTTGTACGTGAATATGGTTTTTATCTCATACAGCCTCACCATCGAAATTCACGATCACCATGTTTAAATTCATTACTAGAAACAAAGTAAGAAAAAAAGTGAAAATATATGTTGGCATGTTTTGGATTATAGACATTTCTCTCCTTATAATAAAACCTGATGGTCGTTCAAAACCACCAGTTGTTAAACGTGGATAACTACCCAGAGGTTGAAACTTCCGTGCAAATACTTCCCAATGCCGAGGGAACTTTACAAAACCAATTCGATACATGTTTTCTTAATCAAGTTAATATATATTAACAGCCCTTATACACAATGTTTGTATATAATTTTCTATTGGCTCTTGGCTACTCCATGAGAGAGAAGCCATTCATGGAAGCACAGGAGGTAATCAACCTCTTTGATTCTTGCTCGTTTGGCCAGCAAATTCTCAACAAAAATTCAGAGAAGCCATCTTCACCACTAATCCCTGATCGAGAATTCCAAGACCAATCTTTTTAGTCAATTACAGAAAAAAAAAATAAGAAGAGGTAAAAGCTTTTTGGAAATGTATAAGCCACAAGTAATGACTTTAATGATAAAACAAACACAATGTAATGTATTCTTAACTATAACCACCTGTAAAATTAAATTTAAGCAAAAATGTCATTAACTAAATGTGATTTATTAGAAAGAAAAAGAAAATTATGTCTAAAAAGGGACAGCCCCTCATAATTCCAATAAACAAAAAACAGATGAAAGAAAAAGGAGGGGAAGCGACCCGGCTAAATGTGATTTATTAGAAAGACAAAAAACTAAGTCTATAAAGGAGGCGAAGGGGTTGCCCGCATACTTCCAATAAAGGACAAACAGAGGGGAAAAGGAAAAAGAGGGGGAAGCGACAGAGATAAGGGCAGATGGCGGCCAGTCCACTAGAAAGAAAGAAAGAAGGAAAAGAAAGAAAATAATGAAGTACCTATTTTTTCGGGTACTCAAGTATCAAGTGAAGGGTTTAATTTTTTAGTCGTTTTATTGTTTTTATTTTGGAGCTATTACGATTTGATATAGTATGATGTATTGTCAATTTATGGGGTATATATGATGGATTGGTGTACGATTATAAGGTAAGTGATACCAATCTTTTACTTGTTTTTCTTGCTTTTATTTAGTGTTTGATGATGGAGGAAATTGATGATGAAAGTATTTGTTTTGGGAATAGCTTTTGATGATGTTGATGTTGATGATACTACCATACCCCAAAAATGGGGTGCTTTCAAAGGAGGTGGGATCTTCTCACCCCCACACCCTCATTCCTTGCTCACCGTCCGCCACGTGGCAGCAAGGTGGGATGGTGATGCTATATGAGTGTCATCCGCATCTAGCCTCACCACCTTCCTTGCTGCCACGTGGCGGGTGGTGGACAAGAGGGTGAGAGTTTGAGGGGTGAGGAGATCCGGTCCCCTCTCAAAGCAGGCCAATGTGACTTCTTGGCAGTCCATCGCGGATTTATAATATGTCCAATAATTGATCACAGTGTTGAATGAGCTTCCGAACTCCGATTGAGGTGTTTTAAAGTGTTTTAGAAACCACTTTTAGAATTCTATGGTTCTAAAGCGCTAATTTATGATTTAGAGTTAAGTTTATATGTGTGCACCATGGTTATGTTATGAATGTTAGGATAAGTGAAGCCTACTAGTTAAATATATGCTAAAAGCATGTTAAAGCAAGTGTTTTAAGCATGATATTATAATATTATGTTTATTTATATATGTATTACATATGTTCTGTATAATGAAAAGTGTACTCAACCAGGAGTCCTTCAAAGGGAATGGTCTCTCTTTTGGCACGAAGATAAATAAGTAAGAATGTTGAATCAACATTTTATGAGAAGCGAAAGCAATCTCATAATGAAGTTAATAACGTAGCAAAAGGGTACCAGTGTGCTCATAAAGTTGCAAAGTGACTTCTTGTGGTAGTATACAGGGACCTAAGCCCGTATATTATTCATGTATGTATGCATGTATCGAGACCTAAGCTCACATATATCTATGTAATAACGAAATATGACATAAGCCCGGAATTTATATATGTATGAAGCGTTGGTCTCTTTTAGGTTATGAGGGTCTAAAAGCTTGTAAGTAATGAATGAACCAATGTGTGTATGTATGTGTGAATGAATAACAAGAATGAGGAAAGCATGACAAGAATGAAAAGCAATAAAGTATGATGCACAAAATGCATGATTACAAGATATACGAATGAAAAGATTGTGTTATATGTAATATATGTGCGTAAGAGAGTGAATGCATGTGAATGTATGTATGAAGATGTACGTACGTCCTTAAGGTATGATAAAAAAGAAAATAGAAACAATATAGGATTGTTATTCTATACTTAGCATGCAGGAGTTCACTATTTTACGAATATCTATTTTTCTAGATGATCACATATCCGAGAAAACTCAAGGTTGAGCTTAGACTAGACTTTTATGTTACGTGTACATTTATGATGTACTTCATGTTGAGTTTATGTTTTATGAAAATTTGAGATGTAATGAGATGTTGGACATTGGAAGATTTAATGTATTTGTTATCTAAGTTTTGGTTTTATACATTTCTATTGATATATTACATATACTACGAGACTGAATGTCTTTTTAATATATGTACTATTGAGATGCCTCTTAAATGTTCGAGGATGTGACATTACAATATTTAAATTATTCTGAATCTTTTGGTTTGATGATTTGATATTTACTTGTTTGGAGATTTCAATGGATTGTCGTCAAAGCTTTAATTTCCTACGGTCAAACTATTGCATTGCCGTCTGACGTATGGAGAAACTACTTAATGCCCTTTCTTTTTTTTCTTTATCTAGTCGAAATTGTTGAAGAATAAGATGCTGAATGAGATACAAATCCGACATTCAAACATAAGAAACAAAATGGAGAAAGCAACTGGGAGTTAGCCGTTGTGTCACGGAAACTTTTATATTATCTTTTTAGAATATTATTAGAATTAAAACTTAATTTTGGCACATGTTACGCATTTGAAAAAAGTTTTGAAATTTGCATTAATTAAAAGAAAATTGAGCCCAAAAAAAGAAAAGAAAATTGATCCAGCCAATTGTTAGGGCTCTCAATAGTGCAAGTTCCCCAAATGTAGAGCCAATATGATTCAGATGTAGTTGTTCGGTAGGAGTGTCAAACAGGTCGTGTTTCGTGTTTTTTGGGTTCTGGATATTAAAGTACCAGAACCATATCTTACTCATTTGTTTCGCGTGTATGGGAGTAGATATCTAAATCTGTACATGTCAGGTTTAATAAAATCCCTTCACTAGTACATATTCCTGTCATTGTACTATCTATGTAGGTATATATAGAATCGGAGTCTCACTGGAAGCAAACTCTCTGTTCTTTGGGATGGAGGTATTGTTTGTTTGTCTCTCATCCTCCCCAGACCCTAGCGATAGCTTTTGCTGTCGTTGGGATATACTGAGTATAATTGTTGTTGTTGTTGTATGTATTTAAACGATTACGATTATAATGTATCATTGAAACAACAATAGGTCTACAACCAAAAGTTCAAGATTAAAAATGTCATAAACCATTAAATTAAATCACATCTTTCTAGTCAATTGAATGTTTATAAGGTCCAAAACATAAAAAATGTCTCAAAGTCAAGTCAATAATGTAAATTGTCAAAAAGGATAACATGAAGACAATTCTGTAGACATAGGATAAAACAGTTGCATTCTGCAGTGGTTACAGATGAATAACATATTGTAGGCTAAGTGTCACTGTTCAAGAATAATACATGAAAACAAACAAAACATGTATTACACTAGGAGTGGATTGTGACAAACATCACGTAAATGGAGGAGAGATGGAGCGGGGTGTGTGACTAATCACAAACTAGTCACATGTGCAGGCTATTGCTTATATATACCTGAGATTCAAGAGTCTCAGACTCGCCAAAATGTTACTTTAATGCATAATTGCAACTGTTGTTTACTTATTTGAGCATGAATCTTCAACTTCTTCACCATCATCTTTTGAAATATGTAAACTCTGATGTCATAAGTGAGGTCCTCTAAATTCAAATCACTTGAGGGGTTTAGGTTAGGTTTTTACCTTTTAGGTAGGAGGTTTTACTTTATTAGTTTATAATTTATATTTAAAATATATTTTTAAAAAATCAGATATGACGGGTATAAATAGTAACCCACGGGTATACCCAGACACGGCCCGCTCTTAGCGAGTAACTTTCAGGTCTTACCCGATTTGTACATGAAACCCGCCAAGGTCATACCCATACCCACAAAAAACGTATCAGGTTCGGGTCGTGCTTTTGTATCGTGTCGGAAATTGACACCCCTATTGTTTAGTAATTTAGATCATAATAGTATACGATTTTAAGTAAACTATTTTATCATCCATCACGGTATATTAGGGTCTTTCAACGATGAGAAGACCGACCCAACTCATAAATGGATCAACCATGTTATTAGGCTAACTGTTTACTTCCGTATATTTATAAAATAATATACCAACTCCCTCTCAAAAAATAAGTAAATATAATGTAATTTATATTTAAGTTAAAAATAAGTTAAAAATTAAAATAAACTTGTATTTTACGATGGAAGGAATAATTAATTTATAAAATTAGCTGAACATGTGAGTTAACTAGTTGATTAGGTGGATCAAGTGGACTTAGACTCCTAAGGAGAGAAAGCGAAATTATTGTAGTTTTAATAAGAAAACTCATTCTTGTTACAATTTTTGAAGCAATTTTACATTTATCACATACAGTTTTGTCAAAATTATGGTGCGACACATAACAGTGTTTTGACAAAACTATATTGTGCCAATTTTACCATGGACACAACATGTTTTGATAGAATCGTTGTGTACAATATGATTTTATCAAAATCGTGTTTTGTCCATCCTGTTTTTAAAAAAATTCTTATTTTCTCAACAAAAAACAAGTTTGTGTCCATTTCTTTTACGGCTATGTCCACGCAAAAACAAAAAGCGTACTATGTATTTCTCAATATAAAATATCATACACAAAATACAAATACAATATACTATGTGGCCACCGGTACCAAAACGCGTCTACGTCTCAGCCTTTGAGTAGCCTTATTATGTTTGAGTGAACCCAGTTAATCTGATAGCTACGGCTGTGAATGTGAATGCAGTGGCGGTGGTAGCATATCGATCCCTTGAGATGGTACATGTATCGACGTCTCTGTCTTTGATAAGTCTTATCTTTATATTTAGAACATATTGGAAGAGCGCAAGATCGTCAAAGTCGAGGGCATCCATGTCAAGCATGTCATCCTAGTCGTCATGACCAAATGTATGTCTGCTATCCATGGCTGGTGTCTTGAAGGATGTATCCGCTTGAAATGATGGTCTAGTATACGCATGTTCCCAGAGACCTGCAGATGTTTGTGCATGCACGTACGATGATTATCCTGTTTATGCATGTGTTGATGACGGACCCTCTGGTATGAGTCAAAGTGAGGAAAATATGCATCTCCGGTCGGATGGGTGGATGTTACAGTAGGTCCCTCCGAAAGAAGATATCCGAGACCCTTCATCCTAAGCATGTCCGACGAAATCTCCATGACTCCCTTTGCCCCTAGCCCAGCCACAACAGCGTACATCTCAGTAATGCTTTGTGCCAATAATTTAAATGATAGAAACATCAACACACAAACACATGTTATTTAAGTTACGATGACAAAACAAAATATGTATACGTACAATCCGCATGAGATTGTGGAAGCACGGAAACCATCGTCGCTTATGCGCTCAATACAAGTTCGACCAAGCATCTGGAGTGTCCAAGGTCTATATCACTCACTGCATGTAAGGTGACTCATCTGTCACGACGCCAGACCATGGTATAGCTCTCTCGATCAGCTGCCCTCGATCATTTTCCTGCATGTAAGGTGACTCATCTGTCACGACGCCAGACCATGGTGAATATAGCATGAGTTTGTACATAATAGATCCCTACCCTTTTCGCCATCTGGTGCACTACAACCCCCGTGTTGATGAACTTCGGCGGCATCTCTTGTCTCAGCCCAAACTATCTCATCACTTTATAGGGAAGGTGATGCCTAACAATGTGCCATAATATCAATAGCACCTGAGTTGTCTATAGATGAACGTCTTGGATACACACACATGGTAAGCTCGACAGCGCATCCGGTCTGTAAGGCACCCACCGATGAGGGTCTTGTGCATCATGTTTCTGAAGTCAAAATTTTAAGTTAAATATATTCTAAACATTTTTATTTTTTAATACATTTTATAGTATATACCACTTCATTATGGAAATACATTGTATGTATAGTATAATACGTGTCAAATATATGAACAAATGCAATATAAACATATTTAGATCATAGGTGTATGATTTAAAACATGTTTATGATCTTTTTGGAAAACGGAACCTTAAACGTTCATCCCTGAGGGGAAAAATCAACATGTTTAATTCCTAAAATTGGAACATACTGCCAAATGATTCAAGGATTCAATTTAACCATATTGGGCAAAACCACGTCAACCTTTTCGTACCTTTCTGTCAATTTTACTGTAACCAAAAAATCGAAATGTCAGATTTGAAAAGTCATATTATGTTAAAAATATATATTATAACACGCTTTCACATTGACGGCATATTTGAACAAAAGCAAGTACATACAAAATTTATGTACAACTGGAAAAGTTTGATCTTCTCAGTCAGGATGTATCGAAAGAGAATTATACCATCAATCTCTAAGGCCATCTCTGTAGCGCCCAGCTCCCGAACCCTATCATCGGGAACCGTGCACCCGCCGTATCTCACTGAGGAGAATACAAGGCATCGAATCATCTTCCAACATGTCCGGAAAGACGTAGAAAATTTTTTTTTTTCGAGGAAACGGATTACCATAACTTCAAATTACATGAACAAGGAAATCCTCAACAAGATACCTACTTCAGTGAGGGTAACAAGGTCACTAAGCCAACCTTTAATGCTATCAGTCTAAACATGATAGTGTCTGATGAAGTCCCAATAAAATAACGACAGACAGCCGCAAGGTCTCTTCGTATCCTAGGTGCGACCGTCAGTCTGCCCATACTGTTGTGTCAGCCCCGTCCTCAGCAAAGACATAATCGTACGCTTCCTCGTGATCACCTGGTGGGGGGGAGTAGGGGGTGAGTGACTGGGAAATCATTCAGTAGGCACCTGCCTCCAAGTAGTACAAGACAAACATACAATAATGATATAGCACATAGCACATAGGACATGGTATCACATAAACATATAAATGCGGAAAAGTAATTCACTCCAGATAAAGAATGCGCAACGTCGTGATGCATGTCCTATTATGCATGTCACACGCAACTAAATCATGTCACACAAGATGCCGATATCTCCGCCATGCAATGCATGAACCCGGGCCCTAACTGAGTGGCTGTGGGCCGTACCCACCCACAGTCACCATCCTGAGTGTACTTGGCCCCGCCACCGTACACCATCCTGAGCGCCCGTGACCCGTACGTCACGACCCACCATCATGCAAATGCACGTGCCATGAATGCAAACAACACCCACGCCTGAGGCCCCTGGCCCATCCTCACCATCCTCCGACACTCAAATCTAGGTTCACTCATTATCCGAGTAATGATTTAATGTTGCCTGATGGTAAACTTATTCTTCCATGACTTGTATACATTTATTATGCATTTCTATATTTTCTTTTATTTTTTTCCTAATTTATTTCTATTTATCACCCAATTATCTAAATTATCACAATTACCGAAATTTAGTGAAAATAATTAATTCTAGCATTTTATAATTTCTGGAATTTAATTGGAATTTTCTGATATTTATTTATATTTTTCCTACATTTATTAGTATTTTTAAACAATTAAATAATATTAATATAAATTCAGATTTTTTTTTTAATATTCTGGCAGGCCGAGCCTGCCTTGTCCCAAACTGTCTGCACCAGGCCCGCCAGCAGTCTCCTGGCCCGCCAGGCCCTTCTCTCCTTTTTTTTTTTATATTAGGTAACTGGGCCGGCCAGCTAGGGCCCGGTCCGTTGGCCATTCGGCCCGGCCCGTGGTCGACTCAGCATTTTTTTTTTTGTTAAACAGCGTCTGGGCCTGGCCTGAGCACAGCCAGCCCGTTAAGGGTCGGCCTGCCAGCGCCCTTCGGCCCGGACCAGCGATTTTTTTTTTTTTTAAATTTTCAAGTCACAGCCGCCACCTTCCTGCAGTGCACTATTCAGCGCGCGTGAGTACACGCGCGACCTTCCAGGCGGCGCGTGACGCGCTCCTGACGCCTCCGGCGTCCGTTTTTTCGACCCCGATTTATATTTTCGCCTATTTCCAGTCTATGAGAACCTATTCTAAGGCCAAGTAAATGACTTAAAGCCCTAAACTGTGTTATTTTGATTATCAAATTTTTCCCTAAAATCAAAACCAAAGCACGCAATATCATCGAATGCATTCCACAGACTCCAAGACCTCATGCTTTTCACAGATAATTAACATGCTATCGATTGCAACAATCAAAGCAACAAAAACACATAATATATCACCAAAGCATGCTTGATTTGACACCAATTGGAGGGGGAAAAGGGAACCTACCAGGATGCAGACAACTATGCGATTGAAATAAACCCAGTTGCTTTTTCCTTCTTCTCTTCTTCTTCTCTCTTCTCTCTCTTTTCTTCTCCTCCCCTCTTTTCGCCTCCTGCCGTCATTTTCCCCTAGCCCCTTTGCGTTTTATTTTTTTCTTCCCCTCCCAGATCCTTTCCACCCACTAGCCATTTAATTCCCCTTATGCGTAATTTGAGGGGGTACGGTTACACCCCCCTAAATTCATGCCATGATCTCTTTTTTCTTTTTTGTTATTATTATTATTATTTAAATCCTTTTCCTAATTGCCACTATTATATAGACTAATTAATTAATCTATATTATTTTATTTTGTTTTTTTTTAAAAAAATAAATCCTTTAAACCATCCGGTCCCCTTTTTAAATGTATTAAACTTTCTTTTTTTTTGTTTTCTTTCGTGTCCATCAATTATCACATTATTATTATTATTATTATTATTATTATTATTATTATTATTATTAGTAGTAGTAGTAGTATTATTATTATTATTATTATTATTATTATTATTATTTCCTCCTATATATAAATATATATATGTATATATATATATATATATCTATCAACCATTTATAATTATGCCATTACTTGGTCTTAAGCGATTCAATATGGTTCATTTATTTCTGAGGGGTCGTTACACTCAACGGCCACTCTAGTTTTAAGTTAACACAAAACATTTAGTCTGAAAATTTTGGGTTGTAACATCCTACCCTCCTTACAAGAAGTTTCGTCCTCGAAACTTGTCGTACCTTGTACAAAAAAAGTAGGGTAGCGGTCTCGCATCTGGTCCTCCAGCTCCCATGTCGCTTCATTTTTTTTTCCATGATTGCTCCACTGCTCCTTCCCATACGAAATGATTATTCTCCTCAGTTCTTGTTCCTTGCGGTCTATAATCCGAAGATGGGTTTCTTCATATGATGCACCCGGTCTGATTCCCAAGGGTTGTGCGTCCAGTGTATGGCTTGGATCCATAATGTACCTCCTTAACAGAGTAATATGGAATGCGTTGTTGGGCCAAAGCCGAAAGTAACGCCAAACGGTAAGCTAACGAACTGATCCTTTCAAGCACCTCGTAAGGCTAATGTAACAAGGCATTAGCCTACCCTCCAGACCAAAACGTGCAACTCCTTTGTAGGCGATACATTCAAGTAAACCTTTTCTCCAACAGTAAACTCCAGGGAATGCCTCTTCGAATCCGTCCAACTCTTGCTTCTGTCTTGGGTAACCTTGAGCAGATCACAGTCAACTTAACTTTCTATTTGGTCTGCTCAATCAACCTAGGTCTGGTGATAGCGTGCTCACCCCCTTCATCCCAATAGACAGGGGACTTACACTTACGCCCATAGAGTGCCTCAATTAGTGCCATGCCGATAGCACTATGGTAACTGTTATTGTATGAGAGCTCGATCACTTAAGCATACCATCCCAGTTCTCTCTGGAATCCAGTGCGCAAGCACTCAACATGTCCTCAAGAGCCTGCAGTGTCCTTTGCGACTGCCCATTGGGTTGGAGATGAAATGCAATTCTAACGCAGCTCCGTCCATTGTATATATATATATAAGCATACACGCGTTTTAATATGTGTTGTTGTTTTAATTGTTAAGTGGTTAAACATGTTGATATAGGCATACAATATGTTGTGTATCCTGATGTAAGCATGTATGACTTATGTATCATATGTAGCTCATGAATTCACGATCGTTATCTGCAATTTGTGGCATGTGTTATGTTTATGTTGTTTGTTGATTGAGTCTTTAAACAATACACACGATATGCGCGTTTATTTTAGTCTTTGCTTATCGTGATCTCTTTTTTTTTTGTACCTAGGTTAGTCGTTAATAATATTAGTTACATTTACCCTATATTTTTCGTACTAGCTTGTCCTATTGTTGTATAAATGTCGATATATAAATTATGCCGAAGGAAATGCTTAAATGCATGGATTTTACTGTAAGGTGGATATATATAATTTATTTGGGTGCTCAAGTAAGATAATTAATAAAAATTTCTCTCTCCTTTTTTTTTTACTGTTTCTCTGTTATTAAATTATTTACACTTTAATATATTACTATGTTGTCATGCAATACTATGTCGTTCCTAACTCATAATTAGTCTGCTTTACTACAAATGTGTGTGTCGTTAATTTGTTTTAAAACTTGTAATTGTATGCCTATTTTTGTAATACATGTCTTGTATGCAAGGTATTTGTTATTGTATTCTTTGTAATTGTGTTGTTTGCTGTCGTTATATACTATGATGTCTGTTACTGTTTGTTGTATTAGTTGTGTTGTGGGCTCATTGAAACAGTTGTGTGTATACCTATGCATGAGTACTTAGCATCGTGTAGTTACTTTTGTGTCGGATATTTATTTGTATGTTTTTTTTTCCGCTTTATTTACGTTATAACATTATTGTTGTAACAAATTGTGTTTATTATTTTTATGTTAGTATGTCACGACAAGTGGATACATTTCCCTTTATATGTATACATAGTGGTCAATTTTATTATCATTAAATATTATTATTTTATTTTTTTTACATTTTATCTTGCACTTTTGTGGTGTTTCCTGTGTACTTGAATTAGTAAATTTTTATTAGGCATAGAGTGGTGGTATGTGATGGTGGGGTAAGGTATTGGTTTTGCAGCTGTGACTGCGATTTTACTATTAGCAACTTAAGTTATCTCGTTTATATGTTATGATACGTTATATTTGTTTGTGTCGTGCATGAGTATGGTATGCCTTACTTTGTGTTTGTGCACCAAATCTTCAAGTGGTATGTCTATACAATTTGTTGAGTTATATTTCTGTATATTCATAGTTCATTTTGTTAAGGTGATAAATTTTTTTTTTCCGTTTTTTTTGTACTGTGTTATGTTTATTGGTGTAGTTATGTTGGATTTTGTACGATTGACGTCCCAGTACGTGTTGGATATGTGGAAATATGTCGTAAGGAATGTTGTATTGATCAGTGTGTGTATATATAGTTAATTTAGCAGATTTTCTGTATTATGATCTTATGTTTTTTTTTTTGGGTTCATCGAAGCCTTGTTGAATATCTTTGTTGATATTAACTGTACATTCGAACTTCACCTCCTTATGCTACCTTCTGTTCAGGGGCACCAGTATCGACGAAAATCCTTAACGAATTTCGTGTAGCAGCTGGCTAACCAAGAAATCTCCATGCTTCAGTCACCTTGGTCGGTCAGGGCCACTCAGCGATATCCTTAATCTTCTTCGCATTCACTGAGGTTCACTCTTCTGAACTACGCGACTTAAGGAAACCACGCTTCCGCCGCGCAACTCTGATCATTTATCTTTGACTAACGTCCTCTGTACTGACGATGAGTCATTGATACCTGGTCGGCGACGGTTGAACTTTGCTATGACGTTGCCAGTTTTCATGACGTCCACATCGGTCGTCACATGGGCCCGGATACCGATCCTTGCTCCCCTTTAAGCTGCTCCTCATTTTGTTGCTATGGCGGCATGGGCTTTGCTCAGCATCCTCTCTCATAAAACGTCCCGGTTGTAGCATTCATACATGCTAAATTTTCCCTTACTCTGACCCGAGTGTGTCATCCATAATGAGCGCATGGTGGCGGCGGTGGCCATGCGCTCCTCCACGGCTGTACTTTTGACACGGGTGGTCCTGTGATTGTTAGAGGCCACGTCGCATATTTCTGTCTCCTCTGGTGATGAGTCCTTCTAACGTCGTAATTCGGACGTCCTGAATTTCGATGTAATAGAATCTCAGGTCCGGTGGCAGTAGCGGCGAAAACCGCTGATTCAACTGTTACTGCCGCTATTGCGCCAAAGTGGTGTTCATGGTGTCAACCAATGCCTGGGGAAAGACCTCGTGATTCCAGTGGTCGTTACCATAACCGCCGTTGCCTCCTTTGCCGGATTTCTTTTCTTTCTTTTTTTTTACGACGCGACAGTATTTCCTTGGATTTCGTGCGAACCTTGACGAGAATTTGGATTGACGCAAATTATAGACGGATTTGGTCATTTAGGGTGCTCATGCGAAAAGTTCAGGGGTCCAACAGTAATTAAATGAAGAAAGCTCACCAACGGCACACACCTCCCTTAACCCGATCATAACTTAGGTCTACTTCATTTATTAGGGGTATAATCGTTTTTCCTAGGTAAAAATCATGGCTTAAGTCTAAGTGATCTGGTTAATCCTACGTTTCCGAGGCGGATCTGAAACCTGGCTCTGATACCACCTGTAGCGCCCAGCTCCCGAACCCTATCATCGGGAACCGTGCACCCGCCGTATCTCACTGAGGAGAATACAAGGCGTCGAATCATCTTCCAAAATGTCCGGAAAGACGTAGAAATTTTTTTTTTTCGAGGAAACGGATTACCATAACTTCAAATTACATGAACAAGGAAATCCTCAACAAGATACCTACTTCAGTGAGGGTAACAAGGTCACTAAGCCAACCTTTAATGCTATCAGTCTAAACATGATAGTGTCTGATGAAGTCCCAATAAAATAACGACAGACAGCCGCAAGGTCTCTTCGTATCCTAGGTGCGACCGTCAGTCTGCCCATACTGTTGTGTCAGCCCCGTCCTCAGCAAAGACATAATCGTACGCTTCCTCGTGATCACCTGGTGGGGGGGGAGTAGGGGGTGAGTGACTGGGAAATCACTCAGTAGGCACCTGCCTCCAAGTAGTACAAGACAAACATACAATAATGATATAGCACATAGCACATAGGACATGGTATCACATAAACATATAAATGCGGAAAAGTAATTCACTCCAGATAAAGAATGCGCAACGTCGTGATGCATGTCCTATTATGCATGTCACACGCAACTAAATCATGTCACACAAGATGCCGATATCTCCGCCATGCAATGCATGAACCCGGGTCCTAACTGAGTGGCTGTGGGCCGTACCCACCCACAGTCACCATCCTGAGTGTACTTGGCCCCGCCACCGTACACCATCCTGAGCGCCCGTGACCCGTACGTCACGACCCACCATCATGCAAATGCACGTGCCATGAATGCAAACAACACCCACGCCTGAGGCCCCTGGCCCATCCTCACCATCCTCCGACACTCAAATCTAGGTTCACTCATTATCCGAGTAATGATTTAATGTTGCCTGATGGTAAACTTATTCTTCCATGACTTGTATACATTTATTATGCATTTCTATATTTTCTTTTATTTTTTTCCTAATTTATTTCTATTTATCACCCAATTATCTAAATTATCACAATTACCGAAATTTAGTGAAAATAATTAATTCTAGCATTTTATAATTTCTGGAATTTAATTGGAATTTTCTGATATTTATTTATATTTTTCCTACATTTATTAGTATTTTTAAACAATTAAATAATATTAATATAAATTCAGATTTTTTTTTTAATATTCTGGCAGGCCGAGCCTGCCTTGTCCCAAACTGTCTGCACCAGGCCCGCCAGCAGTCTCCTGGCCCGCCAGGCCCTTCTCTCCTTTTTTTTTATATTAGGTAACTGGGCCGGCCAGCTAGGGCCCGGTCCGTTGGCCATTCGGCCCGGCCCGTGGTCGACTCAGCATTTTTTTTTTTGTTAAACAGCGTCTGGGCCTGGCCTGAGCACAGCCAGCCCGTTAAGGGTCGGCCTGCCAGCGCCCTTCGGCCCGGACCAGCGATTTTTTTTTTAAATTTTCAAGTCACAGCCGCCACCTTCCTGCAGTGCACTATTCAGCGCGCTTGAGTACACGCGCAGCCTTCCAGGCGGCGCGTGACGCGCTCCTGACGCCTCCGGCGTCCGTTTTTCGACCCCGATTTATATTTTCGCCTATTTCCAGTCTATGGGAACCTATTCTAAGGCCAAGTAAATGACTTAAAGCCCTAAACTGTGTTATTTTGATTATCAAATTTTTCCCTAAAATCAAAACCAAAGCACGCAATATCATCGAATGCATTCCACAGACTCCAAGACCTCATGCTTTTCACAGATAATTAACATGCTATCGATTGCAACAATCAAAGCAACAAAAACACATAATATATCACCAAAGCATGCTTGATTTGACACCAATTGGAGGGGGAAAAGGGAACCTACCAGGATGCAGACAACTATGCGATTGAAATAAACCCAGTTGCTTTTTCCTTCTTCTCTTCTTCTTCTCTCTTCTCTCTCTTTTCTTCTCCTCCCCTCTTTTCGCCTCCTGCCGTCATTTTCCCCTAGCCCCTTTGCGTTTTATTTTTTTCTTCCCCTCCCAGATCCTTTCCACCCACTAGCCATTTAATTCCCCTTATGCGTAATTTGAGGGGGTACGGTTACACCCCCCTAAATTCATGCCATGATCTCTTTTTTTTTTGTTATTATTATTATTATTTAAATCCTTTTCCTAATTGCCACTATTATATAGACTAATTAATTAATCTATATTATTTTATTTTGTTTTTTTTAAAAAAATAAATCCTTTAAACCATCCGGTCCCCTTTTTAAATGTATTAAACTTTCTTTTTTTTGTTTTCTTTCGTGTCCATCAATTATCACATTATTATTATTATTATTATTATTATTATTATTATTATTATTATTATTATTATTATTATTTTTATTATTATTATTATTATTATTATTATTATTATTATTATTATTATTATTTCCTCCTATATATAAATATATATATGTATATATATATATATATCTATCAACCATTTATAATTATGCCATTACTTGGTCTTAAGCGATTCAATATGGTTCATTTATTTCCGAGGGGTCGTTACACTCAACGGCCACTCTAGTTAACACAAAACATTTAGTCTGAAAATTTTGGGTTGTAACAATCTCCAACCCAAAACACCAAATTTTACACCAAATCACCTATTTGGTGCAATAAATAGTAAAAAGTACTCCAACCACAAACACCAAATCTAACACCAAATAAGAATATTCCCTCAAAGATTCTTCTATCATTCTATTTTTAATTCATTATTATAAATATTTTAACACAAATTTAACATTCATGTAAATTTAATGTAAGTATTCATTCCAGATTTTTGTTATATAATTTTTTCTTATAACGAAATTAAAATTTTTATAACAAAATTAACGGAATTCTTTTTTCTTATAACAAGATTAACAAAATTAAAATTATTATAACGAAATTAACGAAATTAAAATTAAATTAATATGATTAAAATGATGATGTGGAGGACGAATAGTGATTTGGTGCAAATGAATAGTGTTGCACATATTTGGTGCAACACTTATTCATTTTCACCAATTTGGTGCAAGCTTTGGTGCTTGGTTGGAGTGACATTGTGCACCAAATAGGTGTTTAGGATCCCCTCACCGTAAATTCCTCACCCCACACGTCACCGCACGATACGTGGGAGCAGGGGTGGGTGGTGAGTCTAGATGCGAGTGACCCTCATCAAGCCTCACCACCCACCTCTGTTGTCACGTGTCGCACGGTGACGCGTGGGGTGAAAGAAAAGTGGATGAGGTGATCTCATCCCGTAAACTATACTACTAAACAGCATGATAAACTAATCCATGGTGTGAAAGTATTAATTACTCACCTCAGAGAAGTTCTCAAAATTTTGAGTGTCCAATTTTCCATTCACCGTAGGCTTGAATGAAGCTTCCAAACAACACTTCGTTCTTTTAGAAGCTCTCGCATGTGGCAGTCTATAAGAGGAGTCGGATGTATAAAACCATCTCATGTGTTAGAAACACATTTCGATGACTCATAATAAAAATTGCGTTAAAGTGTGTCGATCAATTGTTACTTTACAATATAAGAAATGCAGTAATTTAGTGAGTCATTTTGTTTTGTTTTATCATATTGTAAAATCAAAAAATGTATCCTTAATTCTATTGAAAATAAAAAGATAAATGCAGCTTCCAAACAAATGCTTTTATTGTTAAGGTCTCTGTCGAAGTTCAACAGGCTTTGACCGCAGATTACGAGAACACTTGATCATGAATTAAATCACATAAATCTTAGAATAAGACAGATACTTGCAAACAAACTTTCCACGTAGCTAATAATAATGTAACTTTGTACGAACAACTTTTATTTATATGGTTAATTATAAAGGACGTCGTTTCGTCCTAAAATCGTTGTGATTACAATCGAAATACGGATTTGTTTGGATTATAAAATAAAAACAAAAACTATAGAATCTTGTACTGCTTAAAGGGAGGTCAGGAGATCCAGATCCCTATCTGGAGGCCCTTATTGCAATCGATACAATAGCCATGTAACTCACAACAAAAAGGCATCGACGAAAATCCCAAAATCCGTTGTATTAATTAAAAGAGGTGGATCTTAAAGCAACTAGTAAAGTTGCTTTTGTGACGTTGAAGTTACGGATTCTGTTATGAATTACAATATTCTATACTATAAAATAAATTTATTAAACTCTGTAGGCAGCAAACAACATAAATTAATAAATACTGATGCAATAAACATGCAAATAGGCAACAGAGATAAACCAATATGATGAGTCTATTCACAGCATACATTTTGGACAGAACATGTACGGCAAACAAAATGACAGTATGCAAACCGAGGCGAGTCAACGACTCTGTCCTTAAGATGAAATGCCCCGGTATTCTGTGCCCAACCGGACATAGCAAACGTCTCCCAGGATACAACAATTTCAGTTCATACGAGCGGCACTACAGCGTAGGAACATCGACGAACCTGTTAAAGGTGTTCTGTTTTCTCGAGTGAAAGTGGACTGTATCGTAATGGAATGCAGAATGTTAGAATGCAGAATGTCTTGGAATGCAGAATGTCTTAGGAAAAGGAGAGGATTGCAGTACCTCCAGAACGCACGCATGGGCAACAAATTTATAGATGGAGGGTGGTTGAAGGAAGTTAAAGACAGTTTATGGTCAGAATAAATATGGACCATTGGATTAGAATAGTTAAGATCTCCACCGTTATATCATAATCCTTGTCTGAACATACGTAGGCCATTGGATCAGTAAATCGAAGATAAGATCAAATCTGAGACGTAGGATTAACAACCGCGCTGAACCGCAGGATCAGATTTGATCTGGAGCATTGGATCACCGCAGATGAATCGTAGACCGTAGGATCAAGTAATTATTTTTTCTAGAAAATTTTAATGAAAAATTCTCCAAAAAGATAAGAACATGCCACGAGCCCCGAGCCAAGCCAAGCCAGCTGGCCGAGCGAGCGGGCGGCGACGTCGCGCGCGCGCCCGTGTGTGGTGAACCTTGCCTGAGCTGCATCTTGACTCCGTCAAAAACTTCTCATGCCCAAGGGCACATTTTAGAAAGCTCCAACTAACACTATATATGATGGCCTTTCCATCTTAAGTGGACAATGTGGTATACAAGCAAATTGGTGATGTGTTCACTCCTCAAGAGGCCACATCACCAATTTTCCAATTTCCACCCAATTTTACTCCAACTTTGAGCATTAATTTCTCATTCACCTGGTATCGGAATCGAGTGATTCAAAAGCCTAAAATCATCTACTCGTCACGTAGATAATTTAGAAATTTTTAGTTTCCGTTTTTGATTAATGAATACTAATCGTAATTAAGCCCAAAATATGGTCATTGACAAAACCCGCTTGCCATCCAAACTTTTCCAATTTCCACTTCTCCAACAATCCCCCACATGAATGAAAATTAATGCAAATGTGAATGTAGACTCTATTGAGAAATCAGACAAAGAAATGTTGCATCAGAAGAGGTAGCTTCTGGCCTTGAACCTTTCTTAGTGATGTACCATCGGATCCACCTAGCTGGGTAGTGACCTGATGTCTTGAACTATCAGCCTTTACTATGAGCCTAGACAATGATACTCACACAAAATTTCCTTTAACACCCTTTTTGGTTCTCATGGTTGTGTTCATTATGGCCATGAACAACCCTGGTTTTAGAAAGTGTTTTAGAGAATTCTTGCCTATCAGAATTCTCATAGAAGCGGCCTCACTTCACACTTACATAGGTGATTCCTATCAGAGTATTCTGCCATACCCCACTTGAAGTGTCAAGATATAGGACATCATTAAAAGCATTAGCTTAACCTAACGATTCTCTGCAGATAGCACTTTTGTTTAACGGAATGAGTAAGTGCTAACTGAACCCTTATAACTTAGTTTTCCCATTGAACCAAGATTCTGGGATCTCCAGTCAACAAGGTTGGGTTACCGTTACAAAGATTCATGCTTTGTAGGCTTAAGTCCCATTCCGTTTGTCAACTTTGACATTTGATCTTTAGGCAAAGCTTTTGTAAGCGGATCTGCAAGCTTCTCCTCTGATTTTATGTAATCAATGGAAATCACGCCATTAGAGATCAGCTGCTTAATGGTATTATGTCTCCGACGTATGTGTCGTGACTTACCATTGTAGATGTTGCTTTGAGCTCGTCCTATAGCTGACTAACTGTCACAGTGTATGCTGATAGGAGCGATTGGCTTAGACCAGCATGGAATGTCTACTAGGAAATTTCGAAGCCATTTAGCTTCTTCCCTAGCTTTATCGAGTGCTATAAACTCAGTTTCCATAGTTGATCGAGCTATGCACGTTTGCTTTGTAGACTTCCATGACACAGCACCACCTCCTACACTGAATAAGTATCCACTGGTGGATTTAGAATCCTTACAATCTGATATCCAGTTTGCATCGCAATATCCTTCCAATACTGCTGGATATCTTGTGTATTGTAATCCAAGGTTCATTGTGTATTTCAGATATCTCATCACTCTATTTAGAGCTTTCCAATGTTCATCACTTGGATTACTGGTGAACCTACTCAATTTGTTTACTGAACAAGGTAAGTCTGGTCTTGTATAGTTTGTTATGTACATCAGACTCCCAATGACTTGTGAGTACTTTAATGAGCTACAGGTTCGCCTCGGTTCTTCCTTAGGTGTATACTTAAGTCCAGTGGGGTCTTTACCGGTTTTACATCAAGCATATTGAATCGTTTAAGAACAGACTCAATATAATGACTTTGAGACATGACCAATCCTTCAGCTACCCTAGAAATTTTAATTCCTAGAATAACATTGGCAACCCCCATGTCTTTCATGTCAAAATTTCTCGTTAACATCTTCTTGGTATTCAAGATGATGTCTTGAGTACTGCCCATGATTAGCATATCATCTACATAGAGACATACTATCAAATAGGCGTTTGGTGTGTTTTTTATGTAAACACACTTGTCACATTCATTGATCCTGAAACCGTTTGACATCATGGCTTGATCAAACTTCAAATGCCACTGCTTTGGTGCTTGTTTAAGTCCGTACAAAGACTTAACAAGTCTACAAACTTTCCTTTCTTGTCCTGGGACAGTAAACCCTTCAGGTTGTTCCATATAAATCTCTTCTTCTAGCTCGCCATTCAAGAAGGCAGTCTTTACATCCATTTGATGGATCTCTAGGTCGTAGACTGCAGCAATAGCAACTAGCATTCTTATGGAAGTAATCCTAGTTACTGGTGAATAAGTGTCGAAGAAGTCAAAACCTTCCTTTTGTCGATAGCCCTTAGCAACCAACCGGGCCTTGTACTTATCAATGGATCCATCCTCTTTGAGTTTTTCCTTAAAAATCCACTTGCATCCAAGTGGTTTACTCCCTTGAGGAAGATCTACCAGCTCTCACGTGTGATTTTGAAGAATTGATTCTATCTCACTGTTAACTGCCTCTTTCCAGAAGGGAGCTTCTGGAGTTGACATAGCCTCGGAAAATGTCCTTGGATTATTTTCTACCAAATACGTTAAAAAATCTGGTTCAAAGGACTTTGGTATTCTGGCTCTTTTACTTTGATGAGGTTCCTCTATTTCTTGAGAAGTTGTGTCACGTACTCGCTTACTAGTGCTTGCTTCTTCAATGTTATTGTCTTTCTTTGGAAAGACATTTTCAAAAAACACTGCGTTTCTTGATTCCATGACAACATTTTCGTGTATGTCAGGAATCTCAGACTTGTGCACCAAGAATCAATATGCACTACTGTTAGTTGCATATCCTATGAATATGCAATCAATAGTTTTAGGCCCTATTCTGACTTGTCTTGGTTTTGGTACTGCGACCTTAGCCAGACACCCCCACACTTTCAAGTATTTGTAGCTAGGCTTATAGCCTTTCCAAAGTTCATACGGGGTTTTATCCATCTTCTTAGATGGAACTCTATTTAAAATGACGTTGGCGGAGAGAATTGCTTTCTCCCACAAGTTCTGAGGTAAACCCGAACTTATCAACATAGCATTAATCATTTCTTTCAGAGTTCGGTTCTTGCGTTCTGCAATACCATTTGATTCAGGGGAGTATGGTGCAGTCATTTGATGAATAATGCCGTGTTCTGAACAAAATTCATTAAATGGTGCATCATATTCGCCACATCTATCACTACGAATTGACTTAATTCGTTTGCTAAGTTGATTCTCAACTTCATTTTTATAATCTTTAAAAGCATCTAAGGCCTCATCTTTGCTACTTAGCAAATAAACGTAACAGTATCGAGTGCAATCGTCAATAAAAGTCACAAAGTACTTTTTACCGCCTCTTGTTTGCACAAACTTTAAATCACAAACATCTGTGTGAATTAAATCTAACACTTCATGTTTCTTTCGATTGAAGGAAATGGTAACTTAGCCATTTTTGCTTCAACACAGACTTGGCACTTTTCATTATTGAAACTTAGTTTGGGTAATAAGTCGAGATTAATCATTCTTTGCAGTGACTTATAATTAACATGACCCAAACGTAAATGCCATAAACACGAAGACTCAAGCATGTAAGCGGAAGTAGAAGCAGTCTTATTAGCCTCATCGGGCGTAGTCTTCTTTGGTACAACAGTTATAACACTAAGTTTAAACATATTGTCCATCAGGTACCCCTTCCCCAGAAATACACCATTCTTAGTCAGAATACATTTGTTACAATCAAATACTAGTCTAAATCCATGCCTGACTAGTAAAGCACCAGAGACTAAGTTCTTGCGGATGTCGGGAACATGCAGCACATCCTGCAGTGCCAAGTCTTTTCCGGAGGTCATCTTCAGAATCACTTTGCCCGAACCTTCAATCTTCGAGCTATCCTTGTTTCCCATGTACAGCCTTTCATTGTCTTTCGCAGGAGCATATTCCTTGAACATTCCCCTGTTTGCACAAACGTGTCTAGTGGCTCCAGTGTCCACCCACCACTGGCTAGGATTACCTACAGCATTACATTCAGAAACAACAGCACACAAGTCCAAATCATTCATTGCACTTACAAGGTTGGCTTTGGCTTTCTCTTGTCTTTTCTTGGGCTTCCTGTAGTCAACACTACGATGCCCATGAATCCCACAATTGTAACATTTTCCTGTGAACTTTTTGGCAACCTTCTTGCCTTTCGCGTTCACTCCGACAGAATTTCCTTTCTTCTTTTTCGTCGCCTCTACAACGTGAGCTTTGGCATGGCCAGAACTGGAAGACGGCTTCTTCTCTGCCCTTCGATTGTCTTCCTCTATACGGAGTCGGACAATCAAGTCTTCCAAAGACATTTTCTTTCTCTTGTGCTTGAGATAGCTTCGGAATTCCCTCCACGAAAGAGGAATCTTCTCAATCATAGCAGCAACCAGAAAAGATTCACTGAGGGTCATACCCTCCTCTTTCATCTCAGCAACAAGCATCTGAAGTTCCTCAATCTGAGAAACAACAGTCCTGGAATCTGTCATCTGAAAATCAAGAAATTTTCCAATAATAAATTTCTTAGTACCGGCATCCTCAGTGCGGTACTTCTTGTCTAACGCCTGCCATAAGGATTTCGCAGTTTTATAAGTAGAATACAATCCATACAATGAGTTATCCAAACAACTTAAAATGTGACTCAAACAAACATAATTGCTGTAACTCCATGCTTCAGCAATCAGACTGTTTTGCATGTTCACATTCTGGTCTTCCACCGGCACCACCTCCGGAGGATCCTCAGTCAGCATCTTAGCCAAACCTAACGTGGTCAAGAAGAACAGCATCTTCTGCTGCCAGCGTTTGAAGTAACTTCCTCCAAACTTCTCTGGCTTTTCAACCTGTCCAACAGCAGGAACAGGAGCAGTGACTGGAGCAGCGGGTGCAACAGGAACAGCATTGTTCTGTTCCTCAGAAACGCCCAAATGCACACCGTTGAATGAGTTGGAACTTCCGCCTTCCATATTTCAGTTTTCTGTTAAAACAGAAACGGCAAACTGAATCAATATACACTGATTTACAAACAGAATAAATAATCAGGCTTTCGTCTTAAGAATGTTATGAATTACAATATTCTATACTATAAAATAAATTCATTAAACTCTATAGGCAGCAAACAACATAAATTAATAAATACTGATGCAGTAAACATGCAAATAGGCAACAGAGGTAAACTAATATGACGAGTCTATTCACAGCATGCATTTTGGACAGAACATGTACTGCAAACAAAATGACAGTATGCAAACCGAGGCGAGTCAACGACTCTGTCCTTAAGATGAAATGCCTCGGTATTCTGTGCCCAACCGGACATAGCAAATGTCTCCCAGGATACAACGGTTCCAGTTCATACGAGCGGCACTACAGCATAGGAACATCGACGAACCTGTTAAAGATGTTCTGTTTTCTCGAGTGAAAGTGGACTGTATCGTAATGGAATGCAGAATGTTAGAATGCAGAATGTCTTGGAATGCAGAATGTCTTGGAATGCAGAATGTCTTAGGAAAAGGAGAGGATTGCAGTACCTCCAGAACGCACGCATGGGCAACAAATTTATAGATGGAGGGTGGTTGAAGGAAGTTAAAGACAGTTTATGGTCAGAATAAATCTGGACCATTGGATTAGAACAGTTAAGATCTCCACCGTTAGATCATAATCCTTGTCTGAACATACGTATGCCATTGGATCAGTAAACCGAAGATAAGATCAAATCTGAGACGTAGGATTAACAACCGCGCTGAACCACAGGATCAGATTTGATCTGGAGCATTGGATCACCACAGATGAATCGTAGACCGTAGGATCAAGTAATTATTTTTTCTGGAAAATTTTAATGAAAAATTCTCCAAAAAGATAAGAACAGGCCACGAGCCCCAAGCCGAGCCGAGCCGAGCCGGCCGGGTGGGCGGGCGGCGGCGGCGCACGCGTGTGTGGTGAACCTTGCCTGAGCTGCGTCCTGACTCCGTCAAAAACTTCTCATGCCCAAGGGCACATTTTAGAAAGCTCCAACTAACACTATATATGATGGCCTTTCCATCTCAAGTGGGCAATGTGGTATACAAGCAAATTGGTGATGTGTTCACTCCTCAAGAGGCCACATCACCAATTTTCCAATTTCCACCCAATTTTACTCCAACTTTGAGCATTAATTTCTCATTCACCTGGTATCGGAATCGAGTGATTCAAAAGACTAAAATCATCTACTCGTCACGTAGATAATTTAGAAATTTTTAGTTTCCGTTTTTGATTAACGAATACTAATCGTAATTAAGCCCAAAGTATGGTCCTTGACAAAACCCACTTGCCATCCAAACTTTTCCAATTTCCACTTCTCCAACAAATTCGAACCATGAAAACAGCTTCTTGCACAAAAATGTAGGTAAGACTGCGTAAATAAGATTGTAAAACGATCCATTGTACACTGAGAACGCCGTTATGTTAACTAAAAGATGGAAACATTCATCTGATGCTCTTTGAGAATGACCTGATGCATCACCTCAAAAGTAGGGATTTTGAGAGCTAATCACACGATAAGGAGAGAGAGAAGGTGTTCGATAACCATATGGGTACCTTGGAATTTCAAGGCAAAAGGAAATAAACAGCAATTCTAACTCAACTACTTTGCTGGTAGTAATCCAAAGAGTGGGGATGGGATGCAGAGTTGGATTCCTCCCCTTGATTAATTCATAAATCTGATATTGGAATTCGGTCTCAGGCTTGGGTTGCAGAACAGATAAAGAGGGCATTTTCCGTGAATGAAAGGGGGAGATTTGTGGCTGGATGAGATAAATTCACCCATTTTCCTCTCACCACATACGTCACTGCGCGACATGTGGCAGCTGGGGTGGGTGGTGAGGCTAGATGAAGATGACCCGCATCTAGTCTCACCATCCACCTCTGATGCTACGTGTCGCGCGGTGACGCGTGGGGTGAGAAAATCCTAACCCATTTGTGGCTGCAGCCCCATGGAGATGGCATGATGACTGCAGTCTTGGATTTAGATGATTGTGGAAGGAAAAGATAAATGAGGCACTTTTCTATTTTACAGACTTTAGATAGTAGACAAGAATATTTGGATACAGGAATAGCCATTGTTGCCCGCATATCTCATTTGATACTCAAGTTGAGATTTGTTCCAAGAGGTTAAAAGATAATCACATATCTCATTTGATACTCAAGTTGAGATTTGTTCCAAGAGGTTAAGAGTTTGATTATCTGTTACTAAACCTAATTTGCTGGAGGACACCTTGTGTCAATCAATACTTAAGTTCTCATCCAACTTAAGGCTACTGGGCTCCTGATTTACATCCTCCACAATGCTCCTTACTTAAGAAACCGATGGATTCCTGATTTACATCAGGATGCTCCTTTACATCATTCACAAACGAAGGTGAGACCCTATCGCCTTTTGCTCAAAGAAATAGCCACCGTTCCACATAAATTCAATGTTCGACTGTTCCCATAGAACAGAAATTCCATCGTTTCTATGTGAAGTCATTCCATCGTTTCGATGTGAAGTCATACACAGAAATTCTATGGTTTCGATTTGAAGTGATACCCTTGACCGTATGTTAAACCGTGGCCGGAATCGTTCTATGTGAAGTCCTACCCTTGACGGTATGTAAAACCATAGCTTAATAGGTCATTTGTATGTGAAATCATACCCCGACATACATCTACTTATAGCCATTTTAGTAAAAGCTAAACCGTACAATAAACTGAGTTCTGCCTTTCCAGGGAAACAATTCCGTCTCACCTAAATTACCTTCAACCTAATCAACATTAAGGTAGTCCATGTACAAATATATCTATATTCACCACTGTTTCAAAGAACAAAGACCACACACTAGTACCTCGCTAACGGATTCAATAGACAGAAAACAAAATAGACCCAGAAACAAATTTATTCTTATTTCTCAACTACACCACCAAATGAACACCACCACGAAAACCTGAAAACACGAGAAAAAACAAACAAGAACATCCGCTGCTAACCGCAGCTAACATGGTGTCCAGAAACACGTCAAAGAAGACTAAACAAGACTCATAAAACAATCAGTCTCAGAAACATAAAACCCATTGCATCATTTTATCAGAAACCACCACGGAGACGGAGCACAAGATGAAGTGTAGACTCCTTCTGAATGTTATAATCAGCCAGAGTCCTGCCATCTTCCAGCTGCTTGCCAGCAAAGATCAGCCTCTGCTGATCCGGTGGGATACCTTCCTTGTCTTGGATCTTGGCTTTCACATTGTCAATGGTATCAGAACTCTCCACCTCCAAGGTGATGGTCTTCCCAGTCAACGTCTTCACAAAGATCTGCATTCCTCCCCTAAGCCTCAGCACCAAGTGAAGAGTGGACTCCTTCTGGATGTTGTAATCAGCCAACGTACGCCCATCTTCCAGCTGCTTTCCTGCAAAGATCAGCCTCTGCTGATCCGGTGGGATACCCTCCTTGTCTTGGATCTTTGCCTTCACATTGTCAATGGTGTCGGAGCTCTCAACCTCAAGTGTGATGGTCTTTCCAGTAAGGGTCTTCACAAAGATCTGCATACCACCTCTTAACCTCAGCACCAAATGTAAAGTAGACTCCTTTTGAATATTGTAATCAGCAAGTGTGCGTCCATCTTCCAGCTGTTTACCAGCAAAGATCAACCTCTGCTGGTCCGGTGGAATACCTTCCTTGTCCTGAATCTTGGCCTTGACATTATCGATTGTATCAGAACTTTCAACCTCAAGGGTGATGGTTTTCCCTGTCAGTGTCTTGACGAAGATTTGCATACCACCACGAAGACGGAGGACCAAATGGAGGGTGGACTCTTTCTGGATGTTGTAGTCAGCTAGGGTACGGCCATCTTCCAACTGCTTTCCGGCAAAGATCAGCCTCTGCTGGTCTGGGGGAATCCCCTCCTTATCCTGGATCTTGGCCTTGACATTGTCTATGGTATCAGAACTCTCCACCTCGAGAGTAATGGTCTTTCCAGTAAGGGTCTTGACGAAGATTTGCATCTGTTAATGATAAAAAGGGCACTAATGTTGTCAGACAAAAGAAAACACTTTAGATCTTGAAAAAAATTCCAATCAACAACGAATCATGGTCACATGATTGGCTAACCAAAATCCGTTCCAGAATAAAATTGATTCCAAACATAGATATGTCAGATCAGACACCATTCAACATATCGGACGGCCCAGTGAATCAGACGTAAAAAAGAACGTTTAATGAAGAAAAGAATCCAGCGGTAAGCCTATCAATCTTCTAAAATCATCGAATAAGGGGAACTAATAAAGGGGTCTGAAGAAATAAAATTAAAGCCACAGATGTCTAAGGTTAATGCTCAATTCCACTCTCCAAGGTAACGAACTTCTAGCGAGATTCAAATTTCAACACCGAGAAATTAAAGAAAAAGAATTCAGTGTTATCTCAGGCACAAATCGGAGAGAAAACGAAAACAAATTAAATCGGGTCTAAACACAAGGGCCGAAAACATGGCAGATATAACACAACGACCTTCGATAAAGCAATTTCCACGGCGTATTCCAAGAAAAACTAACTGACCGCGCCCATCGGAAAGCATCATTCAATTGATAACAGAATAAAACATCGGAAATCAAATTTAAATTCTTTTGAATCACTTCATCGCTCCATAAAAATAAAATGATCACATCAATCAAATAAAACAGAATAGAATTAAACCGATCAACTTTAAAATCAAGTCGACAGTAAGAAATAAAAAAAAATCGAAAACCTTTAATCAAGATCTCTCCAAACAAAAACAAAACTAACCAAGACAATCATCAAAACGAAAACCTATACATACAATAATCAACTGAAAGCAATATCACAGCAGAAGAACAGATCTCTACACATCGCTGAGAAAGAGCGTTGGAGTAACCAATAGAATCAAAAACAATACTAATCGTAGAAACCGTACCTTGGTTGAACAAAGAAAAAACGGACTATGAACGAGAGATTGAGAAGAAATTGTAGAAGAGATCTTTTCTTTGGTGTTTTGGATGAGAAACCTTCAGGAGGAGGCCGTATATTTAAAGGAAAGATGGCTGACCTAACCGGTAAGGATAACCGATGAGAAGAAGACACGTGTCCTGGATGACGTATGTGCAATTCTAAGCCATACGTTACGGGCATACGGCACCGTTGGTTTTGAGCGGAGATAACGATGGCAGGAGAGTATTGCTTTGTCCACTTGCCTTTGCCTTGGGGATTACGCGGTTGGAATTAGAGGAGGTAAAAAATGAGGTAAAAAATGAGGCCTCTAATCACAGATTGCCACGTGTAAAAAAGTGGAAGAAGTTTAAAATTTTTTCGTTTTTAAAAAATAGTTACTTGTACACGTGCCAGTGCGTGATTGGAGACCTCATATTTTGTCTTACTTTTTGCCTTTTGTGATCTCAACCGGGGATTACGCACCTGATTATTTATTTATCTATTTATTTATTTATAACACGGGAGGAAGCTTGACTTTAAAGGCAAATTATATTTTTCCTTTTCTTTTTGTTCGGTTTGATCTTTACTTTTTTTTATAGGGTTGTTCAACGAACCGAACAGTTCGCAAACTATTCGAGTTTGGTTCATATTCGTTCGATAATTGTTCGTAAACGAGTCAAATTTGAACAGCAGTTTTGGTTTGTTTACTGAAACGAGCCGAATTATTTGCGAACTGTTCGGCTCGTTTAAACAATTATAGTGTTATCGAGCCGAACTCGAACTAACTTTAAAGTTTGTTTAGCTAAACAAACGGAGTCAAACAGTTCGTTTAGCTAAACAAATCCGAATTCAAAAACATATTATTCGGTTCGGCTCTGTTCGTTAATACCCCTACTTTTTTTCTCACCAAACGTTGGTCGGCTTATATTGTAAGTCGAATTAGCTACGCCTCTTATTAGTGGGACTACAACAACAAGCATACTCAATATATCTCAACGACAACAATAGCTACTGCTATGGTCTGAGGAGGGTAAGAGGCAGAAAAACGATACCTCTATCTCAAAGGATAGAGAGTTTGCTTCCAGTAAGACCAACAGCTCTATATGTACCTATATAGATGATATAATAATAGACATATGCTGCGTTAGTGTACTTACGTAGGACTAAAAATAATAATACATTTATAGTATAGAATACGTATTATAGTTACTCGTCTGCTATAATTTTTTCATTGAATATTTGTTACCTTACCACTGACTTTAATATAGTCTGGTGCTCGTCTCCTTTTATTTTTTTCTAAACAAAAAGTTTTAAAACATTAAGAAAAAGCAATTTCTACTAGATTTCTAAAAAATCAAACTTGATATTTTGATGAGGTTATCATCCTATCTTGTAAAATTCTCCAAAACAATCAAAGTTTAGATATCGCTAATAAATAACGGTGTCTGTTATGCTATGATGACTGTGTATACTCCATAATGACGGTGACGAACGTGTTCCCTCTGGTGCATATGCCTCATAGAATGACATTTCAAAGCCGTGCACAAGAAATAGTCCAACCGGTTTCGGGTAGGAATTCTCGAAAAGGAAGTCAGGAGTTAAATTATTGTCAAAGACAAAAGAACCCCTTCGCAGCAAGTGCATAGTGTGAGAGCTTCCTTATGCAGACTACTGTGTAAATAACTAAATAACTAAGCTCTTTATGCAGACTACTGTGTAAATAACTAAGCTCTTGCTAGCGGGCCGTTGGATATTTGATTACCTTCCTACACTACCTTTGTGACTGAGCGTGACAGAGACTCTTAATGGTTAGGGTTCAACCTTATTTACAAAGCCCTTCTGCAATGTCCAATAATAACCTTTCAAAGGTTTTCTCTGACAACTCTGAATGACCCTGACTTCAAGGCTTTGATGAGGGAGTGGGTTCTCCCCCCCACCTATACCAGAGGCCCTTTAACCAGGTGGGATGTAAATCGAGGGATGTGTTCCACCGGCAGCCCTGCAAAGGGAGAGGACACACGAGACTCAGCCAGCCCAGAGGCAACCCTTGTAATATTTCAACAAGGATTGTCTCCACACGGACTCGAACTCGGGACGTCGGGGTTCTAGTCCTAATTGTTGGATTTAATTTAATAAACCCCTGAATAGGACCGTTTAATCGAATCAATGGACAAAGTAACAAAATGCGGAAAATATACCTTGCTCCATTGCTGTTGTTAATCTGAACACGTACGCTGCAACTGCTCCGGCTGATGAAGAATCTGGCGTGATCCAAGGATTCACGACCTCCCACCAATTGCTGATATACCCCTTGACTGGAATCAACAATTCACTGCTTTACCCGATGGAGAGGCTAGGCAGTGTGGGCTTTATAGAAAACTTGGCACACCCTCCCTTTTACACTGTGTATAGCCGATTTCTTCCTCTGATAATATGAGGAGGTGAAGCGTTCTTCATATAGAGGGGATGGAAGGATCTGATAGGTTAGGATTTAAATTTAAACTTAAATTTAAACTTAAATTCAAATTTAAATTTGAATAATCTGAATTTAAAACCCAACCTTATCTTCCTTAATATTTAATTATTGTGCCAATAATTATCTACTAGCCACACGTGGGTTGTCGCTCCTCGGGGACCAGATGTCGTAACTTTATGGTCGCTGCACTTTGAGCTCATCCATCGCGGTCTCTGACCATATGACTGTCTACATACTCGGGGTTTCCATTTAGACCACACTATACATCCACGAACATACCCGATGATCACTTAACGTGTGGATGTTTTACGTAATAATTAATATTATTATGTCACATATGTGACATATAATATTATCATACATAACGTCCACCTTGTGATTAATTCGTATAAACTTCATCAACGTGCTGCGCATCACACGTATCTCGAATTAATCCCAACAATCTCCCACTTGGACTATGTATGTATCTTAAAGATTATATGTCACTCCTTTTGAGCTCATATACCGTATGTCCTTTAATGTGTCTTTCCTTTTCCGGTCCATCAGCAAATGTTAGCAAAAGACTTAAGCCGCACGTCGCCACATTGAATTAGTGACTGGTCCCTCTTAAATCATGATACTAACATTCTACTGAATGATATGGATACTGAAATGGATATGTAGTGTGGAATTAATATGCTAGGTGATCATACATATTTAATTCCAACTTGGCCCTCTTTAGCGAGATCAATAGAATTCAGAATGTTGCCGTAACTGCTTAATGTACATTACTTCTGCAGAAAAACTTTAATATAACCGGAATGTACATTATACTGTATGTCTGAAATAAACAACTTTATTGAACACAAGAAAAACCTTACAGACTCCCACTAGGATAAAACATCCTCAACTGGACTAAGACCCATACGGCTAACATGCTTGTGAAATACTACCGGTTCCACGGCCTTAGTCAAAGGGTCGGCCACCATAGAGTCTGTACTGATATGCTCAATACTGATCAGACCACTCAGAATTCTTTCTTTAACAGCCAGATATTTCATCTTTATGTATTTCGCTTTAGATGAACTCCGGTTGTTATTTGAATATAGCACCGCAGCTTTACTGTCACAGTAAATCCTCATTGGAGATGAGATAGTCTCCAATACCCGCAGCCCTGTGACAAAATTGCGAAGCCATATCGCCTGATTGGATGCGTGGAATGATGCAACGAATTCCGCCTCCATAGTGGAAGACGCCAATAAGGTCTGTTTCGCGCTTTTCCATGAGATCGCACCTCCGGCTAACGTAAACACATAGCCCGAGGTCGATTTCATACTGTCCTGGCATCCAGCAAAATCGGAATCTGTATATCCAGAGATCTCTAACTCATCAGATCTCCGATACGTCAGTACGTGTTGCTTCGTTCCTTGTAAATATCTTAGCACCCTCTTTGCCGCGGTCCAGTGATCCTTGCCCGGATCAGAGAGGTATCTGCCTAACATTTCCGTAATGAATGCCAAGTCTGGTCGTGTACATACTTGAGCATACATTATACTCCCTACTACCGAAGAATAGGGAGTATTCCTCATTTCCGAACGTTCAAACTCAGTCTGGGGACATTGTTTCAGACTAAACTTGTATCCTCTTGCCACAGGGGTATTAAGTGGTTTACACTTATCCATGCTATACCGCTTCAACACCTTTTCGATGTATGCCTGTTGTGAGAGGCCTAAGATACCTTGGGTACGATTGCTCCGTATCTCAAGTCCCAACACATATGAGGCTTCACCAAGGTCTTTCATCTCGAAATGCTTTCTCAGAAAGGCTTTGGTGTCGCTCAATATGTTTACATCGTTTGTTGCAAGCAGTATATCATCTACGTACAAGATCATGAATATGAACTTGCTCCCACTGAACTTGTGATACACGCATTCGTCAATTTGGTTTGCCTCAAAACCGAAGGAGACAACCACTTTGGCGAATTTGAAGTACCACTGTCGAGACGCTTGCTTGAGCCCATAGATGGATTTCTTTAGTCGACAAACCATGCATTTTGGATCTCCCACCTCGAATTGAGGCGGTTGAACCATGTAAATGGTTTCGTCGAGTTCTCCGTTTAGAAACGCAGTCTTAACATCCATCTGATGTAGCTCAAGATCTAAGTGTGCCACTAAAGCCATGATTATCCGGAAGGAATCCTTCGTAGATACTGGAGAGAAGGTTTCCGTATAGTCTATGCCCTCCTTTTGGGTAAACCCTTTAGCAACAAGTCGAGCCTTATATCGTTCTACGTTGCCTTTTGAATCCCATTTGGTTTTAAATATCCATTTGCAACCAACGGGTTTCGAACCTTTAGGCAACGAGACGATATCCCATACCTTGTTGTCGTGCATAGACTTTATTTCTTCTTCCATTGCCTTTATCCACTTTTCTGAATTTCGACATTGCAATGCTTGCTGGACGTTTTCGGGATCATCGTCCAACATACCAATATCAAATTCGTGTTCTTGGAGATACACCACATAGTCGCTAGGTATGGGGTTTCTCCGTTCACGAGTGGATCTCCTTAGGGGCACTTGTTCTTGAGATACTGTAGGTTCCTGAACTGCATCAGCCGGCAATTCATCGGGTTCTTCAGTAACTTCCTCAGGAACATGAACTTGTTCCTGTGGAGCGTCACTACTGGGATGAGGTACCTCAGGTGCGGGTATCGCTGATGCTATCTCCCCAAAAGATGGTTCGATTCGCATTTCTGTCGCATATGAGTGTGCCTCATCTAACTCGATGATCTGCTGATGCAAATCATTCCCCCCCGGAACCAAAGTATCCTCAAAGAACTTTACCGAATTTGTCTCGAAAAACACTTTACTTGTGGGATCGTAGAATTTATACCCTCGTGACCTTTCCGAGTAACCAACGAAATAGCAACTAACTGTTTTGGTGTCCAGCTTTCTTTCATTTGGTCTGTAAGGCTTCGCCTCTGCTGGACAGCCCCAAACCCTTATGTGGTTAAGGCTAGGCTTACGCGTAGTCCATAACCCATAAGGGGTCCTTATCGTTGCTTTAGTTGGTACTCGGTTGAGGATGTAAGCTGCGGTTTTAAGCGCTTCTCCCCAGAGGAATAATGGTAGTGTAGTTTGACTCATCATACTACGCACCATATCCATAAGTGTACGGTTTCGTCTTTCAGCTACACCATTCATGCTTGGTGACCCAGGCATGGTGTACTGAGGGACGATTCTGTTTTCCTCTAGGTATTTAGCAAATGATCCTGGACACTGTTCTCCTGATCCATCATATCAACCATAGTATTCACCCCCACGGTCCGATCTGACAGCTTTAATCCTTTTGTTGAGTTGTAACTCAACTTCAGCTTTAAAGGATTTGAACATGTCTATTGCTTGCGCTTTTTCCTTAATCAAGAATACGTAGCCATATCGCGAATAGTCGTCAATAAAGGTGATAAAATAAGAGTGGCCATTTCGAGTAACCGGATGAAATGGGCCACTAATATCGGTATGAATCAACTCTAATGGACTATTTGCACGATTTGCTTCATATCTTTGGACTTTAGTTTGTTTTCCTTTAGCACAAAATACACACGACTCTAAGTCGGTTAAGTCTAAAGGATTGAGAATTTCTGTTTTGACAAGACGTTCTATTCTGTTTTTGGACACGTGTCCTAAACGTCGATGCCAAAGTGATCCTGAATTCTCATGAGTTAATTTTGCTTTAACATTTCGCGTTACAACATGCAAGGTTTCCTGATTTGAAGCAACATTTATTGAATAAAGTTTATCAATTTCGGACATTATACCGTGACCAATCAATCTAGAAGCATGATATAGTTGGAAGTTTCCATTTCCAAAATAACCGTAATATCCACTTTTATCCAATCGATAAAACGAAATAAGATTTCGTTTAAACGATGGTACTACAAAAGTGTCATGCAAATCTAGATAGAAAC